>CM042088.1:47605698-48128578 GCA_023512835.1 Taxillus chinensis | reverse complement strand
TTGATGCGTTTTGGAATTTATTGTTCTATTACACTTATTATTTGTTTGAGGTTACTAACTTTATTTGTATGCTATTTTTATGGCAAATATTGAAGGCATTCTTAGGTTTCATGAATGGTAAGGCTCCACAGACAATATTAACTGACCAAAATATGTGTCTTAAAGAGGCTATAGCCATGGAAATGCCAGCCACCAAGCATGCACTTTGCATTTGGATGATCGTGGCAAAGTTCCCATCCTGGTTTAATGCTGTTTTGGGGGAGCGATACAATGATTGGAAGGCTGAGTTCTATCGGCTCTATAATTTGGAGGCAATTGAGGATTTTGAATTTGGATGGAGGGAAATGGTCAATTGCTTTGGGCTGCACACTAACCGACATATAGTGAACCTATTTGCCTTGCGATCATATTGGGCATTGCCATACTTGAGAAGCCATTTCTTTGCAGGAATGACTATAGCTGGCCATTCAAAGTCGATCAATGCTTTCATTCAAAGATTTTTGAGTGCACAAACTCGGCTTGCACATTTTGTAGAACAAGTATGATCTCTTGCCATTGCTATTAGATTAAATAAAAGTAACTGCTTTCGTTATATCACTAAGTGTGCATGGGTGTGCATGCATACATGTGGCAATTGCAGAAGAAACTTGTATGGTATAGGAACCATTTCTGATGGTGTTTATCTCATCTCCATACAGGATAGGGAGCTAATGTCTATTTACGATTAGAATTATGAGAAAACTGGAATAATAAAGATTCCACATATTTTGGCGGTCTATTGTTATGCATAAGCATGACTCTGCTCTGCACTAACAGGTAGCTGTTGCTGTGGATTTCAAAGATAGAGCTGGAGAGCAGCAAACAATGCAACAGAATCTTCAAAATATCAGCCTGAAAACCGGGGCCCCCATGGAGTCCGATGCTGCTGCAATCCTCACTCCTTTTGCCTTCTCTAAGCTCCAGGAACAACTCGTTTTGGCTGCCCACTATGCATCATTTCAGATGGATGATGGTTTCCTTGTGAGGCACCACACAAAAATGGAAGGTGGCCGAAAGGTTTACTGGGTTCCCCGGGATGGCATCATAAGCTGCAGCTGCCATCAGTTTGAGTTTTCCGGAATCCTTTGCCGGCATGCTCTACGAGTTCTCTCAACTGGAAATTGCTTCCGGATCCCAGAAAGGTATCTTCCAGTCCGCTGGCGCCGAATTAGCACAGTGTCTGTCAAACTCCTACAGTCAACTCCAAGCGATCATGCAGAAAGGGTGCAGTTTTTGCAGGGTATGGTGTCAACTCTTGTAACCGAATCTTCCAAGTCGAAGGAAAGGCTAGACATTGCGACAGAACAAGTTTCTATGCTTTTATCTCGTATACGGGAGCAGCCAGTTCCTACGCAAGGCACAACACGTGACGTCCTCGTACATAGGAATTTCTGAGTCTTTACATTCAGTCGATATTTTATTTTGATGTGGTGGAAACACCAAATATGCGGCTATGATAACTGGATGAGGTGGGTCTTTTAAGGAAGATATGGGGTATAACAGATTAACAGTTATGGCCTCTTGTAGTTCACTAGTAGTTGGATTAGCTAATAATTTCAATAAATTTATTTACATAAAATAATAATATTGATTATAAATTGAATTTAAAATTTATATAAATTTTATTAAAATTATAAACTTTGAGGCAACTAGTTTGGCTAGTGTGTATTTTAAAATTTAAAATTTTAATAAAATTAATAGTTAAAATATAAAATTTAAGTATAATTTGTAAGTAATATTATTTTAATTTAAAGATAAATTTATTAAAAGTTTTAGTTAATTTAGAGCTCTTACATATAGTTAAATTCATACAAGTCATTTGTTTGTTGCACATCCGTAAACGCCTGAGCTGACATAAATACAATTAATAAAATCAGTTGGGACTAAATGTTGTTACCCCTGGCATCATTTCTCAACGAAACTGTTAGAGCCGACTTCAATAGTGTTCTTCTAACTCTTATCTGAAACTGTTCAATCTAAAAATAATTCGTCTCGAATCTGGTTAAGTTATTTCTAAATTCATTCCAACATTACTTGCAATATTAATATTTATATATGCAATATATGCCATAGAATAATTTGAGACGAATCAACCTTATGACAAGTCAAGCAAACTCACTTCGAATTCAATTAAGTAAATTCCAAAATCATTCCAATAGAACCGAAACAGAACGACCCAACATAACCCACTCAATTGACATTCCTATATCATAAATCCCATGATTGAACTATACCTCAGTTTAAATGGTTCGAATAATGATCCTTAAATTGCACCAGAAGAAATGATTAGATGAGAGGGAGAAAATAGAGAAGAAAATGAAGAAGAAATCGATGGCCTTAAGAGGGGGCTAGACATTATATATGCATAAGAAAAGCAAGGAAATACATAACATGCCATACGGACAAAGCAGAAGATAAATATTCAAAGTCACTGTTATCCCCAAAAACGAGGCTTGAAGCCATGAACAACGAGGCTAAACCTCACCCCCACTTTGTTTTGTAGTAGAAATATGATCAAAAAGTTTTACTTTATGGTGAAAATCCTACAAAGAGCTTCGGGCAGAAATATTGCCTTTTCTTCCCTCTCACCCATCTTCCAGACCTTGTACTTGCATGCAGTGGAAGAGCTGGCAAGCCAACGTTGTAGCAGTGCCATTGAATAGGGACCCTTTTTATTACCAGTAGGACTCTTGATACGCCACGTCAACATCTCCACATCCTCAACCTCATTTTTCTTACCAGTAGGACCCTTTTTATTACCAGTAGGACTCTTGAAAAGCGACCTCAACCTCTCCACACCCGCGACGTCAAAAATATTTTTCTGCTTGTCAATAACAACCTCTGGGCCCTCGTCAACATTCAATGAAATTGTTTCATGTGCCAAAGGCTTTTGGTACGTCATCAACTTATCATGACAAGACTTCCTAGAGAACTGCTTTTTTACCATGGCAGGCTGTTCCACATGAACACGTGTTTCAAGCCTGTGCCAATTTCCTTCGGACCCTGGAATAGACCCGGCCAAATATTGATGATGCTTTCTGTCTGCAGCAGAGCCTAGAACACGGAGAACAACAAGCAGTATGGTGGATTATACACTGTTCATAACATTAAAAGGAAGTAAATGACAAAGAAAACTTAGATATGGGGCGGGGGGGGGGGGGGTGATGGCAAAAAAATAAATATAACAAGATAACTTGGAAAATCTGGAGGCACACTTTTTCCCACAAGTAAACTAAAACACATAATGAAGGCAAGTAGCTTAGTAATACACCTTAGCAACTGGCCTCTAACATGCATTTGGCATATTTAAAAAAAAGAAATCCTCAAACGTTTAAAATATTTCAAATTAATGTGCTTAAATTATAAAATTACACTCCCTACAAACATAAATGGGAATATATGGAATATTTAACCTTCCACATCCCTGTCAGCAGCATACCGACTGTTGGCTTGTTCATTCTCAACTAGATGGTCATTTGAATTAAATCCAGCAACTTGAGCGGCAGAATCTATGCTCCTCATACCACTATTATCTGTATTGAAAAGGAAACAAAAAGGTCAATGGAGAAATAAAGCTTATTCAATTCTCAATACACACTCCACATTTCTGCCTGTCCAATTATAAGGATCACCTTTGGAGAAAATATCATGGATAAATTCCTTTTTTTTTAATAGGCTAGTATAAGAAACTGTTTTTATCATTTTAAATGATAAATAAGTAAAGTTTGATTAGAATTTTTTTCAAAAAAAAAAAGATTAGAAATTAGGATGGTTCATTCAAAAAAAAAAACAGAAAATTTGTTTTTCTTAGACGCATTTGGATAAAATGTGCTGGGGCTTGGACAAAAGTGTCAATTGTTGAACCCATTTTGTCCAGGTAGAATTTCATTTTCAGGAATTTCAATTCACTACTTTTTATTTAAGTAAACCAAAAATAATAAGAAGAAAATAAAAGATATAATAATAATAATAATAATAAATAACAATAAAAAAAAGCAAAAACCCCATTCTAAAAAAAATTAAGACCAATTTCATTGTTAAGAGTTTTAGCCCATTTACCTCTTTCTAATCATGACTTAAAAATAGAAAACAAATAGAAAAAAAATAATTAAAAAAAAACAAACAAAAAAAAAAGAAAACAAAAGGCTCAAAACCTCTCATTTCTCTCAAACCTAAACCAAAACCCTTCATCTTCCCATTTTCGGTCAAAAAAGACAATTAAGCCCAAACCACTAGGCCCACATGCATCAAGCCCATCTCCCCTCTCCCTCATTGCCATCTCTTCCACACTGTGAAGCCAACCCTCTGGTCCCCTCTCGTCCACTAGAAAATCCAGCGAGCGCAACCCTTCCACATAAGACCTTATCACCTTGAATTGTCTCCTACTATGTGCCCATACAATGTGATCCATAGCATTGACACCACCCTCTTCGTACCATAATGGAATTGGCGGATCAAGTTCCACTTCCACCTAGCTGTGTACGCTGCAAGGCGACGAAATTGACCTAACAGAGTTATGGAGTAACAATGGGCTTAACCAAGGGTTGAGGGAGCTGTTGGTTTCGTCTTTCCTATATAAAATATCTGGGCAGTTTTCTCCCTGCTTTTGCAGAGATGCCATGCCTGGATGATAATAAAATATTCTAGACTTTGCCTTTCTCTCACTAGTGCTCTTTGTTGGGTTTTCCATATAGTTTGTGATTGATGACTTCATCATATTTGAATAAGACGCCATCATCTGTAGAGGGGTAGTCTCCAGTAATGAAGGTGAGCTCAGGATGATTGAATTGGAAGAAAATACTTGTGAAGTTATGACTAGGAACTCAAAGCCATCCACTACGTGACTCATGGCATGGATTGGTACTTTTGAGATTTTGCTGCTAATCAATTCTAGTTCCTCTTATAAGAAAGATTAGATTGCATGGGATTGCCATAGAACAACTTGTTGTGAGAGTGACCTTTGAGAAAAACTACAGTACAGGAAGTGATTAAGAATGTGAAGAAAAATGTGCACAAAGTCAGAATTACTGATTTGTACAAGTTATTTCTATTTGAAGTTGACATGGTACTAGGCAACACTTGGTTCAAGAGTGTTGGCAAGATAGTTACTGATTATGGTGTCACGATAATGAAATTCAAACTAAACAACACAAAAAGGTCTTGCCTTATAAGGAAGTTAAAAAATTATTAAACTCAAACATTAAAGGCACTTTGCAAAGGAGACACTTAATGCTTTGCAGTGTTAGGCGTAGGAGAACAACATGAGACTACTTGGGGTGACTGTATCCTATTACAAGAGCAATTTTGAAATGTTAAAACCCTGATTCACAGCAACCACGCAAGAAGAGCAGAGGAAGCACGAGAGATTAGTAGTACATTTTCAAATAGATATTACATAAATTTATTGAGAATCTTAATTAGGATCCAACAACAAACCAATAAAATGAATTCAACCCACCCACAAAATTGAGCAATTTATCCTAGAGTCCTAATGCTCACCTGCTTAGATGTGGTTCATTGTGAAGCGCTTAAATTTGTTAAATTCATGGATATATTGCTTGTCTGTCTATTCATTTCTTAAAAAAGGAAATAAAATAATAAAATAAATCTTCTCAAAAAGTTAAAAAAAACTAAAAAACAAAAATTATATACATAATAATAAAGAACAAATAAGTGACAAATTTACTTTTAGTCAAATAGATATCAATCTCGAGTAATAATGCAAATATTTCCTCACATATAACCGTACTTCAAAACTCGACCTCTAGTATCATAGACTTCTTTTTTGTACTAATTTTTAATAGTAGGTATTTTACCATACCTAATTTGTTGATGGTGACTTTGAGTCTTATTTTATTACTTGAACGAAAACAGGTACCAACACCAATGATACAACGCCACGTCTTGAATATAAAATGCAAAATAAAAAAATTACAAGACACACAGCACTTTGTCACTAATACTATGTTTCTAAGGGCCAACACAACTTTGTACTTCAGCAATCTCTTTATAATAATTTATAATTTCAGATTTTATATATATACATATATATTTATGAACTACTATTAAAGTAGTTTTTCAAGCTATCATAAGTGTTTCTATTATTTGAATTGAACAACTAAAAATTAATGCTTTTAAAAAAAGAGGGAAGGTTTAAAAATTTAAGAACCTGCACCATCTTTGGGTAAGCATTCATTAGGCAAGTGAGCAGGTTCAACCTCTTCAAAATCTGCAATCACCTCTGGAGCCTGTTGTAATAATCTTGATTGTTCTGCTTCTGTCTCAAGCAGCTGCTTTCTAGCCATATATTCTGATCTTGTAATCCTCCTCAAAGTCAAGGGCCACATCACCTTTCAATGCAGTTAAATGTAAAAAAGCAATTTGTGCACGAAGTGCGGGCAAACAGATATAAAGTACCTTCTATTGTAGTATTTAAAAAATTATTATTCAGAGGATGCCAGCGAATGAGATGACAAAATGGCTTTTGAAGAAGAGAAATAGGATCACCACTTAAAAAAAAAATTGGGAATATTTGTCCAAGAAACATCCAACTCAACTCAGCTTGCCACTTAAGGATATTTTGCTCGCCATCCTTTCTCATTTGCTCGAGCAAAAAGTTTTGACAATAAATCAAGCTCCCGCACGATCCACTGCCAAAAGAAAAAAAATCACACATAACCCAGGGTGTCAAAAAGGCATACAATAATATAAGTCCTAGGATTAGTCTAAAAAGGGATGAATAGACTAACCACTAAAAATTCTTACCGATCAAAATATAATAGAAATCGCCTTACATTCTTATATTCTTTCGATATAAGAATGTGGTGCGGAAAACAAATAGTGCTTGTGTTACACTATCGTGTATTAACACAAGAGTTGTAAAATCAATACAGGAATTTTTATTGGGATGCGCCACATCACCCATTACTATTTGTTGCCTATTCTAACGAATAATAGAACGAGAACATAGAAAAAACTAACTTTAGAAAAAGAAAAAAAATCCTAACTCGATAATCTCTAGCAACACTATTTTTTAAAGCTTGTATAAGGTTTTCTATATGTACAGATGCGTTGCCTCTTAATTTTGGAAACTCTAAAAAACACTGCTGCAATCCCCTATAACTTCAAATCTTTAATTGAACACAATCAATATTCAATTACTATAACTTTCAGTTACTGTAATTAATCGTTAGGTTGTTCAATTGAACCAAAAATAATTACTTTCCATAAATCTTCAATCGGTTCCTAAAGCGATGAATTAGGATGCGCCACATCACCCATTACTATTTGTTTTTTCATCGGATGGATAGTTCATCAATCATGTGCTGAAAATCCTAAAGTCAACACTGATTGACCTTTAGATCGAAAGTCACACTCATTGCTTCTTCGAATATTGCATTGCTGATAATTTTTGGTTTTGCTTTTTATTTGGAAAACCTCATGGTCTAGATTTGAATGGCAATGTAAATTTGTATAGTCTGTAAATCTGAAAGACCTATAAATCTGAAAGGTATTGTAAATCCAAATGACTTGATGTGGATGTGCGCAATTCGGATAACCAATGCATTATGGGTTCGGGAAACTTCTCAATGCTAAATCCAAAAAACTTTGACATTCTGAATTTGGACAACTTCTACATCGTCAATTTGGGTAAGTCAATATGGACTAGTCATTATGGACCATCAGTCAATCAGGACACTTTACTTTTAAGCTCTGCCAACTCAGATTCTCAGTATGGACTAGTAGATATGACTTCCATTGACTACTCATCATCTGGCATCAACTTCTGTTGACTTTTATCAGTACTTTCATAGAGTTGGCAATGGCTGTTCTTGACTTTTATAGACATTTAAACTCTCACTACAAGCTTACCCTAAGTAAATCACTCTACAAAATTATTTAAACATGCTAAACCAATTTACATCTTGGTTTATTCAGAATCCATCATTCAGTAAATATGCGGGTATAATCAAATCCAAATCCAACAAATAAAACAGACTATAAGAAATATACTAACATTCTCACAAATTTTGACGAGAAAATACTGCTTTATTACAACATATTTGCCACGAAGTAACAAATATTTTTAACTTTATAAATGCATCCTTGCAACTCTATCTCATGATTGAATATTTTTCCCTACTCGAGAATTTGGAAATGCTTTAGGATAAGAATACACAATCCCTTAGGTTCAATCTTCCACCACACACATTAATCAAAAGGATATGGGCTTAGGTTCAATCTTCCAGATTTTATAATATTAGTGGAAGGAATAGATCAATGGTTAGAATAATTGAAACACTAGCGTCACACATATTCATTTGACTATCTACTTGAAATTAAGGCATTTTACATCTGTAGTGTCTTGGAAGCAGTTGACCATCTTATTCGGGAGAGTATGAATTCTTTCCCATTGTATTTGACAATACAACAATTTAATTCTTAGCCAAATATACTTATCAAAAAAATTCTTAGCCAAACTGAATTCCAAACTACACAACCCAAGGGTATCCAAACCATATATGGATTTAGGTCAGAAATAATCAAATCAAATGCATAGCTTGTGACAACGCAGTTCAATGGGGACTTAGAGACTAAATACCTATTTCATGGTTAAATCTGCACTGAAGGATGAATGTGGGGCGCTAATGGGCTAACTTTGCAGTCCAAGCCCTTTAATTTAATTAAGAAATTAACACCTCAAAAATTACAAAAAAGGGCCATGCTAACTTTGTGGAGTAATTTAGGTGGCAACGAGATTCTAACAAGAGATTATAATAAAAACCGGCGGTTAGATTTCCTGATATTTATTGGCATAAAAAAAAAAATAATGCATTTTCAAGTGGAGTACCAAAAAGTTACTTTGTCAAAGATGACAGTTAAAAATGAAGTTCCAAATATAAGAATTGATTTAGCCCATATTTATTTAGTGCATATACAGCTCCAAATATAGCCTTAAATAAGGCACCATATAATAATTATTATAGTTTTACTGTATCTCATCTATTTCTTCATTTTAGCATATATAAAAGTTAATTATAAACTAATCAGCTATTACTAGCTTCTGCACCATAAACGATGCATCTCCACCGTTTCTCAATATTTTGGTAAACAACCCACTCAAGGAGGGAAAAGAACTCAACCGCAGAAAATGAAATACATACATATCAATAAAATAGTACCATAAAATCTACATGTTTTTTCTAAGAGTTTCGACAACAGCTTTCAAGGTCTTAAAACCCACTAGGAGAAGCAAGAAATACTATACATTGTCTAAATAATAACAAAAACCGAGTATGTTAATGTTATCAGGTATTAGAACTATATAGGTTTAATTTTCAATAATTTTCTTTTTTGAAAATCAAATAAAGACCTAAAGGTACATTCCATAACTCACCAATGGAGACATAAGAAGAATAAATAATAATATGAACTTTCTAAATATTTTATGCCACACAAAAACAGGAATACTTACATGTTTTGTGATATCCTCGTGCAGGGCTTGGGCCTTCTGTTCAAGCTCCACCTATCGGTGAGTAATTGGGGCAACATACACAAAAAAGTGGTTTCCTACTTTCTTAGTTTTGATGTTAATTTTATAATAAAATCAGATAGATTAAGTCATAAAAATACAAGCACGTGAAATGCTTATGAACAACATATATACTGAGATAAACTATAATGGATCCTGTTATCAAATTAAGGAAAATATGCGTGCCATAAAAGCACCCAATACCTTGAAATATTGTATGAAATATGAATCACACTCCAAATCCTCTCATTTTATTCTTCTACAAAATTATTTGTTGTTTATTTAGATGACATTAAAGGCAAAGATTCAGATCGATATTCACACTCGGGCAAAGATCGATGTTCATGATCAGGCCATTGACTTGAGGATTATGAAGAGCTCAAATTTTAATAGAAATATTTGTGGTGAGAAGAGGCTCCCAGTCATTATTTCAGCTTAAACGCATCATTGTTTTTTGTATCTTTTGGAATGCTTGCACTGTTTCACGTTGTTGTGTTTTCATATTGTTGTTGTCAGGTTCCTCATGGCATGGTTAAGCTTTTTGCTTGAGGACATACATTCTTACCTACCCCACCTTGATATTAGGCATGTAGTCAATCTGTATATAGAAACAATCCTCGAACTCTTTCTATCAAAACCAATACAATAAATAAGGTATGATTACTTTTCTTTTTCAAAGCAATTTGAAAATATTGAGTTCTCTACATCTTTTGACATAAATATAATTTTAAACCACAAACAGGACTCTAAGTTGTTTTGTCAAAAGAATAATTGTACCATACAAGTTAGTGTCAGGGCAAAGGGATCAGGTGGTGCAGAGGGCCTAGGTAGGGTGTTTTCTCGGAAAAACATTATTTCACGGTTCTAAATCAGTGGGTGCCTTCGGTGACACAGAGGAAGGGTAGTGGCATGCCATTTGGAGGACTATGGTTCCCACTTGAGTTGGACTTTTGCTTGGGAAGCAGCTTGGGGAAAATTTGTTACTCTAGATCAGCTTCAGCAGAAGGGTTTGCCAATTGTGAGCTGATGTCCGCTTTGCAAATGTACCGGGGGAGCTTTCTTTCTTTTTTGCGTTGCAGTTGGGTGCCACAATTATGGGGATTTGTGTTTTCATTGTTGAACTTGAAATGGGTGTGAAGAGGGCATGTGGGCCAAGAGATCGTTTTCTGGAGTGGTATTTGGGTTATTAGGCGTCCAAGCTGCTTGTGCAATCCCTCCCCTGGACAACTTTTGTGTTATGAATGGAAAGTAACCAACGAATTTTTTAGGACATCGAGAGCAGTCTCTGGCAGGTGGAGAGGAGTTGTAAAGTATGTTTTTAGATATTGCGATGTGCTGTAAAATTTCCTGTCTGGACAACAGTGCTGATTTTCCCGTGTCATCTTTTATAATTTCTTGTAACTTTCTTGGTTAATACCTTACAATTTTAATTTATAAGTCGTCAGTTGTGTCAGCACGTACATACACAAATATTCAACATCAAATAAAGAATCCTGTCTAAATGAAAATGCTTTCAACACATGCAAAGACAAAGCAGCTTAGGCAATAAATCTGATATCAGGCAAATGCTCCTTATATCAAAATTTTATTTTTTTGGCATTTTGCTTTTCAATATGAATAGTACTTCTCATTATCAAAATTAACACCCCGCTTCAACCTTCTTAAATGTCCTCAGATAAAGACAATACTTGGTGTGTGTCTCAATCCGCCCACCCAGCAACAAGAAGTACAGCACCCCACAAAATGGCCACCATATCAACCAGAAAAACATCAAGACAATGGCCATGGGAGGTTAAATTTGGCATAGCTCCAAGTGATCAATGGGTTGAACTACCACCTACCGACGTGTTTGCTGGGGATTCATATTTTCAGAATGACAAACTAAACAACTTGAGTTGGAGATTGTGGCCGTCATTATTGTTTGATGTGTCATCACAGTGGGAAATATGCATGGTCCATGGACAATGGACTTAGGAGAGTGAAAACAAAAACAAAACAAACAAGAAGATTTAATCTTGAATGGGGATGTGGAATTATCTAGAGAAATACATGGACCTACAGCCCAGGTTCCATTTCCTTGTAGTAAATTCATAGGCATCCAAACCAACCATTGGAACACCACCCAAAAAAAAAAAAAAACACAAGCATTTACTTCCGCACTTCAAATAAATTTCCCAGCACAAATTGAAGAATGTGTTGTATCAAGATTCAAGTATACAAAGGCAACATGGCCACAAGCACACTGGCAAATGCAGCTGAAGGTAAACGGGAGAGGGCAATGGTAGAGGCTTTTTAAGCTTTTCTCGTTTAAGCAGTGTTTGAGGACACTTTCTGTGTGTGTATATTATGAAACTTCAATATAAAGTTTTCAACAGATGAATCAATAAACCCTGTCAGCTAAACCATACACCCAAAGACAAGTTACCATAGTATGACACGATTTTAAATTCGCTTGATAACCTAGAATGCTAAAGCAGAATAAATTATAAAAGAAAACTTACAACAGTAAGCCTTTTAAGTAGTCCATCTTTCACTTTTCCATGTAAATCTATGCATTCTGCCTGCAAATGACCCAATAAAGAAGAATGAAATCAGATATTAAAAGTCCAAAGGGCAAAAAAATTCCAATTTTAGCATATATCTTTGTCATATCTTACAAATCACCGAAATGAATTAGACAGACAGAAAAAAACTGTATGTTTCAACAGAGGGGTATGGATCTGAAAGAAGGGTATTAAGAAAAACACTGTATTCTTAATGTATTTTTTCACACACCATAAAGGGTAAAAATTAATAATAACTAGTCTCTTTTACCAACATATCAATAAAAGATTGTACATCCAATCTTTCAAAAGTAAATAACATGATAGTATATAGCTATCCTGTCTAACAAACACAAAGTAAATCCGTGTGAGCCACCCAAAATCTTCTAATGAGATTGTCACCTTTGGCATTATTCAAATAAGGTACTATTGAAATACTCGTAATCAAATTTCAAAAACCACTTTGCTGACTAGAGCATAAAATCTCTACCAAGCTAAATCCACTATAAAAATAACCAAAAGAAATGTTAAGTTGCTGATTGGACATTATGGTAGAATATATTACATTAGTTGAAAAATCGGTGGCAACTAACTAAAAGAAAATTTCAATGAGAATTAATAATAGAAATGATATCCACCATAGCTACTATGCAAGAAAATAATAAGAAAAGTGCAAACTTGAAAAGAGTTTGCACCACATCCATTTGTTACAGAATACAACAAATAAAGACCTGCGATTGAGAAACCCTTCATCACTGGAAGTGCACCATTAATTAGAATATGCCAAAAATTAATCTATTTCCAAAACCACAAACTACTATAATATTAAAATTATACCCCAAATAATATTTTAATTTGAAGGTTATCTCAAATCTTATAATATTTTATTACCTCAGAAAAATCATCATCAGACAGCATACAAATAGGAACACCTCTTGGCATAATGCTAGACAGCAGGAGAACATCTGTATTGAATTCAACATTTTTTGAACTTTTTTTTTATACCTGAAATTATCCCAAAACAGAATACAATGAAGAATAAGCTACCAAATGTTACTCGCCCTCAAAGTAAGAGTATACTAGTAGAATAAAGGGTGCAGATAACAAAAATATAAAACATGTACAGTGTGAATCACAGAGAACAAGTAAACAAATATTAGGATTCTGAACAACTAAAACCTGAAAACACCTAACGCAAATCCCTGGTTCTGCCACACTACTAAATCTTTTGAGTAGGATACAACAACACTGAGAATGCTATGGCTTCTTGTACAGAGTTTCTATTTTCTTTTGGTTACTCTATTCATGAAAATAAGTTTAGCCCCTATGAGGTCAAATATTCATGTTACAACAATTTATATTCCATAATTTGAAGCTTAGAAGCTTACACGTTGGGAGCTACTTCTATTGCTGGTGAACTGCATATTTATCGTCCTAAACAGAGCAGCAACTTGAACTACATCCAGAGCATAGTGGTAATTATTTTTTCCCAAGCAAATAAGATAAGAACATTTTTCAAGACATCTACAGACTGATACAAAAGGGAGAGCCTAGAGAGCAGAAAGAATAGGTGAAGAGGAGAAAAGAGAGTAAAAAGGGAACATAGGGGCATGTGGTGGAGCCGCAAACATCTATCATATACGTTAATAGCACCCCTCAAAATTAGGTAATTGAAAATTTTGAAATTAGAAGTTAATTTTAAATAATTAATTTATAAATTCATTGGGTATGTGTAATTTAGGGCACACTTCTCCTTTTCATGATCAAATAACAATAATGAGTTAGGGCAAGCTTAAAATTTTAAAAATCAGCAAAAAAAAAAATTATTACAAAAGAAAGTTTTAAAAAGAAATATTTAAAAAGTTTTTAAAGCCTAGTTTACTAATGTTGTGCTTTAAAAAAAATATTTTTAGCTGTGTTGTGAAAAAAACTAATATAAAATAAGCAAAAAAGTGTTTAATAAATAATAATTTTAAAAGTACTATAAATTTTAATAGATAATAGATATTTGATAAATTAAAAAGAAATTTATTATGAATGTTTAAAAAGACCAAAATATCATTAATTATTAAATTTTAAACATGCATTCCTCTTATTTTTAATTTTAAATAATCTTAATATTGGTATCTTACAAATTTTAAAATTACTTTATGAAAAAGCAACCCTTAAACTACTTCTTTTCACGATAAAAAAAAAGCATAAAATTTTCTTATAAGTGTTTTTTTAAATTTACAAAACAAATTTTACTGCTTCAGCTTATTTTATAAGCAGAAGAAACTTCTCAAAAGCAATACCAAACTAGCCCATAGTCAATTGTGCTGCTGTTGCAAATACCTCTACACAAAGCCATCATTATATCCTACTGTATTATGAAAATGAGGGGCTCAGTGGCCAAAATAACATGGTGTAAAAAGGGTCTGGAACTTGATGGAGGAGAAGCAAGGACTCTGATTGTGGAAAACATGAGAATAAGTGTGAGCACTGGGTAGGGGAGGGCTGAGATATGCATTTCCAGGAAGAAAAGAAGCCTGCAGATCTATCTAAAGGCAAAGCTAGAATATATTTTGGTTCAACAAAAATTTTAAAATTTTAAAGGTCAGAGCTATGACCAAATCAAGTCCATTAAATGACAAGGTAAACGAAGCAGCCTTTGCTTGTAATTGCTGAGTAACTCCTGATATCATTTTTTTATCACAGCCAAAGCCACAGCACTCATCCATGTCAAACAATCAGAAGTTCTTAAATTCTGATAAATGATTGAAATACCTGTAACTTGAACTAACTGATGAGAATTTTTTTGTGTGTAGTCATTGGGATCTGACTTCACCCTCACAAATGCCCCCATTACTTTCACTTCAAAAGTATCAGTTTCCTTTAGAAGCTCTTCCACCAAACTCCTCTTCAAGTAAACAAGTTTAACATTTTTAACAGCTAGGGAAGCAAAACAGCTCTTTGGCCTATCCAGTATAACTTTTTCAACCTGAGATTTCCTATCTGAATTTGACTTTCCCAGACTTTTTCTGACCACCAGGGAATTTTTTATCTTGTCTGAATGGTATCTCATATCATCATCTTCAGATTGCTCATAGTTCTCCGCAAAATGGCGTTCCAGGTGGTCATATATTTTGTTCCTATTAACTGATTTCCGACCAAAAATAGAGATTAGCCTTGCATCACACAAAACCCTTTTCTTCTTCTCTGGGTGGATAAGTTTGTTTGCACAGATATAGTCATTGATGATGGTAGTCACCTCAGATTGTGATAATTTTATGCTTGTATCTTTACCAAGGGAAATAAGAAATTCTACAAGCTGCCTTGATCCCCATCCAATAAATTTGGTTCTTATTCTTTTATCTGTTGGACAAACTTGCCGCTGGGGTCTTTGTGCATCTGACCTTTTCCTTTTCCGCTCTGGTTTTTCTTCCTCTATATCATCACAATCAGACTCCATGTGCACACTGTTCTCTTCATCACTGACAATTACATCAACATCACCAACAGATTCGAAATTTTGATTCTTCTTCAATAGGGCATCTGCAGACCAAAGATTCTCTACTGACAAACCCTCTTTTTCCTTGATGATCACCCAATACTCCATGAAAAGGAACTCCATTGTTCCTCTATCTTTGAAGTCTATCGTACCCTGTAAAGCATCATACAAAGAAAAAAACTGATACCATGGAACCCAATCATGCAATATTATTCAAAACAAGGACAAAAAGAATACAGAGAGGAGAGAAGAAGGTTGGAAGCCTCAGGAGTCGGGACTGAAACTGAAAATCTAATTATGGCGTGCACAGATAATCATTGTCCTACCAGAAATAGAACACAATAAATTCTATGGGAACCACAGAAGTGCCACTGACAGGTTTTTTGTAATCAAGCTTGTGTTTGTGAATACATTTTATTCCATGTTTCTCCTCTGTTCCAAGAGGCAAGAACCTCAAACTGGTTCAGCCTTCCAGTAGCAATCTTCCACAAATTGCTTTGACCTTCTTAAACATTGTTTTATTGATTTTCAAGCAAGAGGAAGACCCTATTACAGGTTTAGGATCAGATCAGAATGTAATGCCCAATCTGCCCTAAAAGTCTCTAAGGATCCATACAATTTTGCATGCTTCCTAATATTTATTTATTCTTTCCTATCCCCTAGAGTTGCCTATTTCCTAAATCAGTTTCATATTTTGTATTCCATAATAGTTTCTTATTCCCTAGAGTTCCATATATTCTGTGTTATTTCCTATTTCTTATTTCCCAGTTTTAAGATACATTCAAATTCCTTTAGTTGGGCTATAAATAGGCCTTTTGCATGGATTTGAAAAAGGAAATACAAATTAAAGTTTAGGATAGAATGCATTTAACCCCTTTGTGGTCTACCTCATATGTGGAAGACCATCCTAAGGTTGATATCAGACCCACAGAACTCCCTCAACGTTTTGACTAATTAGTGCCTTCATGGACTAGTAATTCCTATATAATTACCTCTCTTCGATTATCACCTATTAAATCTATTCAAGTTTCTAATGAAACTCTTATGTGAATTACTAGGACTAGGAATGTCTCACTTTCATCTACTCTTTCTTTGTCCTCAGTTTTCTTCTAGGAATCTCTCTAATAATCTTTTTGCTATAAGTCAAATTACCAAACGTTTTAATTATTCTATAACCCTTTATTGTATTCATTATGTTTCAAGACAATTTCACGATGATGACGATTGACAATGATAAATAGATAAAAGATTTGTACTATTAAGAAAAAGTGAAAGTATTTAAATCTAAGCCTGATCAGGGATTCCAAGTAAGGGACCAAGAAAAATTCTTTTAAGACATTTCTCCTTTGTCCATTTAGAACAATTATATTCTCAATTATTCAATAATATCTTTGTTTTTAATTTGAAGTGTGAACAATATATTTATATTAAAAATTATTGTGTTCCATTTAAAATCAGTGTTAATAAAAACCTTATTATTTTTTCTGGTGTTTATACTGATGTTTAGGGTTCTTTCTCTGCTCATACTTCAAGGAATGGATATTTTGTTTCTTTTACTCATGAATATAGTAGGGTCCTATAGCCGACCTCATATTATTGAGATCAAAGTTGAGTCTCCCTATCCTCCTAGTCATAAAAAAATCTATTTGACTAAAATTTACTCCACTCATATCCATGATCAAATTGAAGTGTAATTTCTCAAACCAAGTGTTCACTATAATCATGTCATAAGATACTGCAAAGTTTAAGATTGAGTTTCCCACATCATTTCTAGCTTTAAAACTAAATTTTCTATGAAAACTCTCTAACCCACTACAATTATTCCCTACATGTCTATTAAAAATCCCTCCATCAGAAAAACTTTTCTCTTCAGTATATCTTATATGATTATATCTAGATCTCTAAAATTATTATTTACTCGCATCAAGCAAACTTACATGTAGTGCGCCTGATAACACTAACTATTTCATCACCTAAAATGAATTTAATGAGTAAAATCCTATCAGTATTTCTTCTAGCATATACAAATTCACCAACCAACTGGCGGTCAGGAATGATATTATTAAGACCCCACTTCACACATGGGCCATGCAAGAGAAGCAACGTCGAAGAAGCAATTGCATGGAACAGACTCATGCTAAGCACTTCTCGCTTTGTGCAGGTTTCGCATAGGGTTAGAGCACCACGATCTGTACAGCATGTTTAGGAAACTCGTGCTGAGCACGTCTTGTTTCAAGCAAGGTTCGAGCATTACAATCCGTGAAGCGTGTTTAGGAGGCATCTGACATGTTTGGATATTCTTATTTGATGTTTATTTATTTATTTTGGATATTTTATTATTTATTTAGTTATTTATTTGATTAGTGTTAAGAGCAAAAGAGTCATTAATGTCATTAAGGTTTCTTATAAGGTCCTCTACTTATAAATAAGGGCATCGTGGCCACAATTAAAGATATATATCATGAATCTAGATAAACTTGGACCCTTGAAGTTTTTCCAATAAATTTAATTTTTCTAATTAATTCTTAGATTTGCTTAAAGTAAGTTTTGATAAATTATGTTATCAAATCTCTAGATGATCAATTGCTCATGAGTAGATTGAATCTTATTTATCAACTTGATGTTAAATCCTAATCAAAGTCTTCAATAGATACCTACTTTGTTTTTATTTGTATCTCTACTTGTATATCATCCTTTGTGGCCTCACTTACCTGTAAGTCTAGCTTTCTTACCTATTCATTTAATCTCTTGAAGGCACATAATTTTAATATCTCTCTTGATTATAACCTCAGCTAGTTCTATGTACTTACCTTTCTTACCTATTGCCTTAGTTCATTCAACACGCCATCCACGCATTACTTCTAGGCAACAACTTAGCAACCCTTGATGTTTATCACAACTCCTGGATCTCAAAAATGCAGCACCTCGCTTAATAGTAAAAGATGTTAGTTTTTACATTGGTTGTCACAAACCTACCACAACTCTTTTCCTTTACCCAAGATTGGAATCGGAAAACACAGACAGAGTTATGTTAATAATATATAAAGAACAAAATAAGCCAACCACCAACATGAGGCAACTGCATGGGACCTCACTTAGTTTAAAGGCGATTTGGGAACTAGTAGTGACACATTTTGAGCATAGACTTGCAGGATGAAAAGAAATCTCTTTTTCCAAGGGGATCAATTGACCCTACTAAAAAGCACTCTCGAATCTTCCAGTGTATTTTCTCACTATTCCGCATTCCTACCTTAGTGGGCTAGATATTAGAAGGAATATAATGATAATTCTTGGGGAGAATGCCTTTTTAAATTCCACGGAAGTTCAAATACTGTTGGAGGTTGGGTGTAAAACCTCTTAATAGGTTTAATGAGGACCTATTGGCTAAATAGAAGTGAATGTTTCCATTTCAGTGTGGAGCCCTTTGGGTCGACAACAAGGTAAATGAGGCTCACTTACGAGATCGACTTGTGCAAGGGATTGGGGATTGATCGGGAAGCATTCTTGTGGATGGTGGACTGGAAACTGTGGAAAGGGAAACCTCTAATGCTTTTTGAGACAATGCTTGGTCTGGTGAGAGACCACTAAGGGAGGCCTACCCAATAGTTTATAGGCTCATTGCTGTGAGAAGAAGGTTGATCTCAGAATTTCATGTGTAAAACACCTGAAATATTACACTTTTTGGAAATGCCCGTAAGTAGGAAGTGGAGAACGTGTCGGCCTTTCTTGAGAGCTGTATTAGAGGTCCATGGCATGGAATCAGCTGAAAATGCTTACATGGAAAGGCAACAAAAATGGGTGTACCCTATAAAAAGGTATTTTGCTACCCAAAATAGTTGAAGATTTTGAGCCAGCATGTCACAGGATGAGAATTCAACCCGCGCAATACCTAGTTCTTCTTGTATCTCATATCACTAAGTTCAGCCGTCTTCTGTTCGGATCGCTATCTAGCAATTGGATGTCATTTTTGCATAAGAACACCACCAATGGCAAAATCAGAAGTGTCAGTATTCACCTCATACGACTTCTTATAGTCCAGTAACACTATCACCGGTTCTGCCATTATCACCCGCTTTCGCTCCTCAAAGGCTTCACAACAAGTCCTGCTCTATATCCAGCGCTTATTCTTCTTCAATAACTACATTAAGGGAGCACCAATGTGTGAATAGTTACAGATAAATCTTCTATAGTAGTTCACCAACCCAAGGAATGATCGCAGTTCAGGAACTATTTTAGGCGTCTCCCATTACTGGATGGCACGTACCTTCTTCTTGTTCATATGAAGATTCCCTCCACTAATAACATAACCAAGGAATAACACCTCATCCTAACCCAAGTTACACTTTTTCTTTTTCATCTATAATTGATTCTCCCGCAATACTTGAAAAACTTGTCGTAGGTGTTTTCAATGTTCCACCAATAAATTGTTATATACCACAATATCATCGAGGTACACCTTGATAAATCTATTCAAGAATGGTTAGAAAACTCTATTCATCAACGTACAAAACATGACAAAAGCATTCGTGAGACCAAAAGGCATTACCAAGAATTTGTACAATCCATATCTCGTCACGCATGCAGTCTTCAGTTCATCTCCCTTAACTATTCGTACTTGTCAATATTCCGACCTCAGGTCCAGCTTCGAGAATCTTTTCGCACCTCCTGGCTGGTCAAACAAGTCTAAAATGAGTAGAATCGGATACTTTTTATTTAATGTGATCTTGTTTAGTATCCGATAGTCGATGCAAATTCACAACGACCCATCTTGCTTCTTTTGAAACAACACCAGTGCTCCAAAAGGCGCATTAGATAGCCGAATAAATCCAACATCCAAGAGCTCTTTGAATTGTTTTCGATCACACACATGCCACACTCTATGTCAGCATGCCTTCGCTTTCACCATACCATTTCTGAATCGACTAGATATAATGGTGCGATTTTGATCTTCCAAGCATCTTCAACGATGTTCACTGCATCGAAGTATTGCTCCAACGCCCAAAAGAAGTTGTCTAACTCCCTTGCACTCCTTGACCCACCATAGGTCCTTGATTTCTGCACGTCCACTTTAGAGTAGGATTAGCCACTAACTCCACCTCGAGTACTCGAGTCACCACCTTTTTACAAAGAGACGAATCCGTCTTGACCTCTTTAATCTCCTCTTGCATCGCTAGGATCAGTATCGAGAGATTTCTCACTAAGCCATCAAACCGAGTGTTGAGATCATCCACTACCGAGTTGAGCAACCCTTGCATTCTCCAAAGAGTTCGCAGTCGCCAGACTCCATCCTCTCGATGCATTCACTGTGTTGCTCAACCGCTTCCATCTAATCGGTCAACGCTAACTCTAGCTTGGCTATTCGGCCTTCCAATAGGCATGACTCTCAACTTGTCTCTCTTTCATTCCTTCACGGTGCGCTCCTTCTCCCTTTCATCGTGACGATTGATGCTCCTCTGTTTGACATTGTACCACCTTGAACTAGATAATTTCTTTCGCTCGAACAAGCTTAACGTTTCCTAGTCGAAACTTGCTTTGATATCATTTGTCATGCGATGAGAATTTAATCTGCCTGGAACCTAACTTTCCGTATATCTCGGATTGCTAAGTTCAATCGTCCACCATTCGGATCGTTTGTCTTCAATCCTGGAACCTGTAAAGCAATCACACAAACAATGACAAACACACACGCAAAAACAATGTGTGAAATACGTTCTCTTTGTATTGATTGAATGAAAGTTTTACAATATTAAAACTATCATATAGAGCTTTGCTCTACATATAGATCTTAGCACTATTTTGTATCAGCCATCAGGAGACATATATAAGGTTACATTTTACGTGATGGTGCTAACTAAGTTAGCTCCCATTAAGAGTTGTACAATCATAAGAGGCTACAAAATTCTCTAAGTGTCACACAACATCTGTTGGCTGATGTTGGCATCTCATTTAGAAGACAAATGGCAAAAGCCCCTTCTTAGTTGCCCTTTCTTCCTCTTGGGACAAGATTCTTACCAAGCAGCAACTACTATCTATTGTGAGTTGGTGTACGTTGTGCTAGTGTACAAAAGAGCAAAGTAACCATCTCCTTTTTCATTGCAGTCGAGTGGCTCAGGTGTAGAGTTTTGTTTTTGCTGTATTGAGATAAATTAGGTTAGCAAAAGTTGTATAAGCCCTAAAATTGAGACGTAGAGTGGGCTACAAGAGAAGGGGAAGAGCCAAGACACTACAGTGTTTGGTCCCTTCCCTTTAGATGTTTTTTAGGAAATTAGGCATTTAAAGTAGATTCAATTTAAGTGGCAATAAAAAAAATCACATATTCAGCTAAGAAGCCCATTGCACATGAAGTTTTTTTCCCGTTTGAGCACCACTAATATTAGAAATACACTTTCTAAATTAAATAGACAAATAAATCTGAATCGATAAATCCTACTCCAGAAAGCAACTCGTTATAAAAGTGGTTTAGGAAAAATAATTAACCAGAATTACGTTTGAGTCATACACTAATACACATACCCCATCAGAGTCAACATCTCTATTTTCTTCTATGAGCAAAGCAAGCTTTAAGCAATTACTGCAGAATCCTTTAGCTCCTCTAACTAATACAAACTCAGCAACATGAATGCACTGTCTGCATACTGCTCTTGGACAACAATAACAATAAAAGTTTGAGGCATTCTTCTGGCATATGAAGCAAGAATGCCAACCTGAAATATTTAAATTTACAAATGGAAAGGTGTTACAAATTTTCTGTGATGCAGCCAATAAAGCACTAAACAAATAACTTTATTTCAAATTGACGAATGTAGTGTAGTGAAGTTTATATCGTTGAAACAACATAACAAATTCTGACTACAAAAAATAGGCATCCAAATAAAGCTGTCTACAGTTATGGATTTAGCTCAATTTCAATTCCCAGCAAATAAATTTACTTGCCTTCTCTATTCTATCAGAATAGACATTAAAATTTCATAGGTATCAAATTTAAAATAATTTACATGACATAAAATGCCCTTTGAACGTAATTAGGCTTAGCATAATGCATTTAAGGTTTCTATTTAACTTCATTAATCATGGAGAGATATTTCCTCTTTGTTATTTGCTACCATTATCTCCCTTTAGTAATAGGAAATATTTCCATTTTCAAAGAACATACTGTGCATATGGACAATTAGAATGAAGATAAAGAGCATCCTTATGTTTTAAACTGACATCTTATGATTTTAAGCCACCTTTTAAAATATGAAGACATCATGATATGCCAATTTTCCCCATTTAATATAATCCTCCATCATTACTGGGTTGGACAGTTAAAACTTATATTTGTAGAATGCAGAAAAGATTGTTCATCACTGATACATTCTACATACAGATCATCTTTTAGCACCTTGATTTAATGTATATGTGAAATTAACAACAAAACCTTGCAACAGAAATTGCCGCACACATAGAGATGTGAGTAGCTTACCACACTTCAAATATTTGTCGTTCCCCGGATTGGAATTATCTCTTCCTATGCACGCAGGGTGGTAGGCTTTCAGGCAATTCCTGGAACCAACAAATTCATTTCATGTAGCCAAGTTCTATGTTCCTACAAATATAGCTAGTTCCAAAAATCCATAGGAAGATTATGGAAAGGAAAAAACCTGCACCAGCAGTTCCAGGACCCAAAGATCTTACTATTTCTTAAGCAACAAAAGTATGAAAATTGGACAGTGTCGAAAATTTCACAATATTATATGGAAATGAAATCAAATATCTTCAATGGCGGATAAGCCATCACTAGGATCACTGAAAAAGAGACCATTCACTAATGAACCAACACATCCCATTAAAATCGTTGCTACAGTTGTAAACCCAATAAAATAAAATAAAATATTTAACTGAAGGAAGTGACAGCATACACTACAAATACAGGTACAGTGTTTGAGACCAAAAATAAAAACAGCATAACACCTCTCAGCCGGGAATAAGATACTTTGGTAAATTCAACATTAACTTAGACAAATGTAGTCCTATGGGATACAAATGAGGCATAATATAAATTAAAATAGGGTAACATTTTTTATCGGAAAATAAGGTAATTTTATTATTAAACTGCTTTTTAAAAAAAAAAATGCCCTTCATTACAGTAAATAAAAACAGGGATGCCCAAAATTTTATCCGCGATTACCAAACAAATTAAAGCTTCACGCACTTATAGAGTTGTCGACTAGTGAACACTCACTTGTAGTCGCAAATCACAAGAAAGCCTCCGTCTTTGCATTCGAAGCAGTAGTCCTCCGCTAACTCCTCCTTATTTACCCTCTTTCTCGCCGTCCTCATCGAAAATCTATATCTCACTCACTTACGATTTCAAAACGAAGAACTGCAAAAAATATTTTAAAAAATAATTAAAATAAAATAATCGAGCAAGTGGAGGAGTCATCGAATAAAGAGGGAACCACAAACCCTAGCGACACTAAAAAATATGAAAATCGCATCAGATTATGAAATGCACAGCGAAGAATCTTCGAAAAATACTTGGCCTGCTGCATGCACCTGTGTGTGCGATATGCTCTGACCGACTCAGAAAATGGGCTCGGATACTCGGATTCGATGGATAGCTCGGCCGTTGCTAGAATGCCAGTGCATCGGAAAAAGGAAACCCTGTCTGGCGCCTGAGAACGTGCCGAGAAAGCCAAGGAAAACGCAAAGGGGCGACTGAGAGGGAGTGAGAGAGTGGCACTAACGGATTAGATGGGTCAAGGTTAGCCAGCCTTTTCAGGGGTGTTCCTTGTGCTTACGTATGTTCCTGTGTCTGTCTGTCTGTCTGTGTTGAGTCGTGTGTGGTGGGGGTGGGGGTGGCGGCGGCACCGACGGCGGCGGTGGTGGCGAGGGGGTGATTTTTATTTGCATGCGGTACGCCGAAATTCGTGCTACTGCTGCCTTATCCGTCAACCAATAAAAAGAAATTGTAGAAAAGCTTTGGAATTTACTAGATTCCCAAAATTACTCACCCTGTCACCCACTTCTCTCAAATTAATTATTTATTATTCTTATATCATTTAATATTTATTACTAAAGTAACGAGTGTAATTATTATTTTCTTAAGTTCAAAATCTCATTTCACCTAAATAAACTATAATTCCTTTTTAATTGTTTAATGATAATTTATTCATATTTTTTATTTTAATTATCTAATATCACATCATCATAACTATTTATCGATCACATGACATCAGTGATGCGTAACATTACTATTATTTTATATTGATGTTAAAATAAAAATATAAAAGTTGTAACAATATCACATTATGTATATTTTTATTTCTATTTTGAAATATAAATAATATGTTTATTTTATATTTTTATTTATTCTTCTATATTTTATTTTTTATTTATACTTTTTATTATTTTAAATTATATTTTTCTATTTTTGTTTACTAATTTTTTCATCCTTTTTGTTTATTATAATCGATCAATAAATATTTAAATCATGAATAATGATCTTAGATATTCACTTTACACTCTATTTTTAAGTTTTTATTTTGAAAAACCTACTGTAAACTTATTTTTACTGAAACTCTAAAATGCATCCTTAAATTATAAAGAAAAATACCATTTTAGAGTACCTATTGTTGGATTTAACCCGGGATTTGACTTATGCATATGAAACTTTGTGTGAATTAGATTTGAAGTATTATTGTTATTTACTATCGAATTATAGAAAATGAACTAAATTCATATAAAGAGACTCAAAAAGTTGAGTGTGCAAACAATACGAGAGTTTTTCTAAAAGCGACTTAGGACAATATACATAATCTTAATTCAAAACAATTGAAGTGAGGAAATGACCAAAGATTTGGTACATGACCGAAAAGTCAAAAGTCTCGGTATAAAGCAAAAATTCGGTATAATCAATTATCCCGATATAATGAAAAGGCTTGGCATAACCAATAATTTATTCAATATAACTAAGTTTCTTATATATGAGTTGTACTAACTTAATTTAAAGCAAAACAAATATCTTAAAGGCTTGATATAAGGATATAAGACTCGGTTTGAGAAAATATGGTATAAGTACAATGTCCCGGTCTAACAAAAGTTCCTTAGCCAACATTTATCAAGTTTTTGTTTAATATAAGTATCGGTTTAACAAAGAAGCACATTTGGTGTTTGTCATGTTTTCGATATTCTAAAAAACCTGTTATAAGCCTCAAAGTATGGCTGAGAAAAAAACTGACAAACCAATTTAGCCCGATAAACCGATCAATTAAAAACTGAATAAATCGATATTTATTTGGGCGGGTTAACTAATCTATTAATCTGAGTGAAAATCAAATAAACCAATTAAATAAATAGTACACCAGACTAAACTGACCGACAAATACTTGTGTATGGTAAATTTTCTCTAACACAGTGATAAATATATACTTTTTAGGGTTAATCCAAATGTGTTTTTGATAATAACAATTTATTTGATTTGGTTTGTTAGGATAAAATATTAGATTCTGTATTTTAGTTTATGTTAATGTTGTGAATTTAAGGTAATAAATTGATAATGCTAGTGTTAAGTAAGCAAATTATTAACTCGACAAACTGACCGACCAAAAACCGAATAAACCGATTTGGATAGGTTGAGCAATTCTATCAACCCAATTGAAAATCGAAATTTCAATTTAACAAAGTGACCTAACCCGCTTAAATCGACCGATGATCACCCTTACATCAAAGACTTAGTTTAAGCAAGCAAAGTTTCGATCTAAACTCACATGCTCAAAATAACTTCATAAACACATAGATGACTTGTACGACCTTAATGCAAGCAAGATGCGTTCATTGATATTGCAAGCAATAATTTACACATTGACTACTTGGACCGGTTGTTTGGCTCAAACATCAATTTGAATGTTCGAATTATGTTTTACGCTTTATTCATTTTCTAACATACATTGAGACGTGTAGTTCATCCCAATTTATTGGGCCATGGGAAATAAATAATGGACATGTAGATGGAAATACGAAATTAAAGACATTTTTTTGCAACACTCGAGCCCCAAGCGCACTTGCCAAAAAAAGAACATTTTTTATGTAACTTAATAATAATAGTATACATACCAAGTTCCAATATGATCTTGAAGATCAAACCATGTACATAAATAGACATATTATAGTGTAAAAGTGTGTATGCTTGACTGTCCTTACGCCTATGCTTAAACTTAAAATAATTTTGTGTACGACATAGATTAGAACTAGAGTGACTATTATAAGCAAGAAAGGTAATCTTTTAGTAAAATCAAAATGTGTGTAAACAACAAAGATATGTGTTCCTATTGTTGTAAATATCATGTTCATAATAAACAAAATACTTCAATTAGTTATGATTATCTTCAGCACGTTTTAACATTACTATTAGTAATTAGTTGCTGCATTTTTTTTTAACTCCCATAGGCACTTTGGAACCTACACCTAGTCGATGCTCTAAATGCAAGTATAATATGAAGCATGACTAATGAGTTTTTACCAAAGGCATCTTCAATATACTTTCTATTATATACAAATAGAAAATTAAAATTTTAAACATTATTTCAACAATTTTTCAAAATAATACTAAAATAATTCTAAAATTTTAATAGTGATTATTTATTCTTCAAATAATATTACATTATATAAGTTGTGAGTCGAACTAATAAAAATAAAGAAATATAAGTATTATTTTAATAAAAAATAAAAGCAGATAATGAAGACCTAACAAAGGAGGTGGAGAGAGAAAGAAATAAAATAATATATTAATAAATAGATAATGAATAGTTACTATTCAAAAATAAAGAGTAACTATAATAACTTTTACATATAGAGAGTAGGATAAAGGGTTTGTTATGTTTGATTATCTATTTGTAGAAAGTAAAGAGCTTATTGGAATTGATCTTACTCATGCAAGTTGGTTTTCAATTTTCATACCAATTTGTTAAAAAAATTAAATTTTCTTACTTTTATTATTATATATGTATAAATATTAACTATAAAAAGGAAGTGTTCACCAGTAGGCGTAAATTATATGTTATTTTTGTCATGTGAACATAAATATGGCTATAAAAATAAATAACAGTTTTATAGGAGTTTGTTAAAAAAAAATAAAATGAAATTATTATCACAACAAAAGTCTTATATTTAACTTTTTCAATATTTTTTTTTATGAAATAGATTGTTTTAGTAATAACAGAAAATTCTTTTTGGTAGACTTTTTATAATGTTTTTTAATATATTGGATAGCATTATTTATTTTTAATTATTATTAAATTAATGCTTTATGTTTTTATAACTTGCACTTTTCATTCATTTTAAATTATAAAAAATATTAATAAATAAAAATATAAAATAAAAAATAGTGTCTTAATGATATAAGAAGCAATTAAGAAATTTATTTTAACATATATTTACATAGAAAAGAAAATAATAATTTAGATCTTTAAAATTTTAAAAAACATGATTGGTAAGTTATTAGTACATAAACTCATTAACTCAGTCAAAATATCCCATCACTTCACCCTTCACCGCATGGTTCGAGCTTGGATTTGATCACCACTGTAGTGATCTAACAATATTAATATTTATTTTAAAAATTGATTGATAGATTTAATATTCATATAATATATATTATACCAATAAAGATTTATAGTGGTCTAATATTTTTTGTACAAATTTAATCAAGAAAAAACAACATAAAGTACAAGGTACCACAAACCATTTAGTGTAACCCATATTTAAAATGCCACCATATTATGACTACACAAAAAATTCGCGATTTTGGACCAGGTTTCACAAGGGCTTGGTCTCCCAAATTTGATAAATTTTGTAATATATATACATACATACACATACAATATTTGTAAATAAGTTTTTAGTTTTTATTAAAATTTAAATTTAATTAGTAATATAATTTACGAAAAAAAAAATTATACAATTTAAATATTTTATCTAAGACTTAAAACCCTAAACTCACCAAAACATCACAACTAACCTCAATAAATATCATCTATACCTCACAAACAAGTTAAATAACAAAAAAAATCAAACTACAACAAATTTAAACCAATCTATCCATACGAAGGCATGAATAAACACTTAATACCTCACAATTTTTAATTACAGATTATAATCTTAAGTAAATTTGATGTATCCGTTCTTACTTTCGGGATTCAAACTGAATATCTCACCACCTTGCCGTGTCATTGGTTTTGCCATCCGATCTACCCCATGAAGCTATTCTTCATATGAAGTAGATTTCGTGGCAACTTGTGTTGTATGCATGTTTTGTGGCTATTATTTTTATATTATTATTATTTTTAAAAACGTTGACATGCTTTTTTTCTGTGTTCAGAATCAGTTGAGAAAAAGAATTTAGCCGGAAACAAAATAAGTTAAAAACATAAAATAAACGGCAAGAATAGAAATCATTATTTCAAACCTAATCCTTTACAGAAACTAATACCACAAAACTGATCTCCTCCAAAAACACAACTTGACAGTGAATTGCTAGCTAGGGACCGCGAATCTGTCTTGTAGACCAGCCAAGAAGCCGTGGTGAGCCTGGAGGCGACACATGCCAGTCGGGAGAGAAGGCGCTCAGCTCAACGAATGCAGCTGGGCCTGCGGATACCTCGTCTCTCTCCATGGCCCGGAAAGAAATTGATTCACGCTTCGGGGATGCATTGGAGTTCCTATCCAGACAGTTTCCCACGCTCCCTTCCCGGTGGCTCTGGTTAGCAATAAGAGAAATGGTGTCACTGTGGTCATCACTAATCCTTCTCCTAGCCTCCAAATCCAGCAGATTCCTTAGGGCTAATGAATCAACCACCGGCCAGTAAACAAGCACAAAGATACACACCCCAGTACAACAAAGAAGGGCAAGAAAGGCAAAAAAAACTAGAACTTCAAACGGTAAATGTTCGGGCCTTGAAAGAACGGACAAACCTAGCAGAACAACTCTCAAGGGAAGGAAACCTGAAACCGAAAATATCAATGTGCAAACCCTCTTTCGCAAATTCTTATTAATGACCAAGTTCATTATCCGCCTGCCAAGCCAGAACAAGTACACAGTTAGGCATGTGGCAAAAACACCAAGCAATATGGTACTCAACAGAGGATGAGTGCACAAGGCCATATCATCGCCCTCTCCTGTCTTAGAATTTGAAGCAACCCTTGTGAAATAATGCGGCAAATTCATGCCCAACGTGTTCAGCTTGGGACCAAATAAAACTACAACGAGCTGAAGAACAAATATTGGGATGGAGTACAGAAGTATATACAGTGCAGTTTTTCCATTCCATTTTTGGCTCAAAGTTCCTGATTCTATCTTCTGTAATGGGGCGCGAAGGAGAAACACAAGGCTGAGGAAAAGGCATGGTTCTGCAAACCCTAGATTGGAAACTATGTAGCATTTGCAGATGGTTTCCTGAAACTTCAAATTCAGGGCATTCAATACTCTTCCCTCACGTTTCAGCAAACTTAATCGAATAATCTCTCCAAGACCCCACCAGATTGCAAATAATATCAATGAAATACGGATTATCCAAGGACCACTAAAAAAACTGAGATGAACAAAACGCTGGTTATGAATTTGCGTGTGGAAGTAAAATGAGTAGAGTATGCACAGAAAACCGAGAAGGATCAAAAGTGCAACTAGACAAATGGTCACCACACCAAATGCATCGGCAGCAGAGCTCTTCACGGGCATCACCCAGATCACAGAATCCACGCATGCTCTCTACCAGCATGGAAACCAAGGAAATTTCCAGTAATACGTTCCCTTCACAACAAAATTGAGAGTTTAAGAGTTAGTTGCTAAGATAATACTGGAGGAGTGCCTGCCAAGACTGGAACGAACATACATACATACATACATATATACATATATAACCACTCAAGTGCTGATTAAGAAGCTCTTTCATACAAATAACGTTGAAAATCCACCAAAAAAAAGTGTCACGTTATGAAGTCCAAAAGAAATAGGAAGTATCATCAGACAACAACAATGTCTAAAATGAACTGCGGGTTTGGGCTATTATAGGTAAGATGATCTAGCCCAGCCATCCGCGATGCCCTCTCTTAACTATGCAGGTGCTCAGTGAAAGATATACATATAGCATAAAAAGAGTTGAACGAAAGGTATGCCCCCTCTCTACGATGCCCTTTTCTGAAGTTACAATGTGCTTTCTTCATTATGCGGGTGCATAGTGAAAGATATACATATAGCATGAAATGGGTGTATCAAAAATCAAAATAGACTTCATTCTTTTAACCGAAGAAAACAGCAAGTTCAATCTAACTCTTCAGACAAGGCTTCACAATTTGTAAGTAGTAATCAAAAATTCTAATCATAAGGCCGTGATTTTGGATACTAGAAAGTACAAACAACTATTCACACCAGAAAGTAGAAACCATAAGGGATGTTCATGATTGCAACAACAATAGATGAGGAAACAAAATGCATGATAGCAGCGAATATACCTGAACATGGATCTGAGGCCGTCCAAGAAACAGGGGGAAAAACCCTAATTCTTGCAAAAACGAGGTGAAATCACATCGGAATCGGACCAAAACTAGTTCAATGCAGGGCTTGGAAAGTGAAGAATCCTGATCCGTCGACGAAGAGATGAGAATAAGAGAACCGAAAAGTGAGTTCAGAAACCCTAAATCAAGAAAACGAGAGCTACAAAGCTAGAGAGAGAGAGGAGAAAGAGAGAGAGAGAGAGTGGTGCAAACGAATACGGTGGCATTGAAATCGAAGGAGTGGGGGTGTATGGGGTTACTCGGTCGCTGACAGGTTGTTTCCAGCTGTTGTGCAGATCTTGAGGTTCGGTGGCAAGGCCTTGCTTCGGATTCTCCCGAGCCTACGTGGCACTGTCGCGCCTGCTTCGGCGCAATTTGTATTGATATTGCTGCGTAAATAGATACCCTGCAAGTGCAAAGTCCTTTTTTTAAAAAATAAATTCTCTTTTTTAAAAAAAATAATAATAATACAATTCTGTTATTAATAAGGTACGTACTTTGTTTTCCCCTCTTAAATAAAAATTTTAAATTTGTTATTTTCAGGTATGAGAATAGAAAATTTTAAAAATAAAAAATTATTTTCATTCTAAAATCTCTTAAAGTTATTCTTCTATGTTATTTTAAATTTTTAGTATCTAAAAATAACTATTATACTTTTTTAAAAAATATAAAACCGAATAATCAAACATATCCGTCTATTTTTGTTATTGTAGAGTAGTTGGAATAAATAAAACAATACAACTAGGTTTACTTTTGTATAATTAAAAATATAAACTCAAAGTGCATTTGTGCTGTGACTCGTCGATGTGTAATTGACACTTCCATTAGTCACGTAACTGATAAACTTGTTGTATATTTTAATTACCATACCATAAAAGCCACTTACAGCTGTTTGTGATTGTATGTGTATTGATGAATGTACAACTGATGATGCACGGAATGTCTCCAACAGCTGTCTGTGCTTGCAGGTATTAATGATGCTAACTTAAGTGCATTAAAACTATTGTGTCCATTTACGAGTCCTAATTAACATGCTTTTGTTTGCGTTATCTTCAATGGTTTTTAGAAGAGTTCATTGTTCAACTACAATACAAGGATTGGGTTTCGGCTTGAAGAGGGAAAGTGCAACTTTTTAATTTTTAATTATTTTGTTATTATTTAAAAAATTAATGTTATATTATATATTCATTATGTTGGCCGTTAAATTTTACACAAATACAATTAAAATATATAATTTTTAAAACAAACAACTATAAAATAACTATAAATTTAAAAACCGTATGGTGCGACTTTTTCTCCCAAGCTCTTTTAACTGGTGAGTAATCTTTTCTCATTTTCTTCGTGGTATCTATGTCTTTCTCTCAAACACTACTAGTAAGCTTTTTTATTATAATTTATTAAAGTTAGCCGCTCACTCTTATTCCTAAATCCACGTGCAATCTATGTGTTTCATGCTGTCTCCCACTCTTTAATTTAACAACTCGTCAATTCGTTAATTATAATCTAGTTATTTTAATTTGACAATTCAGCATGTGGCATGAAAGCAAAGTCGTTGACATCGTCCTTCCTCCCCTATGCATCAAAGGCATTGATGCATGAAGCAATACCGTCCTGTCCGGCCTGTCCTCCCTCCACCAAGCGGCCCACCGCCATGCCCCAATGAGACACACGCCAACGTCGCCCTTTAGGCTCTAGTCGGACTTAGCCTTTGCACACGGTAGCACCATAACGCCTCCAAGCTCCAATCGGTAGCTGGCCCGCATTATGCCCACCTCTCTCTTTCTTATGGTAGCGCAACGTCTCTAGTTCATCACCTGTCTGCCTGTCTTACTGGACAACTGGACAGATATATTCCCCCCCCCCCTTCGGATTTGAAATCATGGCTCCATCCCTGTAATAGACTCTTAATCGCTTAACACTAAACTACTTCTACCCAAATTTTCATTTTCCATGTGTCATCATTACTGTCGTGTCACTAACTCTCTTGTAATTTCTCTGCCACCAATCTCAAAAATATTAGGTCGTCTCCTACTCCGGTTAGGTCTCATTGTGAGTTTACCGTTGATCTAAGTTTTATATTTCAAAAACTCTATAATCTTGTTGATTTGGTGTTGAAACACAATTAATTCATTTTTTACTTGTGCTAAAATATAATTTGTTGATTTGTTATATATAATGAATTTCTATTATCTATACCATGCTTTTAACTTGACCACCATTAGTTAATTTCTTGCAAACTACAAACTTCACATGCAAAAAGTAAAGCATAATTCTAACAAATTGTCATGTTCAAAACTAGATAAATGTTCAAATAAGTTGGTAAAAATCAAGTATAGTTTAATTGCTTGGGCAATTAGTCTCCTTGTAGCTTGAACCATAGTCCAACGTAACATACGAAGGCTATGAATGACTACTTTAGGTAAGTTGTCAAATTATAGTAGTTGAACTTTGTGTTATAATTTAATTACGGCATGATCTATATCTATTTATAAATTGTTTGATTTGAAATAATAAATTGAAAACGTATATGAAGCTGAAGTTTGATAAATAGGTTATGATCTTTTAAATTAGCACAACTCGTATGAATCTTAGTTCTCAATAATTTTATTAGTAAAAATACAAACCTAATAAGTTGTCGTATAATATAGAAACTATAACCATATATAAAGAGTTTATTATTTTTAATTTAGCCTTCCATCAAATTAAAAATAAAGTATGTTATCCACACATTAATTACATGGTAATTATGACCTTAAACATTATTTGAAATCTTCATTAGATTATTTTAATTTAAACTTGATTAAAGATAGAAAAATATATATAATATTTGCATGTTTAATCTAATAAGAAAGATTTTTCCAAACACTATGAGCATTGTTGTTTTCACTAGCCCTTCAATTTATATTAAAATTTTTAGATACTAATTCAATGATATGTCCCTTGCATTTTTTTTTTTGAAACAACTCTTTTTTCCCAAAAATGATCTGCCAAAGTCAAAGGTTGATAACTTTTGATTTTTTTCATTTTCATTTTTTGTAGCACTATCTATATATTTTATTATCCAAAAATCAAACATTATAGGGTTTGATATGTATTTTGGTTTCATCTAGATATTATATTTTTAAATAAAATCTTGTTTTGAAAATAGCTAATACACCTTTATTGCACTAATTTAATTAGGGATGACAATGGGGTGGGTCATACCGGGTACTCGCCCCGCCCCGCCACTAATGAGACGGGTTTGGGATAACTGTAATCGGGTTCAGGGCGGGTTTGGAACAGGTATCTCTGACCCGGTTAGGATTCGGGGCGGGATAACCCGTCTCAAACCCGTATATATAAGGTAAAATAGCGGGTTTAACGTGTACTCGCCCCGACCCGATCCTAATGGGACGGGTTTCGGGTCGGCTTAAACGGGTTCGGGTCGGGTTTGGAATAATGGTTTCTTAAACGGGGCGGGTTTGGGACGGGTCACCCCTATCCCGAACCCGTCCCGTTGCCATCCCTAAATTATATATATATATATATATATATATATATATATATATCATGAGATCAACTTTAACACCAGTCTTTATCTTTACTTTATTTGTATTAAAATAATATTCCTTATTTTACAAATACAATTTAGGTCGTGTTTTCACCTCCTCACCGCCGTCGGAGGGCGCCAGTCCAGCGTCATCATCCTCGTCACCCCCCCCCCCCCCCCCCACAAACCCAAACTAGGGGTGCTACCCGCTATAGCGGGGGCGAGGTCTACCTATGTTATATCGTTCTTTAATGTGTATACGAATAAGGTTTCATTTGTTTACATCTTGTTATATTTTTTTATTAGATCTGTTCATATCAATAATGTTGACTTAAATCAAATTTCGACATCACTTTTAACCTACAAATTATCAAAAATAATTTAATTTTATAATAATAAATATCATTCAAAGCTATCAAAATTCATAAATAACAGTTAAATGATAATATTTAAAATATTATAAAATTATAAATAAATATTATTAGAATTAAGCGGGGTGAGGGCGGAGCGGGCTATCCTGCTATCTATTAATGCTCTCCGTCCCCGCCTGGAGCGAGATGTCAAGTTTAAAAATCGCATCCCGCTCTTTACTAAGTAAGGTAACCCGCCCCCGCATAGCGGAGGCGGAGCGAATAGCGGGCGGGGTAGTGGGGTATGCATCCGTTGCCCACCCCTAACCCAAACAAACAAAAAAAACAAAAAAAAGCAAAATCAAACCGTAAAAATTAGTAGCTCATCCATGCGGCATGGTATTTTCATTCACTTTAAATGAAAAAATTTCAGAGTAAAAAAATACAAAATTTATGATATATTATCAAATCACAAACAATAAATCAATGCTTGAACCACAAGAACCCCAATTTCTTTAAATAAGTAATCGTGGTACGCCTTCGCCCTGGAGAAGGAGATTGATTTGCTGTGAGCGTGGCCGGGATTTGGAATGGGCACAGCGGAGATAAAAAAATAATATAATATTATATAAATAATATATAGTATTTTTTTATTTATTAAGATTAACTGTAGCGTAGAGATAGCGATGAACATTTGGCTATGTACTTATTATGATTAATAAAGAGACAGTTGGGTTCTGTAATATATATAGATTATTATGAGATATGTGAAGTTTTAAATTTGGACCGTCAATGTCATTATTGCTTATAAATCCATTAATTATAAAAATGCATTAAATGACTGACAGACTGGGGACGGACGGTCCGGAGATCTCCCGATCATGATATATATATATATAAAATCGCTCAAGTTGATGAAATTACCGAATAAACGTTATAGTTTGTTCGAAAATGCTCGACAATCATGTTTGAGAGGAACAGAAAGTTTCGGTTCAAGCCACCTTTTCAATGACCCCTCGCATGAAAAACAGAAACATTGCTTGAAAAATAGACTAAGAAGATGCAGTGTAATTTTCTTTTTACAGGGCTGATGGAAAATTCATATATATTTTTTAAATTAAATTAAAATATTCAATTCGAAAAAAATTTAAATCAACACTAATCAATCAACGTTAAAAATTATGGATTCTTAGTTTAATTTGATGCATTATTTTTTAAATTTAAACGCTCAAATAAACTTCTAAGGTACCAACCCAAAAAAATAATCCAAAAATATTATACATTCACATTCACATGTGAAAACCGAGATATTAAATTCAAATTTAAAATATTATTATCAAAAAGTCCAACAAATAAAACATGAAACACGAAAAACTTTATCAACATGATTGGTTATTTCAAAATAAAAATAAAACAAATCAATTTTATTTTAAAAATTATTTTTTTTTTCCAATCGGTTTGCTGAGCATACTTCACTCATTAATTGCCCAATTTCTATCATTAAATATCAATAAATTTAGTAATACGACAATATTTTAAGTTTATTGAATGTTTTAATTGATTTCTCAAATCAGTTAAAAACTTTTTCCCCTGTATTTATATTTTTGTTCCGTAAAAAGTGGTACCCAAATTTGAAGGAGAGAAAGATTGGGGAAGGATATATTTTAAATGAAATAATATTTTGTATTTCAATTTCAATGAGTTATTTGATTAAAAATCAAATTTACGATAACTGTTTTTGTTTTTATTTTAGGAAGTTTATAAATTTAAAATAATTTTGTGCTATTTTCTGTTTTTAATTTTGTATTTGAAAACAGTTTTTTAAAAATGAAAACAAAAAATATCTATGTTTGGTTTTCTATTTTTAAAAATACGTTTAGAAATTAATTTTGAAAATTATTTTTTATTTTTCTGTTTATTGATATTTTTCTGTTTTTATTTTACTTTTTCTATATTTTATAAATTATGCCCACTGAATATTTTTTTAATCCTATTAAAAAATATATTATCTTTTAAAAATACAGTAAAAATAAATTATATTCAAATTAAAAAAACTTACAAAACAATAAATCTCCGCGCCCACTACCTAAATTACCGCTTTTTGATAGTATGTTGCTTTTTTATAGCGATTTAAAATAATAAATCTTATTTAACTTGTATAGCGCGGTTCAAAATTTCGATATGATAAGTCTTTTTTATAGCGATTTAAAATAATAAATCTTGTACGATGCTTTTTTGTAGCTCAGTTAAAATTTAACTTTTTAATCAGATGATGTCACTGATAACCACTTACAAAACATGACACCTACCAAATGAAATCTTCCGCGGCTACGAGAAACAGCTGCTGCGGAGTAAAACTTCATTAACAAGTAAACCAGTTAGCTTTGTGTGGATGCATCATATTATATGATTCCACCAAACCAGTAGATCTACCAACCTGTGCTTATTTTGCTTCATCTATAATATTTGCTGCTCTATGGTCTTCATCAATCATCTAATAACCCTCCCTGTTTCTTCTTCTCTAAGGATATCTAGCTGCCTCCACCATTATTCATTTTTCTCAACCCATATGCATCTCCGCGCCCACTGCCTGTTTCTTCATTTCAACCAACATATAGCCTTCCACATATTCGGCCACAAACCAGAAAATGCTTGCAACAATTAACAGACATAAAATTTAAGGTGTCGGATTCTGCAGCTCCAGCCAAGCACTCGAAACCGCAAGCCGGCCAGCTGATTAATTAACATCATCATGAGACTGAAAACTCGTCAGTCCTGGAACCTCAAACTCCTCATCTGCAGCATCTTTCTCGTTTTCATCTTTCTATGTACCTGGAGGTATAGATTCGCATCTTCCAAGCAAGAGTCATATGCCCATTTGCCAAACACCTCAAATTTCCCAAATGAAGCGGCAGGGGCAGGGTGCTCATCATCATCATCATCAGCCTGCACCAGAATACCACCCTCAATGGCACAAGCTCTCGTCCACTACTCAACCTCAGCCATCACCCCACAACAAACACTGAAGGAGATCTCAGTCACGTCGACAATACTGGAACGCAAGTCATCCCCATCCAACTTCCTGGTCTTCGGCCTCGGACACGACAGCCTAATGTGGAGCATGCTCAACTACGGAGGACGGACGGTTTTCCTGGAGGAAGACAAGGCCTGGATCCAGCAGATCAAGCGACGTTTTCCCTCGTTGGAGTCCTATCACGTCACGTATGACAGCAAAGTGAACCAGGCGGACAATCTGATGGAGGTTGGCAGGGGACCAGAGTGCACAGCCGTTGGCAATCCCAAGTACTCGATGTGCCAGCTCGCCTTGAAAGGTTTGCCCAGCGATGTCTATGAGACGAACTGGGACTTGATTATGGTGGACGCACCGACAGGATACTACGAGGAGGCGCCAGGGAGGATGACAGCTATATACACAGCCGGGATGCTGGCAAGGAATAGGGAGGATGGTGGGTTCACGGATGTGTTCGTGCATGATGTAAACAGGGTGGTGGAAGACAAGTTCTCCAAGGCATTCCTGTGTGATGGGTACATGAGGAAACAAGAGGGGAGGCTAAGACACTTCACAGTCCCGAGCCACAAGGACAACTCAGACAGGCCTTTTTGTCCTCATTCCTGAATTAATTAATTAATGATGCCTTGATTTCCACTTCCAGCAGGCTTTTCTCCAGTCCTCGGGAAATTAATTAAGTTGTGTTCTCATTTTGAAAATAAGTAGGATATGTTGTTTATTAATTCTTTGTTTTTTATTACCGAATCACCCTGGCCTACACTTATATATGATAAAAAACAATTAAATGTTCCAATCTTTTCCACCTGGTTTCCACGCTACATCTATATGATAAATCAAGTGACATTCAATTGTATCATTTTAATAAATAATTATATTTGATAAAATAAAAAGTATTAAAATGATGTGTTCTGATGCTTACGTAACATTAGTATTATATTATGCTAGTCCTCGTATGTCTTATTAAGAATATAATTTTTTATTATACATTATTTTATCTGATGATTATAATGTTGTGTGGCAAAAACTATGTTTTTAAAATAAGAAAAAAAACATATATGGCATCTCCAAGTTAACAAGTATATGACTTTTTTTTTTATCAAGTATCTCTTACCATCAAACATTAATAATAATAAATGTTTACTCAAAGATCCACAAGATTGAAAACTTTGCAATTGAATTCATAAACAAACAGACCAAAAAATAAATAGAAATTGATCAACAAACTGACCCAAGTGGGTTGCTTCAATGTTAACCACAAGAGATAGTAAATAAAAGATTTGGGTTTGACTCGCAAAGAAAAATTTATATTTTTTCCCTAAATCATAGTATATGTTGTAGCATTTGTGTGATGTATTACTCCCTCTTGAGAGGAAGAGAGAAAACACAAGCTATGTGCATAGAAATCGTGCATGAGGGTGAGAACTAGCTATGTGTAGTAGCATTAATCTAAACAAAGACAAATAATAATAATAATAATAATAAAACATATGACATCTCCAATAGATAACTTTTCTTGGATCAAGAATCTCTAACCATCAAACATTAATAATAATAAATATTTATTCAAAGATTCACCAGATTGAAAACTTTTCAATTGAATCCATGAACAAATAGACAAAAAAATAAATAGAAACTAATCAACAAATTGTTAGGTAGAGCCAACTCAAGTGGGTTACTCCAATGTGGACCGTAAGAGATAGTAAATAGAAAATTTGGATTTCACTCACAAATGAAATTTTATATTTCATCCATAAACCCTAGTATATGTTGTAGCATTCGTGTGATGTATCTCTCCCTACGTATATGTATAATTGATCTTTATGCATGTGTATGTAAAACAAATGGAAATAGAGAGGAAGAGAGAAAACAAGAGCTATGTGCATAGCAATTGATAGTGAGAGAGAGGGAGAAAGAACTAGCTACATGTGTAGTAACAATCTAAATAAAGCCACAAAAATAAATTTAGGCCCGTTTGGTTTGAGCGTATTATTTTTAAAAATAAGATTGTTTTTTAAAACGGTGGGTTCGGTGATTTTTTTAGTATTTATGAGTGATGTAAATTCATTTGAGTCCACAGTTTTAAAAAATAATCGTATTTTGAAAAATAATACAGACAAACATAACCAAAGTTATAATTCGAATAAAAAAATATTAAATTTTAATTTTTAAGTTGTAGGCACAGTAAATATGATTTTTTGGGTTCGTAATTTTATCTTATTTTTAGTTTCCACGTAAAATTGTCATATAATATCCTTTGTTTTGTTTCTCTTTATTATTTTCATAATTTATTATTATATATTTGTAGGTGATTACGCGTTGTTTGTGACACGGTTTTGTGATTTTTTAAGAAAATTTCCAACTAATATCAACGTATAGGTTTAAGCTGCCGTAAACATATTGGCCACATACGTAAGTTTCAAGACATGTCACCTCTATATCTTTCACAAATCATGACTTTCAAACAAACTCTCAAACTGAAGTAGTTAAGCACGAGTAAGGATAGTAGCGATAGAAAGTAGAAACACAAATGTTTACCACTGAGTTATGACATTAATAATGTCAGAGACAAGTAAATGTCGTGAAAATAGATAACACTTGGTTATGACATAAAAGATTATGATATTTGTTTGTAAAAGGACCGCAACACTTTTTCAAGAATGAAGTAATCCCCAATATCATAGTAAAATTCTTGAAATCTGTGCTCACTGTATGGTATGTAAACATCTTAAGATATCATTTCAATCATTATGCTCGGTAATAAAAAAAATCATAATTGAGATGTTTGCTCTATGACTAAGAGACCCCTATGTTATACAAATTATTTGTAACTTTCATTCATTATTACTCTAAGAAGTTATGGGCTTACTCATTGGCCAAGAAGGACCAAGTGAAACAAATAAATTGAAACAACAAAAAACAAATACATGAAAACTATAGTGTATATGCGAAGCCGTAACAATAACCCTAACAAACAGTTACACAAAAACCCTATCATCTTTCCCTGATTCTTAAGAGTATTCGAAGAGCCAGGGAGATGAGAACCAATTAACATACAGCCCGTACGGGTAACCAATCCTAAATTTTAAATTGCAATATTGTTCCTAAACACAAAATGTATATAAATTGCAATCAAGTGGAACTTCGAAAGGCGGCAGAAAAAACGTGAGTTTTATGTAACTTTTAGGCCTTTACTGTTTATGCCAATTTTTTTAAAAAATATATGCCAATGTCAATTTTCCTCTAACCAATTGTAATCATGGATTAAATTGGAGTATCATTAATATCTATAATATGATCTGCAATATATATAAATCATCTATTTTGTGCTCCCTGTTCTAGGTTCGATAACATTCAAGAATAAAATCAAGAATAGACTGTTGAATACCATGGCGCAAAAGCACGCAAATATGACTCGACCTCAACATGAATGGAAACAAAACATAATTCAAATATAAAAAAAAATGGTAGATTCAAAATAATGCACTGATCAAAACGAGAGGGAGATGGGAATATGAGAAAACTATAATGCTCTCAGAGTGAAGAGCAGCAAGACTTCTTCGTGTTGCCATCTCCTGCTCCAACGTCAATAGTCCTTCCTTCCTTAATGTTGGCAGCTGTTGAATCATCTGAAGGAAGTGACTTCTTACTGACAATCCTGTGTATCTCGGTGAGAGTGCTCTGAAAGGCTTGCTCCACGTTTGTTGATTCAAGGGCCGATGTTTCGATGAAAGAAAGACCTTCCTTCTCAGCATAACTTTGAGCATCCTCAGTAGAAACTGCTTTGAGATGCTTCAGATCAGTCTTGTTTCCAATAAGCATGATGACAATGTTAGAATCAGCATGGTCCCTCAACTCAGTCAGCCATCGGTTAACATTCTCAAATGTTGTAGGTTTTGTAATGTCATAAACAAGAAGGGCACCAAGGGCACCCCTATAGTAGGCACTGGTAATTGCTCTATATCGTTCCTGCCCTGCTGTGTCCCATATTTGAGCTTTCACGATTCGCCCATCAACCTGAACCAAAAACAGCATAAGACAGATTACAAGTCACGTCAAAAAACATGCAACACTTGACCCGCTCAACCATTTGGACAGTGTATTAAATGCCCTTGAACAGTTGCACTAAACAAACCAATTTTTCAAACAGTTCGTATCATCTAAACCAAACCAAAAGAAAAGAAAAGAAAAGGAAATGGGTATCACATAGCCTATCACTGGGATGACTCTTATCTGATTTTCAAGGGCCTTGTCTTCCCCGTGGTGGGAAACATGGGCATGCAGGCATGCTTTTTCGGTGTAATCTATAATCAAAGAAGGAAATGGGCATCTTGATGGCAGGCTTAGACTGAAATTTAAAATACCTTAACTATATATGTACATTGGAAATCCTTTCTAAAATCAATCAAATGTTAAAATGATCACATTTTTAATTTGAACCCATGATTTAACAGATATTTCTCCTTGAATGTCTAATTCCCATGATTTCACTTACCATCTTCGCCATGCAACCACCAAGAAATATGTACGCCACTCCAAGCCTAGAGATTAACATATTTGTGTGTTCATAAACTTTAAACTACAACCATATTTGAAGGAGTGTGGTGTTGACGTTTTCACAGATTACAAGTGGGTGCATGTAACAGAACAGAACAAAAAGCAAGACATCCGTAAGCCCATGAACAAACGAAAGAAGCATATAATCCCAACAAGCGAGTACTGGTTTTTTTTTTTTTTTTTTTTTTGGAACACATCTAGAATTACCTGCCCCATTAAGTTAACAGTGTCAATATTTTTGATCCAACAACAGCACCATTGTTCAATACACATAGCCTCTTCATTCTTTAGAATGAATCTTCACTACTGATACGTAAATAACATTCACGGACCCGCATTGTGTTCCTTTGATATATAAGAGTTTTCAAAATTTTCTTACGTCAATACATTTTGACATCATTCTGCTACTACATATAACTTTTTCCCTCCCCGACCATACAGAAAGACAAGCATTACCTTAGATCTACAGTTGAGAAATCTTATCTGCCCCGACATAAAACAACATAAGAAATTCATAAGATTCTTCTTGTGAATCTTCAATCTTCAATTTTCCCATGTATATATATATAAGGAACGATTGATCGAATCGTACACATAAACCATTATTGCAATAACAAGAGCATGGATCTAAAATAAAACTTCAAACACGGAGAAAAAAAAAATCATATCATTTTCTGCGACTCCCCCAGATCTACACTAAAAGCGCATCAGTTGGCGCGTCCGTTAAAAACAAGCGGGAGGAATCAAACAGAAATGAAGCAGACTGCGTCGAGGGAAGAAGACCTGGAGCGTGCGGGTGGCGAATTCGACGCCGATGGTGGACTTGGACTCCAAGCAGAACTCGTTGCGCGTGAATCGGGAGAGGATGTTGGACTTGCCCACGCCGGAGTCTCCGATCAACACTACCTTGAACAGATAGTCGTACTCCTCGTCGATTCTCCTCGCCATTTTCTCGCCTATTTTCTCGCCTTCCAAACAGCACCCAAATGCGCACTGCGGTCTCGCAGGGCTGTCTTCGTTCGGACTTCGGAGGGAGAGAGGGAGAGCGAGAAAGCGAGCGCGTCAGATCGGATCACAGGTGGAATTTTTGGGGACTCCGAATGCGCACTGGGTAGTCCACGTGTCGTATTCCCATTGGACGATTACGATGAACTTTTTATTTTCCGTAAATGCCCCTGCTTCTACCAATCCTCCGCACTCCCGCTCTCGCTGGCACGCAGAGACAATAAAAACTCGGTAGCTGTCGGGATGGGATGTGCGACATTGACATGCGATTAAGGTGCTGGCTGGGTCGACCACGTTTCAAAGGAATATTTTATTAATTTATTTATAAATCAAATATTATAAACTTTTAATTAACTCAAGCGATTAGAGAATAACAGTGCTATCGTTTATTGAGCCGGATATAATTAATACGACATTTTATTGAGATTGTCGCATTTGAAAACTAAGGGCATGTTTGTTTCACCTGTTTTCTGTTTTCGTTTTAAAATGTGATAGCTGTTTTCGAGTATAAAAAACATAAAACTGAAAACAATAAAATGTTATTTTCATTCTTTAGGTCATAAAAAATGAAAACATGTTTTTGTTGTTTTCAATTTTCAATTTTTTATACCCGAAAACAGCTATTACATTTTGAAGACGAAAACAGAAAACACCCCAACCAAACATGCCCTAAATTACTCGTTCAGTTATTGTTAGTGTTTAGGTAATTATTTAAATTTAATATTTAACTCGTACATAAAAACGATGAATTTAATGTTAGTATTTGTCTATTTGACCCATAAAGTTAAGAACATTAATATTGACTTTTACTTATTCTAATAAAATATTAACTTTAGCCAGCTACTTTTAACTTTGGATCTCTTTATTTTTTGTTGGCTATTTTAATTTTATTTTGAAAATAAAATAAAAATATACTAATATAATATTATTTAGCTAGCAAAAACATCTCTTCAAATTTATATAGCCATTTAGTTACATTTAATATTCATTTAACTAGCCTATTATATACTAAAATTTCACTTTTTACTTATTTATTCAACTAAATTCTGATATACAAACTTGCAATTTGTTTTCAACCGTGAAACTTCAAAAATATTTTGAAAATGTTAATAAAACCAACCAAATTTATTAAGATACTTTAAACATGCGAGTTTTTGTTGTATTGTAACTACCAAGTATACTAGTTTTTATTAATTAATTCCTTCTGCATTTAAATCAGGCCTATAGTGACAAATTTTTCAATCAATTAAATTATCACTTGTTATTTTAGAAGATCATAATGCCGGGTAATACCACGGTTGAAATATTTGTTAGAAAAGTAAATGACACACACAACTTTAATGGGAAATAACATTATTTTATAAATGAAAATGGGAGTCATCTTAATTTTAAAAGGAAATGTATTTTGTTTTTAGTTTGATAGTTAGCTTGAAACCAAATATGGATTTTAAATTTTATTTTATATATTTAAAATATATATAAACTTTTGAATTTTTATATAATTTATTTGTATAATTTAAATTATCATTTATTATTTTAGAGCATTTATTGCAATGTCTTTAAATATAAATCTTTAAAATAGCTAGGAGATATATTTTTTTGTTATTTTCACAATTCAACTTTTTATATCACATTTTGTTTCTATATTTTAATAGTTTATGTACTGCCTGCTTGATATTTTAATATTAATTTATTTATTATTTAAATAAATAAAAAATTAAAAATGATATAACAAATTTAAAAGAAGGAAAGGAATAGAAAATATATTTGTTCTAAAGAGTATGAAATGCATAGTAATTGTTAAATTTTAATGAATACTATTAAAAAAATAATTGATTAAAAACGAGTTTTTTGAGCTGTTAAACTGATCATTCAATCTAACAAAAAAATAGTTTTGAAGAATATTATGCTGATATTTTTATCATGTTTGTAATATTTGATCGTAAAGTAAATAGAAGAGAAAATAATAATATCTTAGAAACTAATATATTTAGTTTATATAAATCAGATTTGAAGTTAATATTAGAGCTCATATGATATGTGTTTTTTATTTTGATGGTTTGATTTTATGAGTTGAATTTTTTATTAAAGTTGGAGTTAAAATTTTAAATTTTAAAAATAAGTCTAGGTAGGAAAGACAATGTAGTTTAAAAGTGTGTATATTTTTGAAATGAAATTTTAAAAAATTAAATTAAAATAAAATATGAAAAAAAAGGTGAGTAATTAATTGAGAAAAGGGAAAAAACAATTTAAATGTTCGATCAAAATGAAGTTTAAAACTTTATTAAAAAAAACCAATAAAGTACTAAAATTATAACAACCCGAATCCGTGTCCGGTTTGGGTCCGCGATCAAAAACGGACCTTATGCCCTCCTTCTAAACCCTAAAATTATAAAATCCCGAATCCGGATCTGCCTACGCATCTCATTTGGCCGTCATTCGTCCCTTATCCTGCGAACAACGCTCTGTGATTCACTGGTATTGTCTCATGCTCCGAGCTCTAGTCCGAGTTTCTGTTATCGTCCTTATGTATCTACAATCTTTGATATCGAATCTGTTCACGTGCTCTTGGATCTTATGTTCTTTTGTTTGTTTGTTTGTTTGTTTTTGTTGTCTCAGATCTAGAATCGAAGCGGGCGTTTTTCCATCAAGCCATGGCTCTGGTATGACTCTTCTATGTTTGGTTCAGTCATGTATCTGATAATATTTGAGGAATTGTTATAGCTTTGGAAGAGATATAATTATTTGTGTGATTTGGTTGTCTTATATTTCATTATATCGCGTGTTTTTTTCATCATCCTTCGATTCGTTTACTTTGTATTATGTTTTTTTTCCTATCCTGTTTTTTTTTTTTTTTTTTGGTTTTGGGTGATTTATATTATTATTCCCATATATTTGTTTTAAGGGTTTTAACGTTTCCATCATTAATTGTTCTCATGTATCCCTGCTTTGCTTTGATGCATCCCAATTGAAAAAAGCTATTCTTGTATACATAATGAAAAAAAGTCAAATTTTAAGTGCATTTCTCCAAGTCCAAACGATTGATGATAAGAATAAAAAACAAACAGCCTTTAGGTTGTGCTGCATGGAATCAACTTAATCAAATTTTGGCACCCTTTCCGAGTTAAATATTGCTTTCATGTATGCACCTTTGGTTTATTTGACAGCAAAAATGGTTTGGCCATTTCACTGTCCTATATCATCCATAAAATATGTTCTCATACTGACATCGACTGTGTCCTTTTTGCTTGTTTGTTTCATCAAGTTCACAACATTTTGAAGGAAAATGTATAGGGTTCACTGTATAATTTATTTTCGGGACATGTCTATTGCAGTGGAAAGAAGCTATGTCACTTTCCCAAAGTTGTAGCATTACATATAGGATGTAAAATGGAGTCGTTGGTCATGCTGCATGTGCATTATTTGTCCAAATTTATCCTTCAACATGAGTGTTATGTAATCAAAGTTGTTGATTTATCACTCATAAACTCATTACATAGCTTGCATAATTTCCATCATGTATTGTATGTTTCAATTTATTTCAATCCTTTACTTGTCTGGCTGTCTATATTGTCTTTCTAAGGGCTGTAGTTCAAAATATTCTTTTTTAATTGATTTTTTTTCCTATTTCTGCCCCTCATGTAGTTGAAAATTTGTATGTTTGTTCTATGTTGTAGATCTTGCATGCTGGAAAGACCAACAAGAATGGTTACAAGGCACTTATTACTGCAGAATACTCTGGCATCAAAGTAGAGCTGGCCGAGAATTTTGAGATGGGCGTCTCCAATAAAACTCCTGAGTTTCTTAAAATGAATCCGATTGGGAAGGTATTGGTGCTTAGCTGTATGTAAATTTGAGCGAGCATTTACAAAATAACATAGATTGTATTTACATAATTACTACTTTGTAGGTTCCTGTGCTGGAAACTCCCGATGGTCCTATATTTGAGAGCAACGCTATTGCAAGATATAGTAAGACTTTGAATTTGTTGTTCGCTTATCTATCTAGTGTTCCACATAAATTGGGACTAATTATTGTATTATTTTATTACAGTTGCAAGTTTGAAGGCTGACAATCCTCTTCATGGTTCCTCTTTGATTGAACGTGTAATTTTTATAGCCCTGATTCTTTGTTTCTGCCATTTTTTTTGTTCTGTTATTACTTTTTTGCGCACAACTCTCACCATACTAAAGAGATCTAGGGCCTGGTCATTAACATGCTGGTTTTTGTTTTATGTTTTGTATTTATAGTCTGTTTTGATTTTAAAGTTCAACAAAAAAGTGTCTTCTGTTCAACATTTTTTTAATATGAATTTTTGCTCATTTTTGATAAAAAGCTTCCAAAACACTTACAACACCGAAAAGAAAACAAAATTGTGACTTATTTAAAAAATCTCAAAAAACCAAAAGACCGGTAATTGCACTTAAGATCCATGAGTTTTTAATCATTATTCATAATGACACTAAGCTGCTAATTTTTGCCAGGCGTGGATTGAGCAATGGATTGACTTTGCATCCATGGAGATTGATGCCAATATTTCAAGATGGCTGTACCCAAGACTAGGCTTTATTACATACAATCCTCTGGTTAGTACATTTTTAATAATATTTTCAGATGTTTCTCAATCTGCAGCATTCAAGGTTTTGGTCCTTGCATGAGATTTCACTTACTCTTTTGAATTATTATGATTTGGATGAATACTTTTCTTTAAATAAAATGTTATTCGTTTTTTTACAGGTTATAGTAGGTTTTGAATTTACATGTTTTGCCTTCAGATTTCCTTATTTTTATATTGTCACCGTGGTACTGTCATATTTGAGGATCGGGAGTTTTGAAGTTCTTATTGGATTTCCATTGCTTTGTGGACAGTGCTATTTTTTGTTTTGATTGGCATGTTTTCTGGTTAAATTGTGACACATGTTGCCTTGGAATTTTCCTGATGGAATTTGTTTTTTTTCTTCCCTTTGTTGTTTGTTTTGCTACATACAGTATGAGGAATTTGCAATGAATGCATTAAAGAGATCCCTGGGGGCTTTGAACACACATCTTGCTTCGAACACTTATTTGGTTGGTGACTCTGTGTCCCTGGCTGACATCATCATGGCCTGTAATTTGTATCCTGGCTTCAGTCACATTTTGACCAAAAGCTTTACGATGGAATTTCCCCATGTTGAGAGATACTTCTGGACCATTGTTAATAAGCCCAATGTTCGCAAGGTAATGGGTGAAGTAAAGCAGACAGATTCTGTTCCCCCTGTTCAGCCTGCAAGGAAGCCTTCCCAGCCAAAGGACAGTGAAACTAAGGCAGCCACGAATGAAATTCAGGAACCCATCCAGGAAGAGGCGCCGAAGCCAAAACCCAAGAATCCTCTTGATCTTTTGCCCCCTAGTACGATGGTACTTGATGAATGGAAGAGGCTCTACTCAAACACCAAAAGAAACTTTCGTGAGGTTGCAATTAAAGGTATCTCTTTTTTCTCGTCTTTCAGGGACAACGAAAATCATTTACCAATCGACCCTTTTTATATAATTCAGCGGAGTTCTATTTGGCAGAAGCCACCAAAAAGGGTGGTGTATCCTGTATTTTTAGAATCTCGCCTTGCTTACGTCTTAGAAATCATTTGTTTTACCTCCATTCTCATCTTGCTTTTCGCAGGAACTGATGTGGTTTTCTGGTTTTGCTAAGTTTATGGCTCCTGCCTTTTAAATATTTTATGGCATTGAAACTGTAGCAGCATTTATTAAATGGCTCAATTATCATTCTGCTGTTGTAGGATTCTGGGACATGTATGATCCGGAAGGATACTCCTTGTGGTTTTGCGAGTACAAGTACAATGAAGAAAACACGGTGTCTTTTGTCACTCTGAACAAGGTTGGTGGATTTCTCCAGCGAATGGACCTTGCCCGCAAGTACGCATTTGGTAAGATGCTCATAATTGGCACCGAAGCTCCATTTAAGGTGAAGGGTCTGTGGCTATTCCGCGGGAAAGAGATCCCAAAGTTCGTGATGGATGAATGCTATGACATGGAGCTCTATGACTGGACAAAGGTTGACATTGCGGATGAAGCCCAGAAGGAGCGCGTGAACCAGATGATTGAAGACGCAGAGCCATTTGAGGGAGAGGCTCTGTTGGACGCCAAATGCTTCAAGTGATTGCCCTTCTCCCCTCTTTTACTCGGCTAAAAAGGTCTTCGGCATTTTCCCGTGGCGGCATCCTGGCCTTTCCCCTTCCTTCCTACTAGTACACACTAAACCTTGATGTTTTGTCTGCTGTGATTTTGACATTTGATATATAATTACCGTAGCAGTTTTATTTTATGTATTCTATACGCTTTGAAACGTTTATTCTGGGCGGGGTCGTTTTTCTTTAGTTTGAAAAACGTAGTCGCGGAGGTCCCTGATTGAATGTTATTTATGTCTTCCTGAAATCAAATTTCGTGATGTGTTTTTTACCTTTACGTTTGTCCAATATCATATCACCAAATATTTCCCTTTTTTTGGAAAAAAAAAAAACAAAGAGATGTGATACATAGTTATTTGAATGCATGTGAGAACTATCCATAACCTAAGTTAGTTTTGTAATAATTAATACATATCCCTCCCCTACCGCCCCCAATGGTTGTTTAGCGGCGACGGTGAATATGCACTAAGAGAAAATGTTACGGTTTTTGTGTGAAAAATGTTAAGCAACCTTTTCGGTAATAACACCTCCGATGTTACGGGTGCTCGTTGGAGAGTGGAGGCAATACATCAGTTATGCATAGTTAAAGAAAAAAAGAAGTACAATTTAGCTTTTGAACATGCTATGCCATAGAAAAAAAATCAAAACAACCATAATAATAATAATCCCTCGGCCTCTCTCTCTCTCCCCTGTTGTAACTTACTCAAAACCCTTGAGCTCGAGGTATGGTTTGGACGGATGGGCTTGGCTGGCACTCCCTTTGTCACTGTGCCTTCCAACTACCCGACCAATTTCTCAAGTGAATCTTTTCTCCACTCCCAAAGGTTTACACTTTTCTCCACTCCCAAAGGTTTACACCCACTTCCTCCTTCAACCTAAATTCAATTATGGATTTAAAATTTGAGGATTGTAGGTAGATTGAAATAAATAATTATTAAAAAAAATAAATAGTGTATTATTAAAGTGTCATTAGTTAAAGTCTTATTGTAACAAGTTAAATATGACTTTAGATTGCTAGCATTGGAGATATTTTAAGAGTGGCAATAACATATTAGTGAAGATGGAGGCTCACAACCAAATAGATCGGATATAAATTTTTTTAATGTTTTACTTTTGATTTTGGGTTTGAGGTAAGATGATATTATTGTTGCATAATAATATATTTATGAGTGCATTTATTTATTTTTAAAATTATCAATTTGACAAATTACACGAGTGGGTATTTTTAAAATTACCCGTTTTAATTGTTTGAAATCAAAGATCCCCTTTCAACCACATATATGATGAGCTATGTTTCATTATTACTTTCATTTTTTTTTTGTTAAATAGCCTTTAATAACCTATTGCTTGTAAGAATGACTAAAGTCAAAGAAATAATTAAAACCACTAAAATTCATAATTTATTAAAAATTTAAATTTTAAAAATATTTTAAGGATATTTAGCAATACAATTTAAAAAACATTTAGTGAGTTTGGGGATAAATATTCTCGTTTTATTAGCTGGTTCTCATTTTAATTTATTAGCCTATTGAGTATTGATCGAAAATTTTAAAAGAAAAGTATATAATGATGCTGGTTAAAAGGGCATTTTAATGGTCCGACACAGGGGAGGGGTAGAGAAATGAGCGAGAATTCGAAATGGAGATCGTCGCGTGTTCTTGTTTTCCTCTCGTCAGTTTCTGCGCAATTCGTGTCAGGTTCGTTCCCTCGCATGTTGTTTCTTATGTCCATTGGTCTGAACCTTTGTGATCTTTTCCTGTATCTTATGTTTATTAAACGCCTCATTTTGTTTGTTGCCATCGTCACCAAGAAATCCAAGCTCGTTTGTGTCTGAACTCTGAAATAGAATATAGAATTTAAATGAAAACTTGGGTTGTTTTGCAACATGCATCAAATTTTTGTTTCTTGGCTGGCAATCAAATTTTTCAGGTGTTTGCAAGCATGGCACTGGAAAGAAAAATGGAATGGGGAGGGACATATTACAAATATTTTCTGGAGATTTCTTGATTTCATATTATTTTCATTTGGATTGGGATGTGATGTGATGGTTGCAGGAAATTATGAACACTCAGTGTTGTTCGTTGACAGATTGTGATTCAGCTGTTTCACACACACGCTTATTTAATCCCCTTTGCTCTCAGCCTTCACAGATGACCAGTCTAATACCAAAGACGGCGACAAGGACAATACGCATGCGACTTCCACAAGCAACATTGGGTGGTCCAGGCTAGTCGTCATATGCATTGCAGTTGTTGGTGCCGGGCTGTTATCAGTTCTTGTTTTTAAACTCTGGCAAAAGAAGAAAAGAAAGGACCAGTATGCTCGTCTTCTGAAGCTGTTTGAAGAGGATGACCAGCTGGAGCTTGAACTTGGCCTTCGAGGGTGATCTTGCAATTCGTGTTCTAAGCGTTTGTTGAGGTGAGTCTTCACACTGCTTTTTATCAAAGCACTCAGCAATAACTAGCAATTTTCGCAGGTTGTGGTGGTGAAATGTATGTTTCCCAAAATGACAATTTCTTGTCCCCTTTTCTCTGTAAAAAGAATTCTAAAAAAACTTCAAGGGTTGTGTCATTGTCATTTACTTTTAGGAAAATTGGTTCCAATATTTGTGGTCAAATATATTTATGTTGAGATTAAACAATCCCTCAAACCTCTTCGGAAGAGTTACAAAAGAACAAACAAGCAGCAAATTGACAATCTATCCGCAAGGAAAAGAAATGGAGCCACACCAATTCACTATATTCAATAAGGCAATCCATTTTTCAGCATACGTTAACCACCCTCACAAAACCGTATGATTACATAAAAGAGATGAAAAAGTACAATGTTAAAAATGCCCGTAAAATACAATGGTAAATCTGCGGGTACCTTTAGATATCTCAGTATTCACTGCTTCCAATGTTGTTTTCCAGGATTGCTAGCATATCTGCTTATAACTATCACTGCATGGGCTATATCCGATCTTGTGCAAATCATCGTATACATTAGGCTATCTGCTAATGGCTGAGGCATAGAGAATTTTAGTCATGTGCTCCTTTTTTATATTTGTACTGGGAGACTGCCCGTGAGAAGGTTTGCAGTGACTTCCTCGGGGTATGCCGACTACTTTGGCATTTTGCAGATTGAACATCTGGAGTACTCATTTAATATACTCAACTCATGCCAAGTGTGTTGAGTCCTATCTCTGCAACTGATAAAGACTCTCGATTCAAGCCCGTTAGACCGAGAATCCTCCTGAATTGAGCCTAAAGGCAAAAAGGTGAAGTTGATGAGGGGCCATTGTTAAAGTCATATAACCTTATATATCATTATATATATATATATATATGTATATATATAATGAGTATTTTTGGAGGCTGTGCCGCCTTCACACACATTATCACGTTTATATTATTAACAAGCGTTAATAATATTGTTGTTAAAAGAAATTCTTTGATGGTCTTTTGTAACTTTGTATCATTTCAAACAAAGAAACAGCTTTGTGAGGTGATATTAAAAGAAGAAATTTTAAAGAAAATTTATTTACCTTCCCCATAAATTTCCCCAAGACCTAACAAGGCTTATGCCGAATGAGCTACACCAATAAAACCATTTCAAACAAAACTTGCAGATTGACGAAGGAGAATATTAAGCGTTTGATTCAACATTTTTGTGGCAACCCCCAATGCATTCACGTTTGATTAACTTATTTTATTTTTTAAAATATAATTATTTTTAAAATTTATAGGTTAAAATAAATTTACATCACTCATAAATATTAAAAAATTAATTAAACTTTTTATTTTTAAAAATAAACATATTTTTAAAAATAATATATCTAGGACATATTATGTTTTCAAAATCAATGTTAACGAAATTGCGTAGGACTTTGCAGTTGGAATATATTTACTTTAAAAGAAAGCCGTAGTAAATAGAAACCACTACATTCTAACCTTCTCCCAAAACAATTTACAGGCCTTACTCATGTTTATTTTTTTATTAGAAAGCGGATACAAATAGAATGAATTTTTTATTATATAGTTGGATATATAATAATTAATTATAGTGATATGTTGAATGACAATTACATTTTTGTCCATGCGCGTCATTAATTTTGATAAATTGATTGGTGACAAAATTTGTAAAACCACGCGAGTGATTGGATTCAATTTAATGTAATTATTAACTTTGTTTGATAAGTTATATGTATGATAAATACATTGAAAATAAAATAAAATTTAAAGAATATACAATGTTCTTAATACCATTAAGAACATTTACAATAAGCTTTTTATTATTTAAAAATATAGAGTAAAATATTAAAATATTATATTATTTATTTCTCTCCATATTTAAAAAATATTATAGCCAATCTTCATTTGCAAAGAATTATTATTTATTTTTTATATTATATATATATTCTTCATGTATTTATTTTCTCATTTGACTTAATAAAAAGAGTAAATAAAAATTAAATAAAACACAAATTATTTTAATAAAAATAAAAATAAAAATAAAAATAACATTATAAAATAACTCTGCATATAAAAACATAACTAGTGTTAATTACATATAAATAAATGACTTAAAAAATTACGTGCTTTGATGCCTATTAACCAGTAGTTAGCAGCATTATTATAAATTGAAGGCATCGCTACCGCTTTGTTTTCGTTTGCTGCAGGTCCTCTGCGCGTGAGACACTTTGGAAAGAGAGTACTAAAACCGAAGCATTTGTAATTTCGGGGCCGAGTAGATCAATATAGAATTCCACCATATATATACACACACACACACACACACACTCACAATACGTTCTACAACAATGACAATAACTCCTCCTCTCTCCCGTCTCTGTCTCCATCGGGCATGGCGATTTTGGTTTGAGTTTCAGAATTAGGGCACGGACCGATCGGTTGGTTCGTCTCCAGTTCCTGCGCACGAGACGTGATTTCAGGCCGATTTTTGGATTCTGCATCAGCTTAAAAGCCTTAGATTCGGGACGACTCGGTTTGTTTCGTGTTGCGATTCTAGGGTTTCGAGAAAAAAGTGGCATGAAGGGGCCGGTAGATCGAACCAAGGTCGTGCTTCGGCACTTGCCTCCGTCGATTTCGCAGCCCGCCCTCACGGAGCAGATCGATGGCGTCTTTGGTGGTCGCTACGACTGGCTCTCCTTCCGTCCTGGCAAAGTCAGGTTAGAGTTTTGTTTTAGAATCGCAGTATTTGAATTCGTTACTCGTATATTAATCCCATTATCAGCGTGTTTATCTGAAATATAGAACGCTCTGTTAGTGCCGTGTAAATTTTCTTGTAGATTATTTATTTATTTTCCTGTCATCCAAGCTAGAAGTTACTTTGCTGTGGACCAGCTAGGGTTTTAGGAGAGGAGATAGCATATTTTCCATTTTGGTTTGAGAGTATTGGCACTGTTAGAACTTCTTACATGCTGCAGTTGTAACGACTCTAGTCTCGGTGGAGTTTTTTTTTTTTTTTTTAAATTGTTGTAAACAAAAACGACTCTTTTTGTATGCTAAAAAACTGAAACAGTTGTTCTTAAACCAAAAACAAACAATTTAGATGCTTTAAACGGGCGGTTATAAACAAAATTAAGCTTTATTACACACCCCCTCGGCTGTAGAACGTTCTTTGATATTGGAAACCTCAACTCACAGTTTGAAGATGACAATCCATGCTTGACATGGCAGACTTTTTTAATGATGTATTTATCATTTAGGAAAAAAATTATGCATGTATTGCTGATTTGACCAGTTGTGTTGGTTTTAAATGTTCCATGCCATAACATTTTATGCTATTTTGCGTCTTCATATAAATTTGAAGTTTGTTTTGGGTAAATAGTGTTGGGTACCTTCATATATCAATTTTACTTAAATGATGACATTGGTTCTTGCATCCTTTGCCACACCCTGTGAAATGGGATGGTTTAAGTGTATCCTTAAATAAAAATTCATCCATCCATGTCATATTTAGTTTTCTAGCATTGTTGCATTACATGTGATTTTGGTAATATTCTAATAGTATTTTTCTTTGCTCTGTTTGGAAAATTTCTTTTTACGCCCTTTTCATCTTGCTACTTTTGCATTATTTACCATGAATATGATAGCATTTTGTTTCTTATTTATGTTTTATAGGATTCTATAAATTGCGGTCTAGGTTTGGAAAGTTGACCCCTTAACTTGTTAGACTCTTATTGCTAGTTTAATAAAGTATGCAATTTTTATTCCCTCACATTTCCTCTCAGTGTGCAGAACATTTTTGTTCTTATTTAGTAGGAGATTTATTCTTGGTGTTTTGTAGCTTTTTGAGAACATTTGTGTTTGTGGGAAAGCATTTTCCCATTTATGCTACTGATGGATGCACTATTTATTTTCAACACTCTTTCTGAATTAGATTTCTTTCTCAAAATGAATTTTCAGCCCAAAGTTTCAATCATATTCTAGAGCTTACATTGCTTTCAAGAAGCCAGACGATGTCATTGAGTTTGCTGAGTTCTTTCACGGGCATGTATTTGTTAATGAGAAGGGTAAGCCTTATGTTTAGACATTTTTGAAGACACTGCATATCTTAGTTTACAGATTTATATATTGACTACATATATTGTTTCATCCAAATAAGCTTTTTCATTGCTTTGATAAAATAAGTATAAATGAAGTTTTTTTTTTTTTTTTGGTTGTCACGAAAGAAATCTATGTTCTGAAAATCCCTATTAATCACATAGATTAGTCTATTGAAAACTGCCATCTGCAATTCATGATTGATAATGGCTACAACTGTCCCTACTCAATCCTTCCTGGACCCCGCCACTGGTGGGAGCTTCGTGTGCGGGTTTGCTCTATGTCCCTACTCACCAATACTGATTAGTTATTTTTAAAACCTCAAAAATAAAATGAAATTAACGTTTACAACAGTAGACCAGTCTTTAATATATGCTCATATTGTCTTCCAAAGATATTCAGTACTTGAACTGAATTGATGGGTTTGCATTGCAAGTTGATTTTAAAGTGTATTGACAAGACCTTTATTCTCTTAAAAATAGTTGTGGAAAACACAGATGATATTATAATGCATCCACATACATTCTAATTGTTAACATTCTATTTGTTTCTTTTCCTGTTAAAAGAAATATATTGACAATATATTGTTTTGGTGGCATTCAACAAAGAATCTTGGTTGAATTTGATGTTTGATGGGGAAATTTCAGCTAGATTGCTTCCCCCTTTTCAGGTTTGCAATTTAAAACTGTTGTTGAGTATGCTCCTTTGCAACGTGTTCCAAAGCAGTGGACTAAAAAAGATGGCCGGGAAGGAACAATAGTCAAAGGTTACAGATTTTGTTTTGACATTTTTTTACCTGTTAACGTCTTGCATGCATGATTGCATGTTGACATTTCCCTTTGCTCATTATATTTTATTTTTCCTCTAGATCCTGAGTATCTGGAATTCCTTGAATTTGTTTCAAAGCCTGTTGAGAATCTTCCTAGTGCTGAGATCCAGTTGGAGAGAAGAGAAGCAGAACGTGCAGGTTTGTCAATGTATTTAGAGAGTTGGTGCCATTTGTTATCTTGAGAAAAAGTCTGATAGTTCTCTGGTCTATTCAGGTTCTGCAAAGGAAGCACCTATAGTTACTCCTTTAATGGACTTCATTCGCCAGAAAAGAGCTTCCAAGATTGGATCTCGGGTTTGTAGGATTTTTGTCGTTATTCTTTCTGTTATTGTGTTGTGCGCATATCTTGCAGATTAAAGTTTTTCTTAATAGGAATGGTACCTTCTGAAAACTTGCTGTTTGTGTTTAACTCAAAGCAATTCATGAACCTGTTTAATATAACCATATCTTATTGTAAAATGGCCTAATGGACATGCTTGTAATATGACGGAGGACAAGCACTAGCTTTTGAACGTATTACTGAAAAACTTGGCGGCAGGTTCAATGTATAAGATATGAAAATTTTAGGGTAGTGACTGTCAAAATTATAATGAATTTTGCAAATTTCTGCAACAAATTGTGTCAGTTATATCTTTTTTGTATAAGGCCTCGTAGGTATCCTTAAAATAGGAAAGAAGACAAGCATTAACCATCAAATGTATTACTGAAAATTTTAGGGTAGTGACACAGGTCCAATGCATACTTTTAATGTCAAAATTATAATGGATTTTGTGAACTTCAGAAACAAATTGTGTCAAAGTGTGGTGTTAATGTAACACATTCTTTTGTTTCCCAACTAACTCAAGCGTGCTGGATCTTGTGCGAAATTTAATTAGTTCTGCATGCAATCAGATATGGATATCGTGAAGGAATGTACTACGGGGGATTTCATTTATACATTTACAATATAATTGTAAAATTTGTAATAAAACTAAAAACAAATAAGGTTTATCATTGGAAATTGGACGCTGAAAATTTAAGTGATATAAAGGGATTTTATTTATATAATGAATGCCATTTTGAATTTGGTTTGTATCCCTAGGCACTCTACTTGCTATTTTTTCTCCAAATTCTAATATCTACTCTTAATGTATTTGATACCGAGCAGAGATCATCATCTAATGGAAAACCAAACCGAAGAGCTGCTGGAGGCTCAATTGTTAGTTCTGGTTCAACTTCATCAAAAAGAGGTTCTGAAAAGAAAAGGAACTCCAGCACAATGGTATTCATTTTTCTTGATAAAATCAGTGTTTACCGTGTGTTATATCCCTTTATTTATTTTAACTCATACTTTCGCTTTGGTCTTTGTGTTCTGCTGCTTTATTGGTTTAGTGGTTGTAATTTTGTTCTTTGTAGTAGGTAAAGGTTTCATTGCTGTCCCTTGTATTTTTGTTGCGGTGAATTATTTTGACATTGTTCGCTCCAAGAACTAGATTTGGTTTTATTTAAAGTTTGAGTATAACAAAAAGAAAGACAAGATCTAACCCTTTTCAAATTGACTCTTACTATAGATGAAAGGTAGAGTTGTTTACTTGAACTAGGATTTAGGTTATATATTTGGTGCAATTATCTCATATGGGTGTTTACCAATTTTGATTTGGTTGGTGCATGCCTGACATGTGTACATTCATGAACCACTTTGACCGAATGAGCAAATTAGAGAATTTGACAATGGAAACAAGCTTGATTTGTGTTCAAACATTAGCACTGATTTGCATGACTATATGTATATATATATATATTATATTTATCAGCTCAAAATAGTACAATGATTGGGCGAGGATTTTATTTTATTATTTTTTTGGTGCATCTTTTATGAAAGTGTTTGGCTGAGGTTTGCACTCTTAGCTCCCCACCCACCACCCCACGGGCACCCACACAAACACACGCAAGCATGCACGCAAAATGTAATTTTTAGAAAATTAACAAGAAACTATTAAGATGTCTTTTTCTTTTGTATGTCCATTAACGTGACATTAAAGTATATTCATATTTTTTCCAATAAGTTTAGTGTTTTAACCTAATTTCATCAATGGATTTCATCTCTGACTTCATCAAAGTTTTTTGTAGGTTTGAAATCAGATCTATGTTGCCTAGCTGTCTCAATCAATATATGAAAACTCCTCAAACTTAATGCATTAAAATATATATCACTCTCATAAGTATGACTTGCAATGTATAAACAAATTTTATTTCTTTCTTCTTTTGATTTTACTTGACTCTCCAATGTTAGTTGAGAAGGTTTTTTACTCATTGACTCCGCAATAATAACTTTTGGGTCGGCTCATGAAAACCTCCATGGAACCGTTGACCTCCTTTTGAATGAGTATATTTTTTACTTTGAAATTGTCTCATAGCTCAATTGAATATTTGACTTGAATTTGACCTATACTCCTAATTTCTTTAGTCATGTTTTTTCTTCTGATTCATTTTGATAAAAAATTAATGATAAAATTAATATTATTAGGTTTTCTTATTTTTCAGCATATAATCTATCAATTTCTGTTGTTACCTTCAAGCATTTGACCATATCACTGTATTCTCCATAAGTGTTCTTTCTTTCTTTTGATTCGTCTTTTGATATCTTTATCGCAAAACTTACATACTATCAATTTTTTATCATTGAGATTAGGCTAATACCCATAAATCCAACCAGGATCCTTAGACTTGGGTCTGATTTTAGATCATAAGAAGATGTATGAGTGATATCTGTCTTACAACTGGCATCAACATTATCTACCATTCTAACCTATCAAGCATAAATTAAGAAGTTTATAATTGAATTATTTATGTTGCACTCACACTCACACTAGTAAACACTTAAATGAAAATGAAAGAGCTTGTGCATGCGCATGGTGGCTGGTGACAAGTGGGCGTTGTCGATTGCTGCTAGCTTAATCACGTTTGTGTAGTGATGATTGAAGAAGAATACGTGTGGGCGATGTGGCTGGCAATGGAGAGTGAGTGTTGTCAATTTCACTACTAGGGAGAGAAGATGGTTGATTACAGTTCAACCTTAGGTAGGCTGTGGATGAAGATCCAATGCTGACTTTGGCTGTGTAAGAAGATCCAACGAAGGAAGAGGTCTGGAAGAGATAATAGGTAATGCGCAAACGTCATCGTGTTATGCCGTGCTTTATAAATAAAAAGAAAGACATCACCCAGGTAATGCCTAGGCAATGATTGTGCCTAGTCGCTGGCCAGGACAGCAGGGCGAGTGCCTATCTCCCTTCAAATTAGGTGCCATAGCGCCTAGTGTTTTCTTCAGCGCCTAGTAGTAAACTTTGAAAACTATGATCCTAATTGGATTAATTAATTCCTTGGCCAGTGTCTTTGTCCTTAAATCAATCTGTTACTTGTGACTTCCCATTTGTGATTAGCATGGACCTATAATCCAAGAACTTATGCTTTTAGGAACATGGTTTCTTTACGGAAAGATTGTATGCTTATGTGAATATTGTTAACCTGTGGAGTTTTGCATTTTCTTGCGTGTTATCATTTGCAAAATTACTGATAGAACATATCTGTTGAACTATATTATTATTTTTAGAAGTAAAATGTAACATGGAAATATGTGAAATCAAAAATATGTTTTTGGGGTTAAGGCTTGATTTTTCCATTTGCGTTTGTTTTTAGCTTGGTTTGTTTGTATCAGCTCTCTATCCTTTCCCACCAGGCAAAATTTTTATATTTGTGATGACTGAAGCGTGGTTGTTACTAATAACATGTCCTGCCTGCAGTATGTCTTGAGGGATACAACCAAAAGCTCGGGCACCAAAGACAAATCAACTCACATTCTGGCTTCTAAGAGAGATGATCAGCAGGCTTCTGATAAGGCATTAGTCACATCTGGAACTGAAGTACTGGAAGGGGATGGTAATTAAAAATTTGAAAACTTTTAACTTGCAATGCATGATGATAAAAAAGTTTTGCCTTGTGCATGCAGATGTCTTTATTGAGGGTAGGCATTTGGACTTGTGCATGTAAGAGCACAACAGTTATCTTTGCTTTGATGTTCTTAGTTTCGATTGATTTGTTTTTAAGTTTTGCTTGGATAATATGCTTTTTACTACCTCTTTCTATAGTGTATTTTCATGTTTCTTGTTGGTATTGCAATTTTCTTTTTGAAATTGGCCAAGATTATATTTTGACCTTTTAGCAAGACATTTTAGTTTTAAGATTTCAATGGATGCACATTGAAAGTGGCTTCCTGGTCCGACTATCTCATTTTTTATAGAAAGAGGAAGATAACTTTGTTTAGTCAAATACCTTTGCATTTTGAATTTTGACCTCTTTTCAATTTAAATCAGATTTTTAATACAGTAAATTCATCTTGCAAAAACATTCATCATTTCCATACATTGCCAAGTTTTATATGAACTTCAACAACATTGTTGTTTTTGTTACCTCATGATGAACATGTTTATAACTATTTTGGAATTGGTTTTGTTCCCTCATAGATTTCAATGTTTGGGTTAGATCACTTTGGGCCTATTCGGTCCGCGTTGCTTTTGTATTTTGGTTTTATCACTGAAATCACATTTGTTTAAATAAAAAATGTATTTGATACAGTTTTTAATTTTAGAACTTAAATAAAGTAAGGCAGAGCAGAGAGAGGCAATGAGGGGGAGAGTGAAAACATGAAATAAATAAATAAATAATTTGGATATCGCAAAATAATGAATTTGGATTTGAATTCAATTTTCATTAAAAAACAGTTGAAGTGAACTCAAGAACAACCATGATATCCTCGTTTATTCAAGATTGGAAATTGGCAATATTCCGCCTAAATAATTTGGATTTCAAACACTGCCTTAATGGGCAAAATTGAACATTATTATACATTTCAATAGTCACAATTGCCTTCTACTTTGTTAAATTTATTTTCTACCTGTTGGCTGCCAGCTAAAGCTTTATACATTTAATTTGCTCTGACTGTCTAACATGTTTGAGTTATTTGTGTGTTTTTTTTCTTTATTTTTTCCCTGTTTTTTTTTTTTTTTTTTTTTTTTTGGGTTGTAAATCTGTAATACTATAAGCATGTTGGCTTTTAGCCATCCACGATCCTTTTCTTTGGTTATTTAATTTCTCCTCACCTATGGTTTTATTTCAGTAGTTTCTGGATCCTCTGATACTCCGAAGAAGAAAGTGCTGCTTTTGAAAGGGAAGGAGAGAGATATATCTCATGTAAGGAGTACACTTATGTTTTACCAATTCTCCTTTCAAATAGTCCATAATTGATAGAAGATCTTGCATGGTAAAGGGCTCTCAGCTATGTAGCATGGATATGTAATGATTCATTAAGTATCTACATATCTGGTACTGAATTGCCTGGATTTGGAAATTTATGTGCAAAGTATGTACCCTTTTTGTCCAGGCTGCCTTAACTGCCGAAATCATTCTGAGGTCCTTTTCGTAAAGCAGTGCATGGGAGGGCCCAAATCTGCCTAGTTGGTTGCCTAGGCTGCTTTTTAGAACCTTGTATATCAGGATTAGATTACTCATTCCACATCCCAAGTAACCTTAAATTTGGAAACCCTAATAAACACAGAAGATAAATATTCTAGGGAATAAAATTTAGTATCTGCTTACTACTTGAAATAAACAATATCTATAGCAGTAATATTTCCAATATTCAGTAAAATGATCAAATTGGAATCCTTTGTTACATGTTGTAAACAAGGACAACGTTGTGGTGTCAGGATTTTTTTATTTTTATTTTTAAAGTTTCCAATTTGGAGTCTATACCAGGTTTTCATATGTTCGTGTTCCTTAATGAAATTGTGGAAAATTGATACACATCGTGGCATTCATTATCCTAAATACTTTCTATGTGCATAAATAGATTATTTATTTATAGAAAAACTCAATGGCGTGGTGGAAAATGGATTCATTCTTATATTGATGAATTCATTGTCTTAAAATTCACCCGCACATGCAAAAATAGATAGTGTGAACAGCTATGGCATGGTGTATGATGGTCTAATTTTATAGTGAGCTAATACATCAGTCTGGAATTTTTTAGACCGGGTTTTGTATGGTTAAACACATTTAATTTAAGACACCAAGAAGATTTTAATGACTTAAGATTTATTTCGCTTTGCAGCTTACCATACCGGATCAGCATAGTGTAACAGTTCCAGTTAAAAACCATCACGGTTCACCTGCACCAAGGCAGATCCAGCGACGTGAAGGTAGTAGTAGGATAATCAGAACTATACTTCTAAACAAAGATTCATGTCATAGTCAATCATCCTCTGGTGCCCAGTCAGAGCAGCAAATCCAGACCTTAAATTCAGAGAAAGAAAGACGACCTCCTCGGCCCCGAAATCTACAAATCTTGAAGAATACAAATGGGGCTGCTGACAATATTGTTGGGAATGATAAGCAGGAAAGATGCGCAAGAAACAAGGATAGACCTGACCGTGGTGTATGGGCACCTCTTCGCCGTTCAGATGGCTCTCATGAAAGTGTTGAATCCTTGTCATCCTCTGCTACTATGCGTACCCAATTTTCCTTAGATTCCTTGGATGGTATGGCTCTTTATGAGTTATTAAATTGTAAAAGTCATAAAATTTCCTTCATTCCTCTGATTTACAAAAACGATGTGCATTCATCTTGTTGGCATAAATCCTTGGTTTTAGGAGGGACACAGCCAAGCAAGGTTTGTTCTAATGCCTAAAAGTGTGTGATGTTCCAGGAAGTAACACTGATATTAAAGTTGACATGCCAAGTGCAAGGAGTGGGGATGTCAAAGCGTTTGATGTTGGACGTACAGGTCATCACTCAACAGACAATGGTGTGTTGTTGTTGGTGGTACTTCGGCGGATGTTAGCTATGTATGCATCCAGCTGTGTGTGAAGCTGAACCAAATAACTCATGTATCTGCCAATTATTTGTGCAGGTTACCATCGACACACTGGTCGTCGTGTGACTACACATAACCTGAAAGATGGAGATTGCTCTTTGATTATGGGGGAGACCAAGTCTTCAAAAAGAGGAGGTGCTTCTGCCTATGGCCCACATGAGGTGAGATTTAGATACAATATGTTTTTACTGTAAATACTGCTCCAGCAGCTCTACATGTTCTTCATGCAGTTTATAATCACTAGTGGCCTTTTCAATGTCTTTGCAGAAACAAGTGTGGGTTCAGAAGTCAAGTGCAGCTTCGTAGTATCTCTTATGTTGGTAAGATTTTGCTTCTGTGTTATTTTATGCTTTGAAGGAAGGGTAATTCTCAGAAAATGTGTCATAAGTGTTCACCAACAATTTTATGTTAAAAAGAGCAAAATATGGTATTTCTTTTATTTGGACGGTGTTTCTTTAATCGTTTATTATTGTATTGTACCCTGAATGCAAATTAATTTATCATGGGGCGTCTTTGTTTTCTGATTGATAGACACAAATTCACAACTGGGGCACTGTTTTAGTGTGCCGGGCGAAACATGTAATGGCCTGGATTTTGGGTCAGCGTTTTATGACTCTTGGTCTATTGAGTTATAATTCAATAATTGACAATGGGTGCATATTGTTTCGTGCATTAAAAGATGCTTCGTTTTGAACATAAAATTACGTATTTATTCATGGTGGTTGTCTTCTCTACTATGCAGTGAACTCTTACTACTTGGTTTTGAATGGTTTTGGACGTGCATTTGGAAGTATGGCTTGAAGCTGTCTATTTTGCTAGACAACTGGTTTAAGCAAAGTCACAAGAAGAGAATTCTAAGGTCTTTTTGAAACCCTGAGGGAAGTTTAGTTGCCCTCTATGATGCAGATAGCACTACGTTTACTAGCTTGCGGGTTGGAGAAATTGCAGACCGACGGTGCATAATATAGTGGGAAAAACTTAGAGACAAATCTAATCATACTCAACACCACAATTTTCAAATGGGTGTTGCCTTGACGACGTTCTATTGAGCAGGATCTACCTTGCAGTTGGACTCAGCTCAGTACATCTCAATGTTCAAATCCAGTGGTGCAATTCACCTCTCTCTTGATCTGTAAATATGATAATATTTCTAGAGCTTGTCTATCGCTTGCCTTGAAATTTATTTACTACCCGATGCAATATCGGGTTTCGGCTTATCGGCCAGGTAAATGTGATCTGGCGTGTAGCTTGTGGCATGAAAGGGAGGTTCAGAAGACTAAGTGGTCGAACTATTTTGGGCCTTTATGTACTGGGCAGTTACTATAGTGGCCTGGAGGAGATGATAGTAGGAATTAATTGGGTGTGCTGTGTTTATGTGGTTGAAATATAGAACATTTAATGGGTGTTTCATGACCTGTTAATTTATGCTAATAGTTTTATACGTTACCCCTTTCGTTGCTCTTTTTTGACCATGCCGTGGAGATGATATCTGCCACCCTGTACTTTTCTGATTGCTTAAGGGGCGGAATTTGGTTTCATGGAGTAAGTGGTTATTCGTGCCCCGAAATATTATAAAGAAATTGAAGTTTAGCTAAGAATTTCTTTTACCGGCGGTGAGTGTATTTTTTTGTCGTTAAAAGTTGTTTTTATGTTAGGTAAATAAAATATTAGTGAGATTTAATGATTAAATATCTTTTCGATACGTGAATAGGTAGCTAGATGTTAGGACGATAATTTACTAATGAATAACTTGCTTGCTTGAGTGAATTGTCGTTTGCATAATCTCTTTCTAAGTGAAATTCAAGCGACTGACTCATTGCATTGTATATTTTTTGCATCTAGGTTCCTCATGCGTTCCTTATTGTTGAGGCACTTGTTCCTTTTACAATGAAGTGACAGATGTCAATCATTTTGGGTGAGCTAAGCTTTGACGTATGGTTTGGGTTCCTTATTTTGAGGTGGCTTTGACGTATGGTTTGGGTCACAAAAGGGTGAGCTTTCATGTGGGAAGGGGTATGGTGGTTTGTTGACAGGTGGAATTGGCAGAAAAACGATAGAGCAGGGTTCTTGATTTTGGCAAAACCCGAAATACGTAGGAAACCCAAGCCTGAATTGTGTACTAACTTTAATGCGCCTACCCAACTTAAATCGCATAGGAACTCCAAGCATGAATTGCGTATTAACTCTAAAATGCATTTGCATCTTAAATTGCATATGAAGACTAAGATGCGTAAGCAGCACAAAATGTGTACGTATTTTTTTTTACTATTTAGCTGATAGTGACATATGGGATCACGAAAGTGAAGTGATATTTAGATTGAAAGCAAATGGCTTTTAAGGCTGAGTTTATAGTAACATCGATTTTTACAAGTGAACATGAAAAATTTCACCTTTATATACCAAACATGGGGCGCCAATGTCCATACCGTGTAACTGTCCCAAAAATCCTTACCGCTTGAATTTGGAATATTACACTATCTCCTCTTTGAGCCACTGCAGTCAATGCGTGCCCACCGAACATATGGCTTTACATTACATATCTACCATTAAAGATCCCATTTTGGTAGCTCTTTTTTTTTTTTTTTGGGTTTATTCAATCTTATTACCTTTACCAGCTGAGATGTATGATCATTTAAAATCTTATTCAACCAAATATAACTAATTAAATCTGTATAAAATTGGCATAATGCAAGCGTCGTCACACATGACGAACACATGGACCTCTAGACAAAATTTCAATCCATCACCCAGACCCTGTGCTAGTGTGCTCTTCAAATTTTTATAATTGCTTTTCGAGTTTAATATGTGAAATATCAATCAAAATAAATGTATACTATTCTCGTCAAAGACATTATAATTTTTATAATTGCTTTTCGAGCTTTGCATACTATTCTCGTCAAAAACCATTTTTCTATGACATGATGCAAATGATGCAAATAGTCAAGAGAAACTATTAATGTATGAGAAATTAAAAAGGCAAACACTCGATCGTCCAACAATACCATGCGCCGTGCCACTATATGCCAATTGATTTATATTGCAAAATAAAAAACGATATCAATTAAAACAAATAATTTAATATCATCAGATAATTCCATGAAAGAATTTACCGTAAAATCTTTAATGTTTCTCATTTATGCATTTTTTTGATGGAAGAAAAACAACCGTCACGAATGTTAACATTAAGCCTAATAATCACATCGAAGCTTCATTTTTTTAAAAGCAGTCATTTAATTACATAATTATTATTTAAACCAGTAAAAATAATTAAATAATCTGTATTCATTTAAAATCAAAATTTATTATACTTTTATTGAATCTATCATACTTTTATTACACAACAATTTAGCACCGAGCTACTTCCAAATAACCTCACTGGAGTTGATACTAAATCGGTGCAATTATAGGTGTGCGTGTAGCATTGCTTTGGAAAAAACTAATGTGCTATAATGATCTCCCAATAAATTATATTAAGAAAAAAAAACTCATAACTTATATTAACCACTGTTTGAAAGTTTAATAAATATAGCGTGGAAGTTGGAGTATAGTGTAAAAAACAATTTATTAATCGTATCAAACTAACAATTGGTGGACCTCCCATTGAACTAACACTTGGGAGTGGGACGAGACATAATCATACACTTTTTCGCTGTCACTTCATAGATCTGCACCTTCCATTGAACTGCGTACATCACACAATCAGCTGCATTTCCCCAGTAGTAATTTTATGTACACTATTATGCAACACTTCTTATCTCATTTCAAGCTTTTTAGGGTATATTTGATTAGGGTATTTTTTTTTTAGAATATAATAATTATTTTTTCAGATAAAAAATAAAATTTAAAAATAATTAAAGATTTTTTATTTTAAGAATCATTTGATTTAAAAGTAATTTTTAATTATTTTTATTTTTAAATTTTCTGTACTAAAAAAATTATTACTTAAAAAAATAAAAATCAAAAATACCACAAACCCAAAATGATTTCTAACCCTAGGACGGCATTTATATATTATAGAAAGACAGTTGATGGTCTATAGATTTTTTTTTTTTAAAAAAAGAAATCTTCGGTGTGTTTATTTGACAAAACGACCATTTGATTTAAAAGACAAAAAACCACACACACGTTAAAACATTATCTTCAAAAGCTCCAAATGGGTTTTTTGGGGGGTTGCTATTCAAGGCATGCCAAACCCCCTTTTTGACTTGTAAAAAGCACCCAAAAAGCGACAATGTGCTCCAATACGCCCCCATGTTCCCCCTAATCCTATACGTGAAAATTGACCGTAGAACTATAGATGCTAAATCGTTTTCTTTTTTAAAAAATTATTTAAAACTTAAAAATTTCTTCTCTTTTTGGTTAAGTACACATACCCGATGACATATTTTGTATGGAAAACTATATATTAGTCCTTATATAAAAATTTATATATAAAAAAAATTCGAATAACTATAGGACATAAAATAAGGAAGTGTTGTACCTCCAACCTTAGACATGACCGACGGCATATTACAAACATACAAGTTGGTCCCAATTGTGAAGCATCAAATCAAACACGTGGCAGCATCTCAGCGGATCCGAGTTGTAATAGTGACCGCTGAGAGCGCTCAATATCCGTAAGGTCGCGGGATAGGGAAAAGGTTGTCAGAGCATTGTCAGATAATAGTCGCTCACGCTAAAAAAAAAAAAAAACAGAACACACACAGCGTCTCTCTCTCTCTCTCTCTCTCCCTCTCTGTCCGTCTCGCAAGCGCAGAGCACCACCGAAAGCGCCAAAAAAGCAGAATCTGTGCGAGCACGGGAGTGAAGTGAACAATCCCTACACAACACCCTCAACCCCCTCCCCACATCAGATCAACTGTTGATGATCTCTTCGATCTCTCACACCAGTCTCATCCGCTCGCGTCAATCGAATCTCACTGTGACTGCCGCGATTTGAAGCTTTTCAGGTGTTTTTGTTGTTGTTGTTGTTGGGGGTTGCTTTTCCCTCCATTTCCCACTCCTCGCCTGCAATGCGCCGATTCGTCTCCGGATTTGAAGATTTCGCTCAGGTGAGTTCGCGATCTGAAGCTGTGTTTTGTGGATTCGTTTCCGAGTGTTGATGCTGGTGTGCTTCGTCGGTCCCTGGCGGGAATCGACTTCGGTTCGATTGCGGTGAATTGACCTGGAGTGAATTAGGGAATTAGGTGTGTAGATCTGGCCGCTGAGGCCATGTGATCCAGTGTTTACTTGCCTGTAACGATCGTTACCGACCTGTTTAAATGATTTCCTCTCTTTTGTTTGCTGGATGTGGGGCGAGACTCAAAAACAGTAGTATATTAAGGTTCTATTCGATTTAGCATTTCTTGAGTACCTTTGTCGCACCGCAACTGTAAAGTCACATGAATTTAAGATATAAATGCAACCAAAGAAAAAAAAAATGTTATCACAGGTGTATTTTACCTATTTTCTCGTAAATTTGATGAGGGCGGATGCGTATCTCTTAGGCTTTTAGCTGCAAAATTGAAATAAACGTACTGCGTAAATTAGGATAGTTCACGACTAATTCACATGCATAATGGTATGGTCAAGCCGTTTTTCAATTGTCCGTAGTGGGTCTGCTGATGTAGACTGGCAATGCATACATTTTTTTTGTTTGAGATTATGGGTGTACCCAAGAATATTTTAACGCAATCCTTTATCCAAATGAATGCTGCTAATATCCTATTAAAATAGACCTCTCATGCTTGGTTAGAATGGAGAATTGGTTCGCTCATATTGACATTTAAAAGTAGCCCGTTATGGTTAATATGCACCTTTGATATTCTCTTTGACTCAATGGTCGAGTTTCTAGTAGGGGAGATGAGGGCGTATTAAGTTATTCTAAGATAACGAAGGATTTTGAGGCATGTGGGTTGAAAAAAAACCAATAATGGACCTTGAAGGCCAACTAGTGTATAAATGCATGCACATCTTGTGTGCCTATGGTACCATGATTCCATGAATATAGATAATTATGGTGTCACCATAGTTCTTGAAGGCAAGCATTCGCGAGGTACAAAGGGGTACTAGATACAGGATTTGAGTTTTTTTTTTTTTTTTTGGTCTACAATAAATTCAAATAAAAATAACTTAAATAAAACAAACTAAAACTACATCATATGTACTAGATCCTGGATTTGAGGTGCAAATGAGTACTAGATTTTGCATCTCTAATGTATGTAATTGTGAATAATATGAAGAATTGTGGTTTAGGAAGATTGGAAATAGTATAGAAATTAGGAAATAAAAAATGAATATATAGACGGTGATGAAAGGAAGAAGTGGGAGAAGCATTAAGGGGAGAGGAAGTAGGCTTTGTAGACAATGAAAAAAATGGCCCAAAGCCTTTTCACTTCAAAGAACAACTCCCAATGCTATATTAAAGGCGTTTCATGACAGGATGTCTTATATGGATGTAATCTACTTTATGTATTATTATTCCTATACAATTAAAGCATCAGGTGTTAAATTGAACTCATTAACGTTTTCTATCAGACCTTATTAATGTTTTTGCATGAAAAGCAGCCAAAGATACAAATTTCCTAGAAGCATAACCCATCCGCAGGTGCATTTAGTTGGCCTTTCTGGTGTGAGCCTGAGCCTAGAGTGTCACACACTTACTATACTTCATTGATCAGTCTTAAGTAATCATAAAATACGAAGCTTGCAATTGATAGCCTGAAAATTTGTTGCATATCAGGAAGATTGGTGCTTGGATGGGATGGAAGCTATAATCACAAGGAATAATGAGGCGACTACCAGATAAAATTATCCGTGTCACCCATCTGGTATATGTATGGCGTCTGCCAGTCTTGGAAATGGAGGAGCCAGCAGCAGCTCCAGGAATGTCAATGGCTTCAAGGGTGCATCTAGTTCAGTTGAATGGCTTGGAAGAGAGATGCTTGAGATGAGATTGAGGGACAAAGTGGATCCTGATGAAGAAGCTGTGGTAAGCTTATTAATTATCCTGGGCCTTTTCATAATTAGTGATCTAAAGCCTATGATTGTTGTAATTATTGTACCATAGGCTTCCATTCCTTTAAGCCTGCTCAGTTTTAGCATTACGAAGAAGTGTATATTTAATGGATAATGATTGACCAATCATGTGACACCTTGCCAGAAGGAAGGTATCTGGTCAATTCCTAAAATCTTGGAACAAAATCAAATCACCTTCTGAAATTTGTGATTTTCTTGGGCTTCTTTTTTTATTTATTGCAGGATAGCGAGCCAGATATAATTGATGGCGTGGGTGCTGAGACTGGACATGTAATAAGAACAACTATTGGTAGTCGCAATGGTCAAACTAGACAGGTTTGTTAAAATTTTCATTTGTAAATGTACTCATTTATATTTTTGGTGAAAGCTTATTTATTTTAATGTTTGTTTTGTATGTTTGGCAGACAATCAGTTACATTGCAGAACATGTGGTTGGCACAGGTTCTTTTGGAGTTGTGTTTCAAGTGAGAAAGCTATAGTATTTGATCTCTGTATTTTGTTTTTGCACCTTTTGTCAGTACCATACATTGTTGAAAAAATGTCCAACTGTTTTGTGTAGGCAAAATGTCGAGAGAGTGGAGAGCTTGTTGCTATAAAAAAGGTTCTCCAAGACAAGCGCTACAAGAACAGGGAATTACAGATTATGCAGATGCTGGACCATCCTAATACTGTTGCTCTTAAGCATTGTTTCTTTTCAACAACAGACAAGGAGGAGATATACCTGAATCTTGTACTTGAATTTGTCCCTGAAACTGTAAATCGTGTTGCAAAGCACTATACTAGGATCAACCAAAGAATGCCCTTAATTTATGTTAAACTATACACATATCAGGTATGTTGAATGTTAAGCTGATTAATACTAATTTGTTTATGCATCCCCTAGTATGCTGGAATTTGTTTTCTTTCTTTTGCCATGTTGGATCTTTACCTTCACAAGGTTTCATTGGGTTTTACCCTCATGATGTGTATAAATTTGTATTTAGTGGTTCTACAGATGTTACTGTGGCTCATACAAATCTGCGTTTTTTCTTAATTTTGTATGCAACTATAATACTTGTAAATGTTGTACCTGATGGGTCATTTTGTGTTCTTATGCTTTTTTTATCATGATTGTGATTGTTCAGTTAATTTTTATGTTCTTATGCTTGGGGCAGATATGCAGGGCTCTTGCGTATATTCACAACTGCATTGGTATCTGTCATCGTGACATCAAGCCTCAGAACTTATTAGTGAGTTTTTCTTTCTTAGAAATCACTTGTCATATTTTATCCGTGTGGCTTGTATAAATGTGCTCTAATTGTTATTGTTTCTTCTTGTTTCACATTCAAATATGTACAACTGTTTAACCATTTAATTTTGGGAAAAAAGGGTGAAAATGTTAAATCAATTATTGGTCATATTGGAGCTCTAATAAATACAAACTGCTGTGTTGCCTACCAGGTGAATCCGCACACACATCAGCTGAAGCTCTGTGATTTTGGAAGTGCAAAAGTGTTGGTAAGCTTTATTGTCTAAATCATTATTTTGGATGTTGTCATGCATTTTTGCTTGAATTTCATTATATTTTCACTTTATCAGGTGAGAGGGGAACCTAATGTCTCTTACATCTGTTCAAGATATTATCGTGCTCCAGAACTAATTTTTGGGGCTACTGAATATACAACTGCTATAGACATATGGTCTACAGGGTGTGTAATGGCTGAATTACTTCTTGGCCAGGTGGCTTGAAACTCACACTCCTAAATTCTTCAAACACCCCCCCCCCCCCCCCCCCGAACTTATTGCTTACTATTCTAAGAATTTTTCAACTAACTTCTGCTTTTTTGCAGCCTTTGTTTCCAGGAGAAAGTGGAGTAGATCAACTAGTTGAGATCATTAAGGTGGTTATATCTATTAGGTTTTTAAAAAAACATTGCAAGACTTTTACTTATAAAAAAAAAGTTTATTAAAATTTGTATTTTATGTTTTGAAACTATGATTTACTTTTGTGTTGAACACAACATTAACCATACCTTGTATGTCTTTATTTAAAACATTGATTCTATCTGCAGTTATTACTCTGCATTTTTAACTGTTATGCAGGTTTTGGGAACGCCTACCAGGGAGGAGATAAAGTGCATGAATCCCAACTACACTGAATTTAAGTTTCCTCAAATAAAACCTCATCCTTGGCATAAGGTATGTGCCCTACTTTTTGTTTCCTTCTCTACAATCATTTGCGTGGGGTATATACGTTCCTAGATGTGTTCCTTGCTATGGGAATAGCATATGCTCTTATCTTAGTAAAACAAACATTTTGAATGTCTGATGAGAGTCATTATAGCAATTGAAGCATGCATTAAATATACAAAAATTTTATGTTCTAATTTGCTTGTGACTTTTAACATGGGATTGACTATTTTTGATTGACATGGGAACAATGGTAAAAGTACACAAATCAAAAGAATAAATTAGGATGGAAAAGTGATTGTACTTCTATCATGATCTCTCTCCTTTGTTTATAATTAGAACAATTTGATAGAATGCTACTTGTAGTAGTTTAAGAGAGTATATGTTTGACAATTTTGGTGCATGTGCATTTTAGAAAGACTGCATGTGTGGATAAAATAGTTTAAGGACTCTGGGAGGGTAATGTGATATAGAATGTGTTGGGAACATGCATTTATTAGAATATTGTAGCAAACAATTATACCCTATGGCTCTCTCTCTATATATACGTATCTGTGTGTTGCGAAAAATGAGATGACGTTTGAGAGACTGTCTAGATGGCAAAAAAACAAAAAACAAAAAGGTTTCAAATATTTTAAATTATTTTCAATAAATATAAGCATGAATACAATAGCAAAAAATGTAACAAAATTTGGTATAAGGTATTTGGAGTTATATCTTCTACTTTAAAATTGATTGTTGATTGTGAATTAACAAGCCAAATTTTTGAAAAATGACGTACATGTATATGTCATATGCTAATAAAGCCAAAAGCTTTGTATGAGGGACTACTGGAGGGACTACTGGAGAAGAAAAGGGATTGACGGCTGCAACTTTTAGGCTATAGCCTTGTATGACTGCGGCCTGCTGCTGAACTGGTAGTCTGGTACAATGTGAGAGGGATACCTGCTGTGCTGGTAAGGAGAGGAGGCTGCCTGCCTGCTCTGCTGGAGCTGTAGCACCTGCTATCCAGTAAGAGGGAGGAGGCGACAGCTGGGGATATATGATCAATCGAGGGATTGAAACAGAATTTTTTCCCCTTCCCCCCTTGAGTGTTTCTCATGCCAGATTTTTTTTCCCTACCCAGCAAGACGGTGCTGATTAGGGTTTCTTTCACCTTCTATGCAGCCAAAAATGGCCATCTAGACAGTGTTGACTGAATAAAATGGTTTGACTTTCTAAGTGGAAGTGTGGTTTGAACAGCCGTAAAAGAGTTTTAACAGTGAGTGGGGAATAGCTGTTTTTTGAGGGCATATATTAGTGGGGTGGTTGCTTGCGTGCGTTATAATTTTTTTTCTACTACATATTTGTTTCTGCACACCTGCGAATTGTCTCTTTATTTGGTTATCAATTGTTTTATAAAAGTCGCTTTCAACCTGAATCTGATGCGTGCCAGGTCTTCCAAAAACGCTTACCTCCAGAAGCAGTGGACCTGGTTTGCAGGTTTTTTCAGTACTCTCCTAATCTACGATGCACTGCTGTAAGTATAGCTTTATTTTTTATAGTGTTTTAATTTTGATACCATCCTCTGAGGAGGATATAATGCATCACTTTTGTAATGATGCGTCAGTTGGAAGCTTGCATCCACCCTTTCTTTGATGAGTTGAGGGATCCAAACACCCGTCTTCCCAATGGCCGCCCACTTCCCCCACTTTTTAATTTTAAACCCCAAGGTGAGTTTGCTTGTTTGAATGACACTGTAAGTTTATCGACCTTGTAAAACAATCTTATTTTCTTGTTTCTTATATGTATCCTTGAGATTCATTTATGTTGTGGGTGGGTAGTAAAAGCTGGTGAAGTAAAAGCTTGAATGCCGCATAAAACTGGCGGATACCCGTTATCATGAAAAAAGAGTTAGTACAAGCTTGAATGCCACATAAAACTGTCATCTACAGTGATGGCCGATTTTTATTTTACACGCTTTTATTTATATATAAAATAACCCATCTCTATCGCTAATTTATCTTCCAGAGCTATCAGGCATCCCAACCGACATGGTCAATCGGCTAATCCCGGAGCATGCTCGGAAGCAAAATTTGTTCATGGCATTAAACACTTAATCGTCAAGTGTCACAAAATGGAGTTTTCAGGACAGCTTACGACCTGAGGTGGTGGTGTTAAAAGCTTCGATGCTGGTGAAGGTTTTTCTTCTTCTCTCCTCCCTACTGCGCCCGAGTGAATTTGCACGCGTGGTTAATCTAAAACATTATGTGCATATATAATTAAATATTTATATATGTTTTGTGAATCATGACCCAAATTTGAATGGGCTCCATGAGGCGTGGATGCAGAACTACTATGCTTGGAAGTTTATTCTCTATTTACGTTTTTGTTGAAGTGTACGCTTAATTTTTTTTGGATTCCAGCAAATTGTCCTTTCCACTCCATTGCGTCTAGTTTATTAAGTGGCCCCGACATTTACACAGGGTATTTTGGAGTGCTCACGTCCATTAATAACAATACACACATGATTATCTTTTACATGGTTACATGGAAAAACCTACGGGCCAGTAATGAGGTGATGACATGTGTGAGTTAATTTTTTTTGTTTTTTGCTTGAAAGCCATACTTTTGAGCACTTGAAACGATGGTGGTCTTTTTTGCATTGTGTCTATTTTACATTTGCGGGGCTGGAAAAATCAGTATTGTGTAACACAAAACACAATACTGATTTTTTACAAAAATATTTTGGGCAAGCGGTTAATAGCATTTGATGGAGTAAATAAGCAAATTTAGCTTATCATCATGGAATGCCTATAAAGTTTTAATTTGTGTGTAAATTAAATTTAAAACATTTAAATTAAAATAAATTAAAATGATATCAAAATTAATTAAATTCTACGATAGTAAGTTAAATTTACTTTCTAGTAAATTCGGACTCAAATAAGTGGTTCGATTTAAAATTTATTTTCGAGTGAATTTACATTTTACTTAAAAAGGCTGTTTTGATTTTGTTAGACTCTTACGTATTATAAGTCGTCATTAAAAAAATCATCACCAAACCAAATACTCCTGCCTGGGTTATACCAAAAATATTTGTAATTTAAATATTGTTGTGATTTAATAATTAATATTGGGAAATGGACTGGTGAAAGTGTAAACTTGAAGGGAAAACGTATAAAAGGGCCTTGAAGGAAAAATCCATATTCCAAACAATAAGAAGACACCCGTGCAATCCATTCCGGCCTTTAGGATGAGGATCTTTTCCTCAGGGAACAAGAAAGCATCTCCACGGTTGTTATCAAAGAATCAAATCACGTACGAAAGCTCGTACTTCAGCTAAAACCAAAGCATTAAAAGGGTCCCAAAAGAAAAACAAAACCAAAAGAATTAAGTACATCGTACATGTGTGAAATATACATTTCGGGTTGGATCCGTAAGGAAGGGAGGGGGGTTCAATCAACATCAATCAGAACAACGTCATCGCCTTACTTTCTTATTCCCAAATAACCCTCCGAGGACTTTGAGGAACACTACCTGCTCTGTCTCTTGTAGCACACCCATAAGCACCACACTCCAGATGGGCACAGTCTCTGTGGCCTCCACTGCCCAGGCGATGCAATTTATAGTGCTTCAGACCTTGGCCCGATTGGATTTGGATTCTTCCCCCATCCGGTCGCCCCACGCACTGTGGCAACTGGTTCATCCTTTCCCCTCGCCACCCCCCTCCCTGGTAAGGTTCCGGCAACCTCCAACCTTGGAAGCCAAAGGGGTGCGGACAGTGGTACTGCCGCTGATTTTGGTATGTAGGGTGGTGGTGGTGCGGGTGGGTGTGGTGATTACTAGGGTTGTGCTGGGGGTTGTTGTTGTTGCTGCTGCTGCTGTTAAGGCTACAAAGGGTGGGAGAGCTATGCACCCTAGGCATCCTAGGCATAGGAGCCATCCTGTTGCCTCTGTAACTGCCCACCAGAGGAACAGGTTCTTGGGTGATGGGCTCAACCGGGGGGCTATTTGGGGACAGGGATGATCTCGGGGAGGAGCACGCGGAGGAAATGTTGAAGGCAGGACCGGTGGTGTTGACGGACATGCGTCTTGGGTTACCCGCACAGACAATGCCGTTGATAGCATCCACATAACGCTGCTCCAGGACCTGTGCTTCGGCGGTGGTGCTGTTTCGGTTCTCAACAATCGGTTTGGAGGGGTACAAGAAGGCTCGAAGCTTCGAAGTTCCCCCGCTCTCTTGCCGGTCATATTCATCGAGCATGTGCCGGAGGTCTTCGTCGGATCTGACAGAGACCAGGGCATCGAGATCCTCAGGGATTATTTGGTACTTGAGCACGAAGTCCCCATCAAAGAGACCTGTAAGTTTCTGCATCAACTCTGTGGACAACAAACAAATGTTCACAGACTTTAGCCCCAGAGACAAAGAAGATGACAACAAACACTCTTTGTTTTTTTTTAACTCCACCCGCTGCTGTAAAAATGAAATATGTGACAGCAGCTGGTAATGGAATCTGAAGCCACAGCCCACAAGCAATGATCAATTGGCTCCCTACACTAACCACATAGCACAAACAAGACCACAACACGGTGGGGATCATCATCAGAGCATTGGATGGTGACCCAACAAGACCAACCCCCTTGACCACCAGCATTGGGAGGCGCAAAACGAGGGTCACGTCACGTACCTGAGAAGGTGACGTCACGAGGGACGGCGACGACTCGGGTCTCGCCGCCGACGTATTTGAGGCGGCCGTCGTTTGGCCTGGGCAGTATCTTGCCGCCGTGGCTGCACAGGAACTTGAGCCTGTTCTTGGGCGACGTCGTCGTTTCCTCAGCTCCTTCCGTCATCGCCGTTGGATCTTGATTCCTCCAGAACCAAAAATCGGAAGGACGGCGGGCGGGCTGGTCTTGAATCTGAACCCTAATAACCCAACAATCTCAAATCCTCGGAATCTGCAAAACAAGTGAGGATCGAAGAGGGAAACATTAAAAAAAAAAAGTCATTTGGGTCCTGTTCGGTTACCGAGAAAATTCAGCGGTTTCAAACTTTCAATCAATCAACGAGAATCGAAAAGAAAACCTCAATGCCACATTGACCCAAATTTATAAATCTATCTTTCTTCGCCTGTTTCGTCGTGGATCATGCGGACGACGCAAAATAATCATCCATTTTTATAATCGCTTCCGCATTTACCTGCAAGATCGAAGCTCTTTAATTTTTAAAAAAAAAAAAAAAACATCCCCCAGAAAACCAAACGAAACAATGAAGTTTTGGGGATGAAGAGTCGAACCTGTGATTGTTGAGATGATTGTTGAGACGGAGACGGAGGAGGAGGAGGAGGAAGCGGCGGCGGAGGAGGCGGGTGGGGTTGATGGATTGACTGGTTGATTTAATTGTGGCGGTTTGATTTTGAAGGAGTGTGTGTGTGTGATATAAAAGCAAAGCAAATCAAGCAAGCGAGCCCCCCACCGCCACGGCCGCGTCCGACTTTGCCTCCTCCCAATCCGTATCGTAGGCCTCTAAATATTTGAAGGAAACGGAAGGAGGCAGTGGCAGTGCCAGGTCAGGATGAGATCAAATAAAAACACTTTTAAAAAGGATTTAATTTGATGGATACAATATAATACATTAGGAAAACATGTTTTTTTTTTCGATGTTACCACACCCACACCTGACACCACCTCCATTTTGGTAAAACATCAATTGCCGTATTTGTCGGAATAAGTAACGCAAAGGGAGTACGTTATTGGGTCTCGTCTCGTCGATGTTACCTGGGCTGGGCTAGTTGTTTTCAAATTTAAAATATATCATTATTTATTTATTTATTGATTAATAAAATATAAAAAATAAGTTTACGCTATCTTATTATTATATATTACTCATTAAATAATTCTTATTAATTCTAGTACCATTATAAATAGGTGGTTTTTTACATTCACAGAACACAGTATAAATTTAACTCCGAGGCGTCTCGCTCATAAATTCAGGTAAATTCTATGAACTCCGAGGCGTTACTGCAACACACACGTCATCCGAACCGAACCGTTAGATCTGGCGAACCGAAACACGGTAACACAAAACGACATCGTTTAGATGCGTTAGAACCCAAAACATAAATAATATAACAAAAGGGAACGACGCCGAGTCATATGATGCGTCCCTCCCGCCTCTCTAGATGCTCTCTCCGGATCCAACGACGCCAAGTCATATGCTGAGTGAAATGAGAATGAGACCTTCAACCGCTGTGTCACCATTGTGCCGTTGCAACCAGATCGTACTCGCCGACCCCCCACGCCCACCTACGCAGCTAGAACGTCGTAGACTATCGCTTGGACTGCTCCGAGTTCGCACTTCGCCACCTTGCCACCGCGCCTTCCCAGCCAGGATCGTTGCCGCCATGATCCCTCGAGCCTGCCATCACGGGCTATGGCTCAGGTGAATAACCCGTTCTCTTCTTAATGAACACACATTGCCTCCGTGGATAGCAAAAATCACTCATCAAGAGCCTGGGTTTTCCCTTAAGCAATCAATCAGATCAGGTACTTCTAAATGACTACCTTCCTAACCAAGGCATAATGGTATGCATTGCACCCATTTTGGTCATTACTGGCATGTTCTTCCCCATTGAAGTTCAGAAATAAAAAAGTCTTCTGGGACCCGCTCTGGTGGGTGTTATCCGCCTCTTCCTGGGGGTTAGTTGGAGGTTTTATTTCATGTGCCTTGGTGATTATTTGGCCGAGAGTTCATGGTTTTGTTTTATTCTTGAACATGATGTGACTGGCTCACCGCCAATTTTTGTAAGGACGTTTTGTTCGGGTTTTTTTTGGGTGGTGCTGGCCTGGGTGTTTTTGTTACCTGTTACCTGCTGGTTTTATTGTGGCGGCTCTGTTCTTTCTATTTTGTGCTGGAGATATCTAAGTGAGTTCACAAGGCGTAGCAGCCCTACCAAACTGTTCTGCCAGCTTTATGCTATTTCTATGCAAAATTCAGCATGTATCCTGTGGCAGCCTCTCTCGAGTTTTTTTTGTTATATATTTTGTAAAGAACGAGTATTGAAAATTACAGTGGATGTTATCCATTTATTTTACGTGGACAACATGGTTTAAACTGCAAAACAGATGAATTGTGATATTTTTCTAGTTTATTTTGTAGTATTTTTTTCCAATATTTACAGGTTCTTATTATCCATAAAAGATAGACTTAAAATTCATAAACATCAAACAGTAAACTCATCATTTTTGGTTCCATGTCGCATATGACATACATGTTCAAAATTTTGTACTTGTTTTAAGGATAATGAATTAATAAATATATATATTTTCATGTGGGATGTGTGTATTGTGTGAAAATTTTAAATACAGGTTGTCGAGTTGATTACTCAACAAAATTTCGAGTACGGATTCTCAACAGTAATAGTTTTTACGTTTCTTTTACGGTAGAACAAAATGACATCATTTTATACAAAAATAAAAATAAAATTGATCTATATCAGCTCAGCTCTCCTCTACATCAGCTCCCCTCTCTTTCAATCTCTCTTTGACCGATTTGTGCTCCGTGTGTATACCCACTCGTAAAAAAGGACAAGCACCAGCTCACTCACGGGCTCGAAGTAAACACCCCCCCCCCCCCCCTCTCTCTCTCTACCCTCTACTTCTACCTAGTCCTTATTCTCTATCTCTCTCCGACCCTTCAATTTGAATGACAGAAGCAAAATTAATCGCCCGCATCCTCCTCGCCCTAATTCTCTATCGTTGTCTCACTTATTCACTTTGTGTCACTACCAATAACAACTCAAGTCCTATCAAAACAGTGGTGGTGGTGGTGATGGAGAACCAGTCCTTCGATCACATGTTGGGTTGGACGAAGCCCCTAAACCCGAGAATCAACGGCGTCACGGGCCGCGAATCCAACCCCCTCTCCACCACAAACGCATCCTCCCCCTTCCTCCTCTTCACACAAGGCTCCACCTTGGTCGACCCCGACTCGGGACACTCATACCAGGCCATCTTCCGACAGGTCTTTGGACACAACAACTACAACGCCACCGCTCCCAACCAGGCCTGCTCCATGGACTACGCCAACATGCCCCACGCCGTCATGTCCGGCTTCCACCCCAATCACATCCCCGCCTACCGCTAGCTTGTTGACAAATTCGCCGTATTAGTTGTCATTATTCATGCTTTCAGAGCACGGGCTAGAAGAGCAAGGGACGGGTCAATGTGTGCCTCTTGAAGATTTAATGGAGCGAACTGCATCCGGGGAGAGGGGGGCTGACGCACGTTGATCAAGTTTATTTTTGTTTTTATTTTTTACAAAACAATGCCATTTGTTTCTACCGTAGAATTGTAGTAAATATTACCGTTCAAGATCCGCACTCCAAAATTTCACCATTGTTCGTTCTTCTTGTCAAAGCACGTGTTAATTCATTGTAAGGTCAAATCATTGCTCAAATGAAGCAAGTGATGAATCATAAATGCATAAAGATAGTGCAAATGTAGATGCTGCATCAAAAATGAGCAGAGATTATAAATAATTATAATCTCCAGTGATGCAAGCGGGCAAAATAATATGTTATGTTAACCAACTCCAGTGATGCCAACTCACAAAAAATAGTTATAAATAGGCTTCATTGTAAAACAGGGTATAATTTATGTGTGTGCGCCCGTTGTGCCTTAGACTCAACGTTTGTGTTTTAATGACTACAATTATTGAGAAAAATGATATGATATATTTGGTAAATTAAAGTGAGCGTGCGCTTGTGTGTACCATTACCATCAACACTCAAAATACTGATTTCAGAATGTTCCTATTTTTAAATATGCAGGATTTGTGTTCAATGTTCACAGTTTGCTCTGCCTTCAAAGGATGGGAATTTTTAAATGAAGTATGTGTGTCAGTGACTGGTCAGCGATACAACATCTTACTTAATAGTTTAATTGAAATCAATAATAAATTGCTATTTGTTACACTACTTGTCACCAATTTCAACAGAACTCAATATTTTGAAGCATAATGAAAGGATATCTAATGCAATATAACAGACTTTTTTTGCTTAAAGTTTGGGCCTACTCCAATTTGAGCCAATGTCTCAACCTCCTTTTTTTCCTCCAGCTTTGGACTATTAAAGTTCGCGACAAAATCTAATATATTAGTTTCTGATATGTATGACAATCAACTCATCATTATGTTAAGGGTGTCCGTGGGGTGCCCCAGTGATAGAATTTCCCTGTGGCAATTCATATAGAAGGTCTTTACTCACATCAAAGAAGGTCCCCAAATTTAGTGCAATGGGTTTATTTCCATGGTCATTATGGAAAATAAGAGGGGACTATTTAATTGCTGGGACATTCCAAGTTTTTCAACATTCTAAACAATTTCAAGCATAGCGATAAATAGACATTGACTTGTCACCAAAACATTTTAAAAAAATATGATGCCAACACACTTCACTTCTACAACAGCTATCCACACGTGCATCAATGCCTTATATTTCTTGATCAAATTTATTTACTTTAACAAAACACATCACGATATCAATATCAACCAAAATCTAAAAAATGGGACATATCAAATGTTTTATGAAGTCTTGACTTTTATGCAAAAAGTGGAATTAATCGTTTATAAGACTAATCCTATTCGCGGAAGCAGGCCATGCAGGCATAAATTTTGAATCAAACCCTCGCACCTATCAAGATATTGGATGCAAAAATAAATGAATAAATAAAATTACAACATACTGCAATTTATCTCCTGCGAACAAACTCATTTTACCAGACAATGTTATGGCATCTCATCAAATTATAGAGGAAAAGTGAACATCATAACTACCACCAAAAGCAAAAGGACAGAGAGACAATATAAGCATCCGTATTGATTTATTTAAAATGCAAAAATTATACCAAAGGGATAAAAACTACTTGACGAGCAAATGAAGTACTCAGACTCTAGGAATCAAACAAATGTGTTTTTATGGCTTTAACTCGTAACATCTCTCATGCCACACAAAATTGGAAAATATATGGCATTGATAATTGATTAAACAGCTCCCTTAAATTACTCTCACCTTTTGTAAGAGTAAAATCTGGATCATTTAATGCTCTTACGTAGGCACAAAAATGCAGAATCAGATATCGAACACAGTAACATCACCCAATTGCCCAAATCTCAAATCTTCATCTTCACCCACACACTCACACCGAAGCTCTTATGTAAGCACGATAATGCGGAATCAAAATGCGAACAAAACATTGCCCAATTCTACAAATCTCAAATCCTTTTACCCACCCACCTACCCATACTCAAGCGCTTACGTACACATCGGTGCACAATAAAATTCCGAAAAAAAACTACCTAATTCTCCAAATCTCAAATCTTCTGATGCCCACATTTTCAAAGCAATCAAATACCCAGGAAAAAAAACAAAAACAAAAAAAACAAAAACAAAAACGTCAAACCTTTGAAGGGCGAGGCGGCGTGGGGCAAGGCCTCGCTGAAGGCAAATCCCAGAGGCCTCGGAGGCGGCGACGGAGGGGATAACGGCGTGGTTAGCAAGGAGGAGGTCGGGATGGATGAGAAAACTAGTGCTGGTGGCGGGACCGCCGGAATTGGAGGCATCGGTAATGCAGACCACTGTTGCGCTACAGTGATGGTGATGTCCTTATCTTTGTTATCAATCGTTGGTAAGGTATCATCGTTTATTTTAATTTTTGTTATTTATTAACTTTTGGAAGTAAATTTTAAAGGTATTTGGCTTTTTCAAGTTATCGGAAAATTAATTTATTATATAAATAAAATTAACATGAAGATGTTTATAATTAACAGTTGGGGGGTGAATTGAAAACAGTTATGAATGCTACAGCGATGGATGCCTATTGATATAATTTTTAAAAATTACATGTTATTCAAATTTAGTCACATATAATCGTCATTTCCTTCTATGTTTTTTTAAAAATAAAATTATTTTAAAAATTATGAATTTAAATGAATTTTTATTACTCATAAATAATTTTAATTTTATAATAATTACTGTTTTTAAAAATAATTTTATTTTTAAAATAATTTATAATTTATATTAACCTGATAAATATATTTAAAATCAAATTATAATACTTTTATAATCATAATTTAATTACTTGAATTTTTTAAATAATTTTATTATTTGTTAATTAAATTTATACTTGTTTTTGTACTCAAATACCAAATCCAAATTAAATATCCAGATACAATAAAGCTAGAATAAATATATTTGCAGTCCTCAAAGAGGACTGTATTATGAGTCTTTTCATTTTAATTAATAAATTTTTAATCAAAATGATTAATCAAAATTACATCATTTTGATAAAAATACAAAAGACAACCCAAGCAAATGAAGACTCCAATCCAATGCGACTTTTATTCATTTATTTTTAAGGAATTTGGAGTCTTTTAATAAAATAAGGAAGTGATATAATAATTCATTGAATATAATACATCATTATTATATCATCTTCTCATTTTACTAAATTTTGTCAAGCTTTTTATTATCCCTTTTAATACAAGTTGGTGATGCCGCCATGTGCTGCCGCCTGGCTATATATATATGGCCGCACTGAATTGAATGCCTATGATAATATAGTTTAAGCCTAACAAGAGTTAGACTAAAATTTAATTAGATAATACCTTAAAATTTTAAGTTAAAATATAAATTTGAAGTATAATTTATAATTTATATTATTTCATGTATTTAAAAAAACAAATGTAAAATAGTATTACTCAACTCAATCATTCATTTTAAATGGCGGGTTAGATTGTACCATACCAACCAATATCCAACCAAAATGTTTGCATCTATTACGAATAATTATTATAATTTTATGAGCACACGCCAGAAGAGAAGAGGTGACGGATATTCAAATCAAATAATTCGAGCTTTGTTACCATCCAACCAAAAATGTGACACCAAAAAAGTATTGGTGGGAGCGGTCAAAATTCAAATCAATGAGATAGAAAAATAAAACATAAAAAATTCTGAAAAGCACTAAATTGGAAGGAAATTAGGGGGGTTGGCTTCATCCTACGTGGGGAGGGGTTTGTTTTCGTTTTTTTTTTTTATATATATATTTTCTTTTACAGAATGTTTTTTTTTTTTTTTGAAAAAAAGAAAAGGACAATTTAATGCATAACAATGATTAGCGTGAATGACAATACCAGCGGCTAGAAATGAGTATTTGTCGCTTTCAATTCCAACATCAAAAGTTTTATGGGGCATGTGTTTCACCCTGGACTTTCTCGTAACTACCAGCCGTGTTCAACTTGTTCAACTCCTATTTTCTATTCCACAGGCCACGGCGTGGGGTTGTGGCAAGAAGAGTAGTATAAAGGTTATTTAATAATTCAAATCAAACAATTATTTCCCGATTTTTTATTTTATTAAAATTAAAACTTCAATCCTGCATTTTGAAATTGAAAATGAACGCGTCTTTTTTTTTTTTAAATTAAAAGTATGGACAGAGAATGCTGTTGAAACCAATAAATAATTTATTTTAACTGAGCATTTATCCTGCTCAAAAACCTGATTATTGAGTAAAATTATTTTTCCCAGCAAACTGTCATATGTATATATGTATCTAGCTGTACAATTCAGGTATGTCCAAGACTTCACTTGCAATCCACCCATATTACTTGTGGGCTCGCTCCCTATGAGGACCATGCAAAACCAATTCGTGAGAGCATTTGGTGTGCTTTGGGATACAATCAACTTGTTCTAGTACAATCTATCGATGGGATGAGAATTTAAACTCGTACGACCACTTAATTATCTCTACTAAGAAAAAGTGATTTAATCAAACATCACTGCATGAAACACATAAGTTGTTTTTGTCCTGTCTTGGTTCAAATCCAATACTAGCACATGGAAAAAAATGAATCTTATCAAAAATTTAGTTTGTATTTAATAACATAATCTTTGAGATTTAAATTTGATATGATAGACAACTTTTTATCTTGACATACCAGTAATTTTTAAATATAGAGTTTACATGTTTTTTTGTTTTCTCTAAAAAATAATAAATTATAACTTTTATTAAAAAATTATAATAATTTTTTCAAATTTTAAAAACATAGTTAGTACAAATTGATAATTAGATTTTAAAAAGATAAATTCATTATAAAATATAATTGTTAGATTTAAAACACATTTGGAGATAATGATTCGCATGTGCTTTCAGCCTCCAAATTTAATTCAAAAATAAGAATCACATCCGACTGATTCACTGTTTCTATAGTACCGGTATATATTTTGAATAATGATATATATGTTTTTAAATATTAATTAAATAAATATAATATTAATATTTAATTATAATTTTTTATTTTTTTATAGTATTTTCTTTTCAGTATGGAAAAAATAATTTAATTAAATAATAATAATATATTATTTAAATAATAAAAGTGAAGGATTAAAATAAATATACTGAAAATGTCTATTATTAAAATAACTAATTTTATTCATTTGAAGACTCAATTTTGAAGAGACCGATGTCATAATCAAGCAGCTTCACAATGGATTTAGATTTTCCCGTTGAGCTTATTTATTTATTTAATCATTCATATTTCTCCATTTATGTTGGTATTTTTGTCCCATTAATGTCCCATTAATTATATGGAAGTTCCGAGTGGAGGCAGTACTGAATATAACAGAAAGTTTTTTCTTAAACCCACAAAATTTAGCAATAGAGATTTATAATGAAAATAAAATTTTGAACCCCCAGCAATGAAGAAAACCAACAATGGTGTAAATTTGTTTATTTAATTATTTTGTTATCAGAGAGAGAGAGAGGTGTTGTGAGACAAAAGCACAGTACTTTTTTGAAAATTCACTTTTACAAAAACTAAATAAAAGCCCAATAATAATTGAACGGGCAAACAGAAACAGATGAGATGGGAGGGTGGTCCAGCAGAGCTGACTTGACTTCTGATGCAGGGAGAGAGAGAGAGACGACATGAACGAAACTACAGTCCAAAGAGCTTTTTCCAGGCTCTTGTGATCTTTCCCTTCTTTTGCTTTTTGGGACCCAAAGATCTGCTTTCTATGGCTTCCTCGCAATCATCAATGGGTGATACTAAAAACGTTGGCTGGTCATGGATCCTGGAGTAGCTTTCAGAGACGGAGGATGATCTCCTCAAGGAGAATGCCCTCTTCACTGTCCAGGAGAACCTGTTGGACGATGAGGAAGTTGATGACACAGAGCAGTTTCTTCTCAGGACTGACCCAAACCTCTCCGCCCCTTTACCTTCTTCTGCTTCTTCTTCTTCTTCTTCCCGTGCTTCTTCTTGGTTCTTTGGGCCAGATTGTTGATGTGTGAAGGCAGACTTCTTTATCTGCTTTGGTGTTTGGATATCAGCTGGTTGGTTGTTGGGGATGATAGGCTTTGCAGTAGTATTTTTGGAGATGGGGGTTTTAACCTTTTTTGGGGTTAGAGGAGAAGAGGGGAGATCAGAGATATCCATGGAGTTTGATTTGTTTCTTTTCACAAATCCAATCTTAGAATACCCTTTCATTTCTTCTTCTTCTTCTTTCTACTTCTTCTCCTAGCTCTTCTGAATTTGATTCCTGAGGGAGAGATGGAGGAGAAGAAGAGGCCAAGCTTCTCTATTATAGCAAGCCAAGGGTTACTGTGGGACACATCTGTAATATTTCTAGATGCAAGAAAAACGATCGAGAAGAAAATAATAATTTAAAAAAGGAATAAATGATGGAGGAGGACAAAGGAGGTGTTGTAAGTGGGCCCTCCCTAGATGTGGACTGAAAAATTGGAAATAAAAAGTTACTACAGTTGTTATGTGGATGAATAAAAAACAGCAACAAATTTTCAAAACAAATTGAATAGGAAAAGAAGATAACTTTTTGATGTTAAAAAACCAAGGTGGATTGGGAATGTTTATGCCAGCAGTTGATATGTGTAAATTAGTAAATAGTAGGAAATGTCAAAGAAGTCGCTGTTGGGATGAGAAGGTACAAATCACTTGAGAATTAGTAAAGCCATTTTTTAATCATTATACATTAATATTATATAAGTTTTTTAAATAATACTATTGTTATTTTTATTATTGATATGATATAAAATTTTAGAATATATAGTAATTTATCAGTTAATTAATTTTATAGATAATTTTAATATTTATTTCATTAATATTATATTATTTCAACTTTTTATTATTACTTGTTAAAGGTGCAAGTAAATTTTAAAAATTATTAGATTATTAGTTTATATATATCAAAATAATTATTTGTTATATATGTGTGCGTGTGTGTATATATATTATATGAAGTGTTATTATTGTGTGATTTTTTTTAAGAATTAAATTGATTTTTATAATATAAGTTGATGAATGTAATTATTATGTAGCTGGTATAAATTATTTTTATCAAAAATAAATTTATTAAAAATTTTAAACCGTCCAAAACTGGTGAAAATTAGCCAAAATCATAAAAATAAAAGAAACCCATCAGAGGAAATTTAAATATTTTAAAACGGTCAAATTTAATAAAAAAAAATGACCCATGCACACCCCTAAGAACATTGCATAAACTGAAAAGAACATGTGTGGGTGAAGCTGTGGTTGTGGCTGATTCTTGCGTGCGGGATGCCTCTATTTCTAGAGCTAGAGCGCACGGGAGAGGAGAGGAGAGGAGAGGAGAGGAGGCGGTATAGAATATTGTTTAGACTTTAGACATTAATGGGTTTTGCTAAACAGTGCATTTGTAGGCAATGAATGTCGTAGATTATTGGCTTAATTAGAATGAGGGTGGTCCTGCAACATAATATAAGTGGATGGATCATTGGTGGTATTATCCACCAATTACCAGCGTGTTGACACGAGTACTGAGTACAAAACAGGCGCTGTGCTTGTGCACCACATCACAGTAGGACACGTGAGTCGTGTGAGTAGCACATGAACAGTGTTACCTTTGACAGACGCCTTTGGAGCGACTTTGTGCGTCACATGCGATGGACGGTCAACAATTCTAATAAGTTGATTTTATGTGGGGACCCATGTTAACATATATATTTTTTAAAACATTAAGGTAATGGTAACTTCCCTTTCAAATAAAACTTTAAATTTAAAAAAAAAAAAAAACACACACACACACACAGCGATACTGTTGTGCACTAATAAAGAACACGTGTACCATCATCGAGTGGAGTCGGGTAGGGAAAAAAAAAAGAAGCTCTAACGATGATATTCCTTTTCTTTTGTTTCCTTTCCTTTCACCATCAATTTACATATATAAAATTATTAGGATTAAAATTTCGATTTTTTAAATCATATTTAAAATTTAAAATTTTGTGACTACACTTCAATTTAAATTTTATGCTAATCTCATTTTTCATTCAATACTAGAACAAATGAGTATAGAAAAAATCGACATATTATTTAAGATTTATTTAAGACAGTATAGAAAAACTGCTATACTAAGGCAAAAGAACATAAAGTACTTGACAATATATTTACGGTATTGAGAGCTAAAATGGCCGGCCGCTTGGAATGCGCTACTTGATACTTCTGATAGACCAAGTGCAAATTGAAAAAATAAAAACAAAAGCAAAAAAAAGTGAGACCTTATTCTTCTTCAGTAATCTTTTAAAAATAGATCGTATACATCGGTAAAATAGAAAAAGGGAGTTCGAATTTTACAAAAAAAACTGCAACCAGTGATTAACATTTAAATTGATAAATGCAATAAATCTTTAAAGCAAAAAAAATTCCCCATATCCTCCCCGTGTTTCTTTTTACCCCTGCAGTCATAATTGCAATTTTAATAAATGTATAAAAATTAATAAAATGCATGCATATGCTGTTAAATTTTGAAAAATCACACATAAGTTGATACTATAAAATTTTAGAAAGAAAATGTAGACTTCAGTCCAATCTTCAAAGGCCGAAGGAAACCCGCATACTTAATACCAATTACCCACTTTCCCACTGCTTTTATTTTTACTTCGGTAGGGGCACTCTTATTAAATATGTATAAATTAACAAACAGGTCACCCCTGGCTCATTAAAATTTCTGAAAAAAAAAATGTAGAATTAATAACAACTTTCAAAAGCTGAAGAGACAAAAAAAACCCACGCCTTCATTATCATTCCAAAATTTTTCAAAGGGGAAATATTTTAATTCGCATAAACACTAGAAGCTGAAAAAGTTGGAGGGGTTGGCCAATTACTACCACAAGACAACAGATATTAAGACAAACAATCTCATCATCATTAGTGACTTATCATTGCTATTACTGCCTTACTGGTCACCCACCGTCCAAGCGATTTAACACATGACGCACATCCCTGAAGAAGTTACGAAAGACCACTTGTCCACTTCACGTCTCTCTCCGTGTTGGATGAGGCAACTCTAAACGACTTGGTAATTCTCGGTCAACAGCTGCGTTCTCTGAGCATATTTGGGTGGAGCTCCACCTTGCAGCGGTAGTACATTAGCAACCTGTAGAGAAAAGGGAAGCATTTGTAAAAAAACACGATACATAATTTTTTTTAATTCTATATAGTATAAGATGAGAAAAAGTTACAATCACTTAAAATGTCACAACAGGAAAGCACTATTAACTTCTTTCAAGAATGCCAAAATCTTCTGACATAACTCTAAATACTCTCTCCCTGTTACCCAGTTAAATACTCTCTCCCTGTTACCCAGTTAAATTAGTGATTGAATTTAAAAAAAAAAACTGCACACAGAATATTGAGTTTTTCAAAAGGCCAAAAGATCGAGCCATATAAACGTGCTACAAATTTTACGCTTCACCTTTCCCGGTAGGAACTGAAGTAATACTTCCAATAACAACGCACAAAAGTAGATGGGAACACAAACCTTCACGTCACTGAATGTGCTCGTGGCATTAAAACGCACAGAAATGGGAAAGAAGACTGATGAATCCGCTGGAGGAACAACAAACTCCATCGAACCACTGCCACGGTTTTAAAAAGAGAGATAATGCGCCATCGGTCAATTAAAGAGACTACAAATTTTAGATTTTGAAATAAAAAAACTACTGCCTGACCTCCTGTTGGAGTCGTCAATCAGAACTATGGACCATTCGAACACGGATGTTCTATTATCATATCTGGCAACAGATTAACAACAAAACGTTTAGTGCTTATTTATATGTAAAAAATAAAAGGGAAAAATACATGGACCAATAAATAATGGAAAAAAGAATTCTATATATTTTTAAATTGTATTATATTATTCACTGATAATAGTACGCTTTGAAATTATTATAGTAATGATTTCTGTAAGGGGCAACACTGTTCAAAATGTTCTCCTAGAAAACTTAAATTATCTCCACTGCAGATCTGCCAGAAAAAGGGATGCAACATAATTCATTATATCAAGCGGAACTTAAAACATGCCTTCAATATGTAACTTCAGACATCTTTATTTAGTAATAGTAATTATATTTCATAGTTGAAACCTGATCTGCCCAAAAATTGCGCAGAAGAAAAAATGTCCCACAAGCCAACAGGAGAAAACTAATATCCCAGCAAGAAAATGTTCGATCATTAAATTATAACAATAATTAAGTGAAAACAGAATAAATAACATTTTATTCACCTCTACCAGTAAATTATTTTTTTCTTTCATAAAAAATTAGTTCAGCCCACAACAAAAATATATATATTTAAGTGGGAAAAATAAAATGATCATAAAGTAAAACAAAGCGAAAGGGTATATTATCAAATATCGATACGCATCACTCTTAGCTTCAATATTAACCATGGGCTCTAAGTGTTATAACCTATGGATGAAACTTAACCATTTGAAGGGCAAAACGTACAAATATAAGAATTTTTTTAAAAAGCTAAGGACAAAAACATCAAACCTCCACTCCCCATCAATTTGCCTCACATTTGGTGGTGCTCGAAGAGCTGGAAGAGGCACCGAAATCACAACATTCCGCAGTTCAAAAATGCTAGAAGCCTCATACTCTATACTGACATAAGTTTCATTCCCCGATACAGAGGGCCAACAATTTACTGCATAACAAATACACAAAATTAATTGTTTTTTTAAAAAACAAGGAGACCAACCAAAAGGATTAATAGAAATAGTTTTGAACTCACTACTAAGTGGCACAAGAGATTCGTCCATTGTCTGCATTCTCCATCTCAAAAGACCAAGACCATCTCCAACTTGACCAGTGGGGAAAGGCCTATTGGGATCCTTAAGGCCTAGAATATTTTCATTAGAATACAACTCCTTGTTAATGTTAGGATGGGTCTTGAACTGAATTGCCGGGTTGTTATTTGATTCAACCTGAAATTAAGAAAAGTATATATGCAACAAAGGAAAACCGTATTTATGACATCTGAGGGCATAACTAAACCATATACATGTGTGTGCATATATATGTGTGTGTGTGTGTGAATTTTCAGTCGTATGAGCCATTCATTTATATATATCTATACAGGGTCAAGTATCATTGGATTGACGTGTAGAGAGAGAGAAAAAAAAAACACCTGCACTTGGATATGTGCATCTTCCTCGTTGAGAATTTGAAGTGACAGTGTCCCTTGGACATCAAAGTTACCAACCCCACCATCACGCTTCAGTGCTACATTCAACTTCTCTTCGATTGTAAATGTTACATTATCGGTGGGTAGTGAAGCAGCTGACCTATGTTGGCCGACAATAGGTTGCACATCCTCAATGATAACTTCTCCCTCTGCTTTCAATGATTCCAAGAATTGATTGGTCCTTTGGGATTTCCCAAGTTGCATCCCAAGACCTTTAGGAGGAGCAGTAGCAGATGCAGGTTGACGACCTGAGCAGCTAAGTAATATTAATGTTTACTTGATATTTATTAATAAAAATGAATTGAGTCTTTTTTCTTGACAGAAGCTTTCATCTGACGGAATTATTAAAAAACCCTTGCCATCAGGAGTTGCAGTCACCGCATAGTCAGTGCTGATGTGGCATACATTCAATCGACCCAATAAAGTGCTTTAAAATCTACAATGCAGGTCATGTCAATGCTGAACACGCAGCGACTGCAACTCCCAACTATATGTAAAAAAGCCGAAAGAATGAACCAGATACAGTTTTTAAGGAAACAAATCTAGTAAAATAAGGATACCACGCAAATGGTGATAATTCAGAAGAAAATTCAAGAAAACAGCCAAGCAGGACAGGTTCATATGGGTACAAGTACACCCAGAATCATTTTTAAAAAAAAAATGAATTCACCAACTGTAACATATAAGCCCGTGTCTAGAATCCAAAAAAATGAGTAAACCTTTGGCCTTGGTAGAGTAGGAGTCAATATCAGTGCTTGATCTAAAGCCAGAACCACTTCCAAAACCACCACCACCGGAAATGCTCATATCACTGAAGGTACTCTCAAGCCTACCAGAACCCATTGACTGTAGATTCACGAACCCTCCTTTATCAAGTCTATTCTTTTCGATCTACAGAGGGTGATAACATACTTTTATAAAATGTCAAAAAATAACATAGAAAAGTGCTATGTAAGGCCCTAAAATACCTTGCTTTTGTCAATCTCACTAGCTTTGCGCTTCATAATGTCCTTAGTATCATTTATCTTGCTCTGCAACACCATCTTATGTAGCCTCTCTTCATGACTATCCATTTCACAGTACTGTTTCACTTGCGCTATTGTAACATATTCCTTGTGCCCCAAGGATATGACTTCGTCAAAAGCAAAAATCAGCTCGAAAGCTGCTCTGCCAGCACCTTCTTCATCTAAGGAGGGTGAATATTCAGGTACCTATTTATGCTTTAAGGAATCTGGTCTATTCACGTACTCACACTATCAGTGACAACAAAGCATGGATGACAACATTATTTGTCAAACTTGAAAATCAGGAAAGGTTCCTAACTCCTTCAGGAACAACAAAAGAGAATCAAAACGCATAAGAAAAGAGCAAGTAGGTGAACAAATGAATTCCAAAATTATTGGATATAGAAAAAAAAAAAAAAACAGAACTCAGTTCAGTAATACAAGGAAAAAAAATTATTTGAGAACAGAAAGGATACAAGTTTGGAGAGAACTCTTAGTGTGTCTAAATCTTCAAGAATGTTGCTCTGCTTATTTGTTACTAGTAACAAATATAAGCCTTCTATGGGCTGATAAACATAGCGAACATTCTCTGTCTCAACATAAGTGTGTTGTTTGCCTATTCCCACAAGCTTGGGAAAAGCAGCAAGGAGCCCTTCAATTCTTATACGTGACATCTCCACATACTGTCTTGAAACAAGTGCTGTAAATAAAGATAAAAAGAAGTATTAGAGGTTGCAAACATAATCATGCACCATAACAACCTTCCAACAAGATTATGAAGAAAAAACAAAATATACGATTAAGTACATACATGTGCATGGAAAGCAGCAAGCAATTTAAAAAAAAAGGCAGGATATTCAGAATTTTTCATATATAATAGTACTTAAAACAAATGTATTTAACACGTAAAAATTAAAAATTAAAAAATCATTGTAGATATTGAAGTTATTTTCTCCAAATAAAAAATTCCAATAGTTCAATTATCATCAGAAAACTTGTAACAGAAGTCTAGCCCATTGCATTGGCATGGTGATGGAAGCCGGTCCGACTTGAAGGAGATTAGGACACCACCAATAGCATGCAGAGATGCATGACAGTGCAGTGGAGAAATTTATTGTTGTAACCAAGACAAAAGGATTGCGGGAAAAATGTTTCCAAAAACTCTGGGTCAAACAGGAAATCATGAACCCAATTTGAGCGAGTTTATTTAGGTCTATAAACTTGAAAGAACCTACGAAAATAAATACTTTTAAAAACCAATATACATAATTACAATCCACCTGGCCCATGGAAAAATCCAAATTTCTTATAAATCAAAATAAGGTCCCCTAAAAGTGGATAAATGTGTTGTAGTTAATAAATCTGTAATGATTAGTTGCATGGAAAAAGAAAAGCACTTTTAAGCTGCAACAACCAAATGTTCAAACATCACAAATCATAAGTTCAAATAGACAAACCTAAAAAAACAATCTACAATTTATTCCCACGACAACCCTAAAATACAACAAACAACTTTGAAGTCAATGTGTGCTGTGAAGTCAACTCACCTTTACCGGATTTGTTTATAATAGAAACGGCAAGAACAACCTACAAAACAAAATGAGAAAGAGAATATATTACAAAAATAATAGTTATCAATATTAGAACATGAACATTAAAAGCAATAAGAAAAAATATAGTAACTCAAGGTCAAATATTGGTACACAGCATCTGGCACTAATGACAAGATATTTTACAACACAAGCACCAAAAAAACCAATGAGTTTGAAAAAGTACCCAAAATGGGCAAATATTTTGTGAAAAGGTCATCCAAGGGGATATCGTTATCGTGTGAAGAAGAGAAAGCCTACAAACCACTTGAGGCTGCCCCTTGGGGCTCCACGTTGATCATAGGGTATTAGGGAATCAGTTGGATGGTTGAAAACATGATTTTTCCCCAAGGGAGGATGACCGTCTCGCGATCGTAAAAAGCACACTTCCAAAGGTATTCAAAAGTGCTTTCTGCAGGGTTACGATGTGCTCAAACTCTAGTTGGTTAGGTGGGATCTTCAACCAAGACCATTGTCTAAGAGGCACAGAAGCCAAAGCATCAAAGTAATCTAAAGCATTTAGGGTTTAGCGATAGAGTCTAATAAAGCATGAATAAAGCAACTAAACCGTAACTTAATTAAAAAAAATTATAGAATTTGATAAATTAAAAACAAAAAAGGCTCTTAAAAAAATGTATTACTAATTAATGAAAACGACATAAATATGGAAATCCTATTGGAATATTCTAACAATAATAGATGAGAATTTATATTTTTGTTATTTTTTGTTTTGGACAAGGGTAATTCTCTTAAAGTAAATGTTGCATTTTGTAGCAATTCATGCATGGGTCGGGTATGGAGGATTTGCACTTGTGACAATAGTTGTGGCAACTGAGATCATTGATTATGGGTGCAAATGCTCGGTGTTAGTGACAATCATAGCATAGACTAATCCAACTTAAACTCAGGTTTATGCATCTAGATATCAAAGAAATGCTGATATGAAAAGCATTCATTTTTGTCACATCAGCCTATATGAAAACAAATGATCAGGTCTTTAAAGAAAGTATAGATCAGGACACAAAACTAAAGGGCATCGTTTTATGTTTCTTTTCGTCTTGTAAGTGATAAGTTGTTCATGAAACACATGTAATACCCAGTAGTATAACATTGTTATGCACCCATCGCCAATAATAACGGACTAAATTTAGACAATTCAGCTTAATAATACCATATGCCCTATTAGCTTTGATTTTAATAACATTTCACCAGATATTGAAGGTTAAATAAGGGGAAAAAGTGTTCAATGTGTAAATATCTTATGAAGAAAGATGGCAATGAAAGGAAAAGAAGAAACATTAAGATTTTTCATGATGACAAATAAATATGATTGATAGAAGACAGCCACTATATTTTGAAATCGTGTTCCTCAAAAAAAAAAGGTATGGAATGCAACTACCATCTTGACCAAGCTGAGAATCGAAAGCTAAGCCACTAACAATAACTCAGCAAAACAGGTTGTTGGAAGTTCCTGAAAGACAGAAACAATTAACAATTATCAGCCACCCAACAAAGAAAAACCACAAAAATTCCACAGGGTGTGTATCAAATCTATCGTAGAAAATGAAAGATGATATTAGTATTTTTAGTCACAATGCATAAATCAAGTGAGATGAATAGAGAAAACAGAACAAAACCAAAACCATGCCACCTGTAAACACGTATATGGACATAGAAGCACGCATAAAGATACTTGGCGAATTCATATTCATTCAGCATACCCTTGCTATTAAATTATTTTCACGTGATGAGAGTAAATCAAAGTGAACCAAAGCAGTTGGGGGAATTCGGACACCCTATCAGATAGAACACGTCAACAAAGCAAATCTTCGACAATGAACGATGCATGTACGAGGCTACAACTACGGATTCATTAATCAATGAGATTGCACCAGAAAAATCATAAGCGCGATCCAAAATAACAGATCAAATAAAATTATCATGAATCCGAGACCAAATCTTCGGCTCAAGGAGTTAGATTCAACATCATACCTACAGAATGAGGTTCATAGAATCACACGAGCTTGAAAAGCAACAAATTACAACAAAATATGAAAAAGAGTAAAACACGAATCACATATCCTCAATCGAGACGGAACTCGGATCCAATTTAAAGAGCGAGCCTCGGATCAAAAATGTACGCGAATTCCCGAAAAGCTCGAGGAATCAGATGCGAGATAGTTTAGGGATGAAATTGAAACCCAGGGGTGGAGCGAGATGTAACCTGCAAACGTTGATCTGAGAAGTGAGAGTCGATGTGAGAAACGAAAAAGAGATAACCGACAGATAGATGCGGAGAAACATGAAAATGTAGATCTGAACTCTCAGAGGAGTTGAGGGGAGCGAGATGGTTTAACGGGCGTATAAGTATGGGGCCGTTTAGAACCGATCAAGTTAGCAGGCCCATTAGGCACAGGTCCAGATATTAAGCCCACTATGTTTGAGGCTCATGAAAATCAAGTAAAGTTGGAGACGGTGTCGTATAAAAAGCCTTGTAGACACTAGGGTGGTTAAATGGGCTAGCCCGTGATTCAAAGTTGGTCAAATAAAAATAAGGGCCATTTAAATGTGAGTCTAAATGGAAGCAGCTAAGGGCCATTTAAATGTGAGGGCATTTATATGTGATCTATGCTCGTTTAAACCCTAACACATTCAAGCCTAACCCTACCCATTCGGACCCACCCATTTAACACTCATAGTCAACACTTTGATGTCACCATGATGAAAAGGTGAATCATTTCCTTCTTAAAAAAAAACATCAAACATAATTTGTGAAGTTTAAATAGTATTAATTGATTAATTAGTTTTATGTAAAGTGAAATCGATTCGGTTGGCTTGAGTTGGTTTGAACTATTTTTCAAATAAAATAGACTTGAATAAAACAAAACTAAACTAAATTTGAATAAAACAAAACCAAACTAAATTGAATGATGATTTATAATTTGGTTTGATTTGGTTTAAATTGACGGTTTGAAAGATTTTTTATTTTAATCGATTTGATTACTTTGATATTTAGTTTTGTTTAATATTTTTTAAAGTTTCTGAAATTCTATAAATAAATAGTATGTGTACGCATTAATTCTAAATATATTTAAAAATTATATTTAAAAAAATCTTAAAAATGAATAACATAGTTCTAAACACAATACATTTAATCTCGTATAATAGAAACTATAATATTTAGTTTAAATTGACTTCTTAAAATTTCTAACCAAAATAACATTTGATTTGGCACTAAACTAAATTAATTTAGTCTGATTTCAATGATTTGGTAAATTGACAATTTACAATAATACTATTTGAACTATGAGCGTTTTGGCGATTTACACTTTCAGCCCTAAATTCGTATGTTTTATGGCATACTCGTCTTGCAACAATCCATAACATGTTTTGTACATATAGTTTTGAATGACACGTGTATTAACAATTAATATTAACAAGCTTGATCATGCCATCAGTTGTCAATTGGTTTCTCACCTTATCAAACAAAAAAAGTAATATTATATATATGGATAATAACTAGATAATAATAATAAATTATATGCACTAATGTCTCTATCGCCTTCTAATAGTAATAGTAATATACAAATATACATGTCTAAATTTTAATAAGTAGTATTTTATTATCTGATATATATATATATATATATATATATATATATACACACACACACACACACACACAAACAAACACACACATTTTACTAATTAGTGTTTGTTATAAATATCAATTATTTTGTTATACTTGGTTAGTCGGGACAGCTAAATAATGTTACTACCAAAAAAGGATACTCATAAAACGTCAAAAGGGAAATTTGATAATAATAATAATAATATAATAATAATAAATAACAAGAGTTAATGGTTATAAATATATTATTTGATATAGTTTAATTCAAAAGCATACTCAAATTTTTTTGATAGAGTTTGATCAATAGGTTTTGATATTTTAAATTGGCACAATCATATAAATTCTAATTTTCAATTGTTCTGATGGAGAAATAGTCAAAATAAGTATTGTGTAATTTTAGGCATAAACTTTTTATATATATAGTTTTTATTTATAATTTGACCTTTAGATATAGCAAATTGATATTTACATATTAATTTTATGATAAATATACTATTATATCTTAAAACATTAAATTATAACTAAGCCACTTTAAACATTATTGTGATTGCCCTTATCGGATTTTATCTGTATCTTTTGGGGATACAACTCTCACAAATACTTTATTTAATATATTTTTTTTCAAAAATAAGCCTCCAAGCCAAATATATGTAATATATATCAAAATGCTTAGAAAAACGTAAGTTACCTAAGTGACATGTGACTTCATCCAAAACATTGGCTTAAAAAAAAAGTCTCCAAGTCAAACATATGTGATATATATCAAAATACTTAGAAAAAACATAAGTTAGAAAATGATTTTCGTGACTTATGAGCTGAGCTCTGACTATTGTTTGATCACTGTTTAAACACAGTTTAGTTATAATATTTTCATTTATCATCCAAATAGATTGTAATAAAGGTTTTAATCTTTAAATTTGATACTATCCCATAAAATTAGCTCTTTGACTTTTTAAAGATCTATTGAAAAAACTCATCAAAATGTAATTATATAGTAAACGGAGTAACATAAATAACTCATAATTCAACAGTAATGGAAAAAAACCAGATAAATAAAGACACTATCCATGTTATTAAGTGTGCGCATCCACAATAATGTTACGCGTATGCATGGAAATGACATAATGTCAGGAGAATGTATTATGTTCCTCCTTCCATTGCTTTCACTTTCCCTCCATATCCTGACCCATGGACCTTTTTAATGCTGCTTTAGCCGCACCGAGCACTGTCTCGGCCCAGTGGGATATTAAAGTGGAAATGATGTGTTGTGCAAAGCCATTCCAACAAACAGTCAACCATCAACAACATACAACAGATTTAGCATTATTAAGACCTCGTGGAAAATAAACCATTCATCAAACTGCAGACCAAAAATAAAATTAAAAATAACAGTGATTCTAAGGCTAGGAAAGATTATGTTCATGGGAAGGCCAATAAACCCCTTCCCTAGTGCATGGGAGTGGTCCGAGTGGAGCTGGTTGAGCAATGTAAGTAGGGCAGTACTGTCCTGGCATCAGTACTGAGAAATCTTGCCCATGAGATGTTGACACCTGTCACCAAAAAAATCACATTGCCACAGTCCAAAGTCTTCTCCGTTCTTGCACAACCTTAAGTCATGTTGGCAACTTGAATTGAATTGATGGAGCATATGCGAGTGTTAGGATGCAGGAGACTTACCTTTTGTGGGGTTGCAGGTTTTGTTGTGGATCCTAATTCTAGGGACTCATCAACCACAACAACTTGAGAGGAGGAGAAAGTTGGGGTAGAGCTAAACAGATGCTCAAAGAGGGCCATGAGAAGGAACATGGATACCAAAATTGCCGTCGCGACAAAGCCGAATGAAATGGCATTCATGGATGTCCCAAGGCCCTCGAATGGGACTTCTTTCTCAACTCCTGTTTCGGATGATGGGCCTGAGCCAGAACCGACAGCATAGATGTTCCATGGCTTTGGTCTATCAGAACCAAACTGATTCATTCCCGCTTTGAGTCCAACTCCCAAACCTCTTGTGTAAATATATATGCTCTGATCCAATTCCCGGGTGAACGAAAAAAGTAGCTACTTGTGGAACATGATTGATATGTCAAATAACCGATTATCAAACCTGGAACAAAAGAAGAAAAGTATAAAAGCATAGTCAGTGCATGGATAATCAAAGATATTGACTATTGACAGTGCTTTGCGTAACAAATTAAATAATACGCAAACTAATTACAAGTTCAGTACAAATGTTGTGTATTGCTTTTTGTGCCCCTAGTATTATCAAAGACAGAATCAATCGCATGATGAAGGTTAACTATATGCGTGTTTTCAAACACCCTTCACAAGGAGAGTCAATTTTCAGTCTTTGCATGCATCCTTCCTTTGTTCCTTCTGGTAATTCTCGAGTTGCCTTCGGTACGTATAAATGTGTCCAGACCCATTAACTGTGAGCAGGCGTAAAATCAACACATTTGAAATGAAGCAGTGCATTCTATTCCGAGAGACCAAGAAAGACTATGAATCGAATGTGTCTCCTTTGTCTTCTAGGAGGTACTTCAAACTCAAAAGAGAGGAATTGAGAAGTAAAGTTTGAATTGAATTGCATAAATCCATTTAATCGAAGGGTGACTAAGAAGGATATCACCTCAAGATTGAAGCAGAAATCATACGAGTTAAGAGTACTGTGTAGAAGATGTTTAAAGCCCGAGATAGGACCGAATTTAGGAAAACACTGACAATTTTATAATTTCAACTTTGTAACTAAGAACAATGTGACATTAAGGGTTTCTTGAAAAGAAAAACTATTTTTTGAGCACATGGATTATCAACTCTCCCAAATGGCATAACTGGCTATGTAAGTGATCAAATTCATAAACACTTAGAAATTAAAATATGGAGAAATGTAAAAGGAATCAATGTGGGAGATCTTACAGCTATGCAGCATCAGAGTTGCAATGAGTCAAGGGGAGAGAATTGAGTGCCTGCAATAGAAGAGGTCTTATAAGGGAGACAACAAGGACATCTAATCCCTTAAATTTCTCCTTGTTAAACCTTTTTCAGAGAAGGAACCCATAGCTTTTATCAGAAACACCAAAAGCTAACATAGTTGGTTGCTTTCTAGCGGTATCCGCACTCTTCTCTCACTCATGAACATATAACCATAAGTGCTTCATTCCTTTTTCAAGAATTAAAACTTCTTAAAGGTTCTTGGCGCCACTCCGAGGCTGTGACTCTGTGAGTGAGAAAGAGAGTTTTTTAAAATTTTATTTTAATAACGTCAAAGGAATTGATTCAATTTGCTTTTTAAACAAGACAATCAGTGCGTCTTAGAAAAATAGAAAAGGTAATCTAGATATAATTTAAATTAAAGCTAAATTTTATATGGGGTAAACCCAGCAGATTCTACCCTCCCAATTTGTCATCCATGGTTAAAAAAATATGTGGTGGATAGAATTTCTTGATTTTTTTTTCCTAAAATTAAATCAGTTTGCAAGTGAAAATGTCCTTCAGTCAGTAACATGTATAGTAATAAATTATATTTGTTTAAGACAAGGGTGAGAGATGAGAAGCAACATGTTTAATACCCAAATAATCTCTTAAAACAATAGCAAGTAACTATGCTTCAAAAAGGAAAATGCAGCAAGTGTTATCAAATGATTTAAAAAATTATGGGAAAAAAAAAATCATTCTAGTGTACAGGATTTTACAGGACATTCTAGTGTGTGATAAGAGGTGGGGGGGAAAGAAGGAAGCATGGATGATCACATAAGACAAGACAAGCCCAACGCATTTCAACTTACTATTTGAATTTGGTGAGGAAATCCAAATCATGCAATGCTGTCATCTCATATCATCTCAGCAAACAACAGCACAAAATTATTTTTGTCATTACATCAGACCAGTAGCCAAAAAGCAAGAAAAAGAAGCACGTTAAAAGCACAGCCATAAAAAATTAGAATTACAAAAAGTACCGGGGCATAATTTCTGCTTTACCTTTTAACCACTTTATTCATTCCCAAGCAACGAATTTTATAACTATCAGACAAACAATTTTACTTCATTTGCTTTATAATAGCGTTCATGTCTTCTTTTATGATCTTTTAAAACCTCTAGAGGATTCTCGCCAAAAACACTACTTTTCTGGCCAAAACCTATAATATTATATTTTAAAAAATAATGTCAACAAATTATTAATAAAAAATATTTTTAAACATTATTTTAAAATTAAAATTCAACAACTATAAAAACAGTTACAAACAAGCCAATAGGCGAAAAAAGTCTCAGATTACGGAAAAAAACAGTAGTCATTTTGCCAACGGTTACTGTTTCACTGAAATTTAAATTTATTTCTAAAGCAGTAGTTGTTTTTTAAATTATGAATTAATAATAAATTTCAATTTGTAACTAATAAATCTCTTAACTATTTTTAAAAAACATTATCAGATCTAAATTTAATTTTAACCGACAGTTTTCTTTTCTTTTATTAACTAAGACTATAATATTATATATTTTTAAAAACAAATTTTTAAAAATATTTTTTAACATAAATTATTTTAAATTAAAATTTAACACAACAAAAATCAAAAATAATTTCAAACAAGTCCAAAATAACATAAGCGAAACAAGTCTCAAAATCCAAACCGAAGAACGGAGTAACAGTGTTTGACAGGTCAAAAAAAATATGGAGAAAGACTCAAGACAGCCAAGCCTTCCCTCCGTCTTCTCTCATTCAAGGGCACAACTAGGCTTTGGCGCGACCATAAAACTTGGCCTTCTCCTCTGTTGTTTGCCACCTGCCATGGCCAAACTTGGAGGATCCATCAATGAACTTGAGCTTGATTTTCTCGAGAGCAGCCCGGGATGTCTGCTTCAGAAGTGACTGCCTCAAAGTGACCACCCTCTTCTTTGGACCAACACAGCAGCCCTTTATCATCAAATAATCTTCCTTCACCACCCCATAGTGGGGGAACCCACCCATCGGTGTAATGTCCTTCTCAGTCCTGAAAGGAAGACACAACAAAGAGCTTCAGTTTTCGGTACAAAATTATTGGAATGACTGACTGCAATATGAAACAGTGGGTTCTTGAATGCAATTTTCTTGAGAACCTGAAAGTGGTTGCTTTTAATTATAGTTTGCCCATAAAGATCACAGTCAATGCCTACCTATCATACTCTGTCATAGCAGAATGAGATTCTAGGCCAGACTTCCCAACCTTGTAAATTTTCTTGTTCATCTCCGTGCGATGATGGTAACCATTCTGCCCCGCCCTGGCAACAGTGAATGAAACCCTTGCTGGGTGCCAGGCCCCAATGCAAGCAACCTTACGGAGCCCACGGTGGGTTTTACGGGGAAGGCGTGTGACACCCCACCGTGTAACCACACCCTCGAAACCCTTGCCCTTGGTCACCCCAATAATGTCAATCATCTCATCTTTCTGAAACACCGCATCCACCGGAATCTGCTTCTCAAACATATTGTAGGCAAAATCAACCTTCTGGGCGACGTCGCCACCATTAACCTGAATTTCCATTATGTGTGCTTTCTTCTGCTTCAATCCCTTTATTTTTCTAATCTACAACAGCCAGACCAATAAAGAATTATATACAAAAACATATCATGAAAATATAACCTAAAACACCAAATGTGCCACAAAGCAGGAGGAAACCTGAGTATGAGCCAAAACACGAATCACAGTACAGTACTTCTTCAATTTATTCAACTGGGTTTCAATGCCCATTTTGCCTTCATCGCTTTCAAATTTCTTGGAATACTTAGTGAAAGCCTTCTTCTTGGATTTGCTCCAGTTCTTATAGAATCTCCTCCTCACCTCTTCACTAAGATGCTGAGCCCAAACAGTGCTCAGGGAACGGAGGCCATGAGGTGTTCTGAGGTAACCAACAACTCCAACAACAATCATTGGTGGTGTTTCAATAATGGTAACAGCTTCACATGCCTCCTTTTTGTGGAGCTCTGGATGAAAATAAATGCCAGAGCATGCATTACATCTTGATGAACACAAATATGCTACGAAAAGACTTTGAATGTTCATACTGTTCCAAAGGGATAACATGAATAGGAAGGAAGCACAAACTAAGGATCTAGAAATAATTTACTTCAAGAACATCAATGACTTATCATTGTAGATAAACACTGCAGAACTACAGAAATCGTTCATTTTTTTGCATCTTATAATAAAAAAAATGCAAATCGTTCAGAACTACTGAAACTCACTTGATCCTGGTTTTTCAACTTCTCTGACAATGTGAGTCATTCCAGCTTTGTATCCTAAAAAGGAGGTTAATCTGCAACTCTTTGTTGGGTCATCCTTTGGGAATGCCTTCACTGTATTTGTACCCAAGGATAAAATAAGAAACAAAAGTGCAATCATGGAATAGATAATAATAAATTCGGAATCACTGGCATGCAAATAATAACACAAAATCCAATTACTTAAACATATGTGATAAAATAATGATAAATATCTTTATTTATAAGAGTTAGAACAATGATACATTTACCAACACTATGTCTCACCCAACTACCAAAATCTCATGGAGCTCAATCACAAACATTCACTTATAAAATAAAATTTATAATTAAAAGCACGACATTGAAACTTTTAAAGTACCAAAAGCATGATGCATGATACAATGTGTACTAAAAACATAGCAAAAAAACAGTACACAACAAAAATAAATAAAATACCATATTGATAAATGTAATAAAAAATTTAAAAAAGAAAAATATTCGAACACCTTTTCCTCTATGGCGAGATGCTCTTTTCCTTGGAAGGAATCCAAGTGAACCATGCCTTGGATGCTCAAACTTACGATGGGACATTGTTCCTTACAAATTTTCTGCCAAACTCACTAAAAAAGAAACCTTGAATCTTATAAAATGTCTCAGTAAATATAACTGACAAGTCCATTAAAACAGAGAGTAGCAAAAACAACAATTAATATATCAACAAACATAAAAGGAAACCTAAGTACATGGGAAAAAAATGATGATAAATAAGTGAGTTCTATATATCGGTTCTGACTCTAAAAAGGCAAAATTAAGATATATGAAATCTAAATCATAACGTTGGGAAAGTATTGTCAAGAATTTTACAGCATAAATAAATATGTATATGTGTAGTTATTTAATAGAAAACTTGTTTTGGGGGACAAAAACATATAAATATGGTTTGGAGTAAACACGTAGCATTACCAACAGACAGAACATGAATCAAAACAATACCCAACCAAAGGCCTATGGCAGACTTATGCCAATTCTCGGGATCATCAGTGTTTCTTTCCAAGGACCCAATACTGGGTTTTGGCAAAAATAACCCCTCGTGAGATTCCAGCCTTGATTACTATAAACATTGTTGTGGGTATATCGTTTCAGTCATATCTGATCTAATGGTAACACAACATTGTTTGCAACAAAAAAAATTGTATATATATATATATGTGTGTGTGTGTGTGTGTGTATATACAAAACGTATATATATATATATGTAAAAGCGTGGCGTCGAGCTTTAAAGTGACACAAAGGGATTTGAGAAAAACAACTTTCAGAAATAAAAATAGATCGACTTGTGAAATCACGGCTATATATGTATACACATGTGCTAATGAATCTGGAGGGTGTGAATTGATGATGATGATGATAATAATAATAACGAAACTTAATAATGGAACTTACAAGCATGAGCTAGCTCGTTAAGTGAAGTTTCAGATACGAAAAAAAAAAGAACGAGGAAATAACAATAGATCAATTAGTGACATTTCGATTTGAGATAATAAAACATGAAATAAATCTACACATAAACTAATATAAAAACTCTGCATCAGATCCAAATATAATGGTGACATTGCAAGAAAAAATAAAGACTACTATTTTCAATAAGGTACGATTAAACAGGGACCAAGAACCAACAACGTGAAATCGAACATTGTAATAACTGATCCATCTTATATGGCTATGAAGTAGAACGATGTTACCTAATAACTAGACACAGAGAGCGAGGATTGGATCGGCGTGCCGACAGACAAGGCAGGAACAACAACGTATGGCGAAGCGGTTCCGAGAGCTAGGTTTGAAGCGGTTTATACGCGTGATTGTGCTGAGGTTACTGTCTCGGAGGTCGATCCTGACCGTTGGATCAGGGTCGCAGTTAGGGCTACTACGAAGCTGTTAACGGCGCGCAGCTGAAATATTAAATGGATCGAAAAAATGTTAAATACAGGTCCAAACGCCGCCCAGTTGAGGGATTATTGGGCTTGGATCAATTTGAAGTAATACGCTGAAAAGGTGATTTTAAATTATAATTACGGTTAATTGTGTAATATTAATAATTATTGGTATTAGTTTTTTATTAATTATGATTAATAGTTTTATAATTAATTATGTTTAAAATTATGCTAATCGAAACATTTTTTAATACATTGATGTATTTGATTTGTCTATTTAATTATGTTATTGAGATAAATTTTAAGATAAATTAATTTAATAAATTTCACAAAATGATATATTAAAATCGGTTACATGGTAAAAATTAGATTAAACCAATTTTGTATCAAATGAAAACTAATTTAATAATACACAAGTACAAGTGGGTTGAGACTTGAATTAGACCACACAAATGGGTACGAAGAGCAACAACCATGAAACCTTCCAACAAAACAGACAAACTCATAATAATGACCATTAGTGACTTCAATTCTTAAAAAAAAAAAAAACACCATCTGACATTTAAACGCGTATAGTTATTCAATAAAGTGTATTATTAATTTTAAAAATTATTTAAAAAATGCTTAATATAATATAATTTTAAAAGTTTCACCTTTCTCGGCTCTAGTCTAAATTTATTTATGTTTTTATATCTAAATTATCACTCTGCCTTTTTTAAAGAAACACCATAACAGTTTTCTTTATTCTACTTCATAATCTATTAAAAATTATTTTTTATTATTACTACCTACAAAAAATGTTAATTTCGACCATAAATTTCACCTTTTGGCCACTCACTCGAAATATTAATTTTGTAAACTTTAAATCTTAGGTAAATGTATTCGAAAATAAAAGGTCGTTGATATGCTGAATTTTGTATTTTTTTTTAATCTACAAATACAAATAAAGAAACTTTTTGAAAAACTCATGGAAATACATATTTATATGATCAATATCTCGTGCAATACTACATATTTATAATACATGTACCGCGGTTGTATCTTATTGTAACTGTTCATATCAATTTAAATACAATTGTAAAATACTATAATCAATTTAGCAGTATTATAATTAATTAAAAGTATAATGTTAAAAACAAATCAAAACGTACAAATTAAGTATCGCAAATGCTTCGAATATTAAATGCGCGTTCATTTGGCTTGCTTGATTTGTTTGATTTAAGAAAAATAACACATTAAATGGTTGGTTGTGATTGTCATCCAAATAATATCGATTATCTTATCATATACCCCGAGTTGCGTGGTGGTGATCCGACGCCATCCAAGACTTTTTGCGATCTAAGACAAAAAAAAAAAATAATGCATCAGATTTCATCCCAGATTGACTTGGACTTGGTCTGTGAATCTACGCCGTTCGTATTTTACTTGACCGGTTAAGAATGTCACGAAAACCATAAGCTAGACGAAGAAAAACCATAAACAAATCGAGAACATTATATATATATATACACACACACACACATGCATATATAGATATATGTAGTTACTTCTTATATACTAACTTCCTTCGGGACAATTAAGAACATCATGGCGGTCACTATTGCTCTAAGCAAGAAGCTCTTGATTTTTATCCTCCTCTGTGGTACTTAATATTTATATATACCTTCTATACTAGTGTTTTTTTTCTTTTTTTGTTAATTTTTAAAATTAGAATCGATCAATATGAATATAATATGATTCTAATTAGCAGAAAGAGGTAATCATGTGATTTTCTTTTAGTCCTCCGAAACTCGATTAAAAAAAATAATTGTAATGAGTGTTATTGATCTTAGAATCATCAATGATATATATGTTGACGATGTTCATGTGCATGCATGCATGCATGCATGGTGCAGGTGCGACGATGATGATGGTGGAGAGAAGGGAGGTGGAAGCCTGCCCACAGTACTGCCTCGATGTGGAGTACGTGACCTGCGGGCCTTACGGGGAAAGGATCAGCGGCACCTACTGCAATTGCTGTCTTGCACCAGCCAACTGCGCTCTTCATCTCCAGGGAGGCACAACGATCCAATGCTAGCCACCAGATCTCCACCGACCGACCACCCCAATCCTAGCAAAAGCATCGCCAATAAATTAAATATTATTAAGAGGACTTGATTAATTTATATATCCTCACATGCATATGTATTTGAGCCACTTCCACCAACAACAAAATAAATAAAAACCATCGCGCCTTGGTATATTTATGATGGTCTGTGAGTCATAAGCCCGAAATATTTATTATAAATTTTAACTGGTTTACTTATAATTTTTTTTTTACCTAGACCAAATGTCTAAAAATATATATAAAAAAAGTTCAGATTAAATTTAACCAATTAAAAACTGATGGTATAGTGTTAAATTTGATATATTTCATGTCAATCTTAATTAAGCTAGTGGTTTTTCAATTTTTTTCCTCCGAAAGCTCTAGCAACTCTATGTTATGCATCGGATGTTCAAAGAAAATAAAATTAAAATGAAAAAATAATCTAAAAATAGTAATAAAGATGTAAATATTTAAAAGTAGTTTAAAATAATACGGATTGTTTTTATTTTTTTTGCTAATTAACCAAACTTTAAGTAAATTATTTTTGCCCACAACAAAATTTTAATTTAAATAGAAACAAAACGCAATAATGTCAAAATTATAAGAGAGGGAGAGGGAGAGAGAGAGAGAGAGAGAGAGATTGACTTTTCAAATTTTGGGGCGGTTTTTGACCTTTTAAAATAGCTGCGTTTCTTTGACCGACCGATTATCGCCATATCTTCACGTTCAATTTTAATTTCCAGTTATTAAAACGCTAAGAACACGCCGTCACGAGTTAAGGATACTTCGGCACACACACTATATATAATTCCTCAGCCAAAACTAGAATTACAAAAAAAAAAAAAACATGGCGGGCAGAGTTAGCAAGCAACTACTCTCTGCGGTGGTTCTTCTCCTTTGTGGTAATTTCGATGATTTCCATCTCTCTTCGATCCTCTCTCGACAATTAGTGGGTGTAATCGTACGTTGTTTAAGTAGTTAGAAATAATATTGATGTTAATTTCAATTAGTCAATGTCCGTCAATAGAAATATGCACACGTAGATTGATGATGATGGTTGTTGGGACGATGATTCCAAATTAATTATGAGACAATTGCTGCTCACTTGGCGATTCTTCGATCGTAGCCAGCAGGTTTGGAAGAAGAACATTAATGGTCGAATAGTTTGGCCAGAGAGGAATCAAATAAATCCTCGCTGATAACAGTAATGGAGATCGCGTGTGCGTGTTTGGTTTGGAGGACAATTTTTTATTTTTTTTATGTTTTTTTCTTTAATATTTTTAGTTTTAATTTGAGTATAGTGAAGACAGTAACTTCATGCTTAATTTATAATGGTTGAGCTTCAGAGCTTTCTATTTCGTTTTTTTTTTCAAATATTTATTTCTTTTGGAGAAGAAAAGAAAGGATGGTATATATATGAATTACAATATCTAATGAATATATATATATATATATAACGCACACACTATACATGCATGGCTGGTCTGTGTAAAATAAAGTCCCACATGTACGTATGATATATGTACCTGGATTTAACATAACAAGAATACACACACACACACACACACACACAAACGTAGCGTCGATATATAGCAGTCTTCATCTAGTAATATATTTATCCATGTCCTTTTCTATTAATTGTGCAGGCATGATGATGATGAAGGGAAGGGAGGTGGAAGCCAAAATCTGCCCCCAGTTCTGTTATCAAGTGGACTACGTGACCTGCGGGCAGTATGGGGAGAGGAGCAACAGCACCTTCTGCAACTGCTGCCTCGCTCCCTCCACAAACAGCAACTGCACCCTTCATCTCAAGGGAGGCACTACGATCCACTGCCACTGATGACCCTTCTTCCTTTTTTATTAAATTATGCCTAAATAACTATACATCACTGGGCTATTGGTGTAATGTGAACAAAATCGATCTTGTCAGATTGTGTGGTCAATTCTATGCTTTCCGGGTCTGTGTGAATCTTAAGGGAGGTAAACTATATATTGCCAATAACTTCATATCGGTCTGAATTGGAGCTATCGTGATACTTTGTGTTAAAACAAATGAAGACTAATTAAATTAATTTGTACCTAAAGTGTGCCACATTTTACGGGTGGAAATCATGGCGTGTGGAAGTAAGATTCATGATTAGGTGACCTATATATCCTTATAAAATATTCTTATTTAATTTTAATTTTAAATTAATTAATTTATATTAATAATTAAATTGGAGTGAAAATATTATAATAAATTTGTTTTTATTAATATTATACTATTGTATTGTAATAATCAAAGCATAAAATATTATAAAATTAAAAGTTCATTTCAATTATTAATAATATTATTTTAAAACATATTTTAAGATATTAAATTAAACAAATTATTATATATTCAATATTGAATTAGTATATTTTAAATTTAATTATTTTAATTTAGTAGACTAAATTATTATATTAATTTAAATATAATATATTCAATTAGTAAATTATATATATTTCTTATACGGATTCAAAATTGAATGTTGAGATAAAATTTATTGGGTGTTAAAGGATTACAATATATCGTTTCAACTTTAAAATATCATTTTCAACTTCACTCTTATATTTATAATTTAGTTGTTTTTAAAAGTTAGAATAACATTTACTCACAAGTCGCAATAATAAATACATATAACATTTAAAAAAAACTAATTCCCAATTTTAATTTATTTTTTTTAAAAAAAATATTTTTTCTCTTATAAATTCCAATTTTTAGTTATTCCTACACAAATTATAAACTTGATCTCAAATTCATTTCATAGGAAAAATGACTTATCTAATTCAATCCTGTTTATAAACCAAAGACAATAAAATCCACTCCGCTTTGACCAATGCCCCACTATTATAGCTCTATGAAATTACACTGAAGTGGACTTGAACTAGGGAGCAAATATACAAACTCAATGACCCAAGGATGAAATTTAATAGAAATAGATGGAAGAAAGTATAAACACAAGCATTCAAACGAAATAGATAATTAAGCACCCTAGATTGGCCCAACAAAATCGCAGAATATCATTGGATGACTAAGCTGATACATGTTATCATTTGTTTTGTTTTTATTTTATTTGAATTGAAATTAGATTACTATGGATCTTTGAATAAAGAATGGAGAAGTTCGTTCGGCATTGCCTTGCCAATACTGCGAACAACTACATCAAAATTCTTGGTCTTCCCCATAGCAAGTGGCACCTCAATGGCATCTCTACCTGCTTTGTAAGTCCTTTCAATGTTGTCACACAAATGTGCCCACGTTGTTGGGATGAGAGAAGCCTTTGATTTTAACGTTTCTCATAGTTGTAACTCGTTCAAAGTAATTAAATTGCATAACTTTCACAACTACTTGTAACGAAAAAAAAAAAAAAACTTTTCATTCACGTTTGCATCATTATGTAAGGGATTTGTAATTGCAATCTGGATAGATTCTAAGTCTAACCTAGGCATATAACTCGAGTCTCCCAGAAATAAGTATTACGATGTAAAGTGTAGTTTCCCTTAAGTTTGTGCCTTCAAAAACGTGAATGTGTTTGGTTTGTTCATCAAATGGGTGGATTTAGGAAATGACATATAACATGTTTATTTTAATATTTCGTTATTATAATTTATAATAAATATAAATTCAAAAGTAATTAGATAATTATAAGTTAAAAATAGAATAATAGGTATAAGGTATTTATATTGGTATGAGATTACATTTTTTTACATATGAGAGATAGGCCGTAATTGTTTTATTTTTGTGTTTTAATTTTATAATTTGAATCTTTGTTAAATTTGAAGTTTAAATTTTAAATTTTGAAACAAAAAATATTTGATTGGATTGAGAATGTGTTTTAAAAGTGCATACTTTTTTAGAAATTGAGTCCCATAATTAAAAAAACATAAAAAAGAAAAAGAAAAAATGCTTACGCTTATCAAATTAAGTTTAGATTAGAATGTTTTATAAAGGTTTTTATTCTTAAAATGTAATAACTATTTTCAGATATAAAAAATTTAAACTAATAAAAGATAGTTTTCATTTTAAGTGTCGCCAAAATTAAAAATAATCTTTTATTATTTTTAATTTTTAGTTTTACGCACTCATAAATAATTTTCACATTTTGAGAAAAATAAAATAAGCTAAAACAAACATATCAAATTCAAATTTTATTTTTAAAAAAACAATTTAATTTCAAAAATAAAATAAAACCATATTATTGAAATTCATGTTAAATTTTAGTGTAAAAATAATTTCTGTTAGAAGAAAAAGCATATTTTTTAAAAAAGTATTTTTTTAATTGATTCCCATAAAAAATAAAAAAACAATATTATGAGTCCTGTAACAAAATAAAAAAATAAAATAAAAAATAAAAAATTATTTGAATCTTCCATTAAATTTAAATTTAAAAACAAAAATAATTATAAAAAATTTTAAAAAATACTTAGTTTCAATATCTTCGAAATTAAAGTTTAAATTTAAATAATTTTAAATTTGAAACAATTAACCGATTATTATTTTTAAAAGCTAACAATGACGCACTATGGATTCGCTGCCCAATTTCAATTCCCTGAAGCATACTATGATATGATGCGCCTCTTCAAACAAAAGAAATTAAATTAAAAGACAACCATCGGAAGGAAGCAAATTAAATTTTATTTTTTAAATTATTTTCGAGAAAAATAAAAGAAGCTAAAACAAACATATTAAATTCATATTATATTTTTAAAATAATAATTTAATTCTTAAAACAAAATAAAACATATTATTAAAATTAATGTTAAATTTTAATGCAAAAATATTTTCTCACAAAAAGAGTATTTTTTAAATTTATTCTCACAAAAAAATGCATATAATATTACGAGTCCAGCAATAAAATTTAAAAGCATAAGAAATAAAAATAAAAAATTATTTAAATCTTTCATTTAAATTAAATTAAAATTTAAAACTTAAATAATTACAAATAATTTTTAAAAATACTTAAATTTAACATCTTAAAAATTAAATTTCAGATTCAAATAGTTTTAAATTTGAAACAATCAACCATTCATTATTTTAAAAAACTAACTATGACGGGCCATGGATTCGCGGCCCAATTTCAATTCCTTGAATCATTGTATGATATGATGCGTCTCTTCAAAACAAACGAAATTAAATTAAAAGACAACGGAAGCAAACAAACCAAACACACCAACGAACCACCCCCCACGCACACACTCCGCTGCCTTGTATGATTGAATGGTATGATGCGTTTCTTGATACAAAAGATATGCATGTGCTTCAGGAAGCATAACATATAATAAAGATTAGAGATATGGGCATTAATTATTGCTATTAGCTGAAGCCACAAGCAAAGTCCCAGGTTCAGCATATCTCTCGTTGTTCCACCATATATATAGCATGGTGATCGATCAGCAGCACCTATATATATATATAGCTTTCTCCAATAAGCTGTAGAAACTCTTAACCGATCGAGTACTGTGTGAGGATAATACACAAACACACACACACACACATATATATATTAGTACTGGCTGGCCATATCAATGGCAGCTGATTGGGGACCGATAGTGGTCGGTTTGGTGATGTTCATACTGCTGTCACCGGGGCTGTTGTTCCAGCTGCCGGGGACGGTCCGTCACGTGGAGTTTGGAGGGTTCAAGACCAGCCGCAAGGCCATCCTCATCCACACCCTCATCTTCTTTGTTGTCTTCACCATACTCATCCTGGCCGTTGGCGTCCGTATCTATTCCGGCTGATGATCACTCCATTCGATCGTTTAGCCGTTTGATGAGTGTGGATTGCTTTGATCAATATCTAAAATATGGTATGTTTTTGTTTTATATTATATTATATATCTTTTTTTTAGGTGGAGATATAGTCGTGTGTGATCAACGTGGGCCGATTGTTTGTATTTAAAAATGTACATTATTATTATCCGACGTATCATATGGTGCTAAAACAGTGGGACGGCAGGTACGCTTTATACAATCGGATGCAAAAAAAGTAAGGTGTCCAGAGAGAGAGAGAGAGAGGACCAATATTCCTTTTTTAAAAAGAGAGAGAGAGAGAGAGAGAGGAACAATATTGCATGCCACTTGCACGCAGCACTGGCTGGCCTTGCCCTTTAAACAAAGCGAGGCAGCAGCTCTCTTTTGATGAAAGCTCTTTAATGTATAGCGCGATCCAAACTAAAGACGTTTCATTAAGTGTTTTTTTTTAATGCTTTGGTGTTCCCTTTTCTTTTTAAAGGGCTCAAGCATGTTGTTTTTATATATATATATATATGGGAGGTGCGTCCACACCCTGTGGACAAATTACATGTTCTTTCCGTTTTGAATTAATCTTTTGCTTTATATTAATTATACAATAATGTTGTTTGTGTTCAGAATTAAACCTTATTTAATTAACAGTGGACTGCATTTGCAAAAGTCGATACCCTGTCTTGTCTTATCCCATATTTATTTTTTATTTGAACTTTGACCATTCAACGCGGCTTGGCCTTCCCCCCCCCACCCCCCTGAGTTTTGAGTTGTAATCAATATTCAATAAGAGCTTCCTCAATTGTTTTTTTATTATATATACGTATATATATATATAATTTCGCTACAACTATATATGAGAACGTGAGATCGACTGAACATTAATAGATTATTCAGTATGACTTATATATATATATATAGATGACTCACGATACAAAATTAAATCAGCTTCTTATAATTATAATAAAAACTTTTAATTTATACCGTTAAGATCAAAAATTAATATTTTAAATCAAATATAATTTTATTAAAATTATATTAAATTAAATTTCTATTTCAGTTTGATTTGATATTAATTCTTTAAAAAATAAAGTCAAATATAAATATTAAATTACGGTATTTATGTTTTTTTTATTAATATTTATGAATAATTTATTAATATTCATGAACAAATAAAACTTTTAAATCTACTACATGCATATTTATTCGCAAATATTATATTTTTATTTTATTCACAAACTCAATATATTTATTCAATTAATTATTCACGACTAAAATGCGTAACTATTTAAAATTTACAAATAAATCATTTCATTCCTAAGATGTTATGTTAATTATTTAATTTTTATAAATAATATATTCGTTTGTTTCTTCATAAACACAATTAATTATTCTAACAGTATTCACTAACATTTTAACCAAACAAATATAGACGATCTCAAACATAAATTTATAAATTTGTTAACAATTGAGCTTTATAGATGTTCATAATTGGTTGCCAATCGCATTTTTTAATTATCTTCAGAGCTAGAGTAGTTGTTTTCTTTGGTCATCAGTGAAGTGACTGTTAATGAATTAAAGCCATGTATTTTGACTGATTGGATTACTTGTTTTTTAAAAAAAAATCTTAATACAAGCTATGGATGCATATATTGCAAGCTGAAGCACTTACAATTAAAGATAGAAAAAAAAAGAAGCAGACGTTGCTCGTTGCAAAAGGTAGTGTGAATGGTGGAGCCGGGCGGCCCGGGCCATATGTGATGGGTGTAGGACACCCAGGAAGCACCCAATTTGCTCATCACATCCGGTGTGCGTGTAGCAGCAGATATATTTATTTTAGTTTAGCGATGCAAATGGGCACATCGACGCCATAATAGTTCCAAAAAAAAGAGTCACTGCTCCTTGAGTTATCCAGTACCTCTCCTTTGTATAAGCGTGTCATATGTATGGTAAAAAAAAGAATAAATTGGGATTGAGACATTGGATTTAAGACTAGCCACGTCTTCATAAATTAATAAATTAAGGGTACGTTTTGATACATATTATTTTTAAAAACAGTAAAATTAAATAAAATTAAAATTATTTTTTAAATTTTAACATATAAATTTAATTTTATTGAAAGAATCAATAAAATATAAAAAATAAAATACAAAATCAAAACTCAAACAAATTTTCAGGTGTATCTAGAACTTGTGACCATAAAATGATATATGGAATCTGTGTCTAAACGAATCTTCTTCATTTTTTATTTATTTATTATCTATTTTTTTTTTCCTGGATGAATTTGAATGACCAACGCAATCTCTCTGCTTTCCTATTTCAATATAGATTTAGTTGTCTCCCTGACTGCAAGCATGGTCGCAGATTTGATAATGAAGTCCTGAAGGGAAGGTACACATTAATTATAAGCTAATTATGAAGTCTAGTAATAATCATTTTCTTTCGAAAGCGTATTTGATGGTGACATAACAGAGAAAGGTAATTCTTACTTGAAAGAACTCTAGGGTGACTTGTAAACCACCCAGTAAAAAAAAGTAGACCTACACACACACACATATATGTGTGTGTGTGTGTGTGAAACCAGTAAATTCCCCGTGAAGTAACTTGCAGCATACCCTTCTGTAAAGGCCAAAATTTGTTTAAAACACTAGTCATATACTAAGAATCACATTCTTTTTAAGAAAATCACATATATAGATGTAATTGAGAAGGTGGGAATGTCTGTTTCACTGAGCTGAACAGCATATGAAGTGCAATATATTATAATTGATGCGTCTGTGCAAGGATAGGAGAGGGAGGGACTCGCCTCAGTGCCATTAGCAGAAGAAAATGACACTTCAAAAGAGCAGAGCTGCCTTCCAAGAAGAAAGATAAAGACATCTCGAAAAGGGAACAGGCCCCTTGCATCTGTCAGTTACCTAAATTGTTACCAGAGAAACAATCGAGAATGGATCATAATATGCATTAGTGGAGCCAGACAAGACAGCCACTGTCTATTATTATTAATAATAATCACATGATGAGGATTTGGTAAGGTTCAGGACGATCCATTTAATAGCACAGTAACACTCTTTCCCATGTCTGGGTCCTGAAAAAATTGAGGAATGCTTCCGATTGAGTTCAAGTCACAAATGAAAGGAGGAGCTAGCACTCCTTTCCATGTGAAGGAGAGGGGATGAGGGGCCATGGAATTTTCTTTTCTTTTACTGTCTTTTGAAGTGGAGGATTAAAAAGCAAATATATCATCGGTCTTCTCTCTCTCTTCTTGTTTTTACTTTGTCAGCCCCCCCTCTTTTAGACTATTTCAACTATAAAAGCTTATTATAATATCGCACTGCAGCATTTTATTAATTTTTTTAATTACATTGAGAGTTGATCTCAGAGGAATAAACCAGTGAACCAGTTAAGCTATCTCCCCTCCACTTAGTCCCCTACTGGCTACTGCAGGTTGGTGGTTCCCTTCTAGATTGCAGCCAATCCAATACAACATGTTATTATAAATTGATCATTAAACCCAATACAGTAATGATATATTAATAATCGTCATCTTTTAACTTCTATTACATATACAGACTGCTGTGTTGCTGGCACATGTTCTCAAATCTCAACGAAGGTTAAAGCAGCACGTAAAAACTTCAACAATAGTCACGTAATAACAATAATAATAAAAATAATGAGAGTTTTTTTTACCAAATTAACTTCTTAATTTTATGTTATTACATTGGAGGCCCATAAATCCATGTATATAACAAATTTATTGTTTATTGTACTTACTATAAATTATTGTCATAAAAAAGCAGCTCAAAATAGTTGCCATTTAGATAAGCTTTTATTTCCCCCGCAGTCAAGCTGTAAAGTAGTGAAACACAATGACCATAGCAGTGGCATCAGCATTCTTGAATACTTCAAACAGAGCCACGACCCCACCCGTAGTAGTTTTCCTACTTTGTTAAATCATCGTGCAAATTATTGAAGAGACTGCACTGTGTTTGATCAAAATATCTTAAAGGCAATCTCAGCCAATTCAGATGACTGAAAGTGCAATTCCATCGCCACTCCTCAGAGTATGCTTTTCTGAAAGCAAATGGGTATTATCCTCACACCAGTAAAGGGCCTCTGGAGATGGCAAATAGGGATTATATCCCATGCAATACCATTTTATGGTGCAAATTCTTCAAATCTTATATTTAGTTACTGTCACAATCTCTAATTTAAACAGTTAAAAACAAATCTAACACTTAGATTTATATCTCATGCAAAACATTGCATCAGATGTGAATCAGGCAAAGCACCAATTCAACTTTTTCATTCCCTAATTTAATCTTTAAATTTCTGTTATCCAACTAACGGCCCTTTCTTCCCTTTTCTTTTTCTTTATATTTATTTATTAAAAAAAGAAAAAGAAAACAGAACTCCCTCGGTCATCTCTTTCTTTTCTTTTCCCTCTGCTTTCCCTCTCTTTGTCTCGAACATTGCTCAAAGAAGCACGACAAGATTGATAACTCTAAGAACATAAATACGTGATTTACTAAAAGCAGGGGCTTACCATCTTCCATGAATAATTTGAACGCCCTCTTCCTTGATGAAGAAGATGTTTGATTCTCTAAGCCGAAGCAGCACACCTCAACCTTCCCAGATTCCTCCCACTTTCTCACCCTTTCCCGGGAAACACTTTCAGTTTCACACCCGGCTCCTTAAAATCCCACTGTCATTGTCCTGAATTCCTCCACCCTCACATTTCTTCCCCAGAAAATATGCAAACCCTGGTAGCTCAAACACTGCTCTGTCTTCTATGCCTCCTTCTATGCGCTTCCTGTTCTTCTTTACCTGCATCATCTTCGCTGATCACCGATTTCCAAGCCTTGATTGATCTTAAACAAGCATTGATGCCAGCCCAACCGGCACTGAGCAGCTGGGATCCAAATTCCAATTCCAGTTCGGTCTGTTCTTGGCGTGGAATCCAATGCCTCCGCAGCCGAGTTGTGGCTGTGGACCTAACCGACATGAACCTCAACGGCGACATTCAATCCAAGCACATATCGCGCCTGGATTGCCTACAAACCCTCTCGCTCGCCGGAAACAACTTCACCGGCGACATTGAGATCGCAAACTTACCCGGCCTTCGATTCCTGAACATATCCAACAACGGGTTCACCGGGGAGCTCAACTGGAACTTCTCCACATTGGAGAGCTTGGAGGTGTTGGACGTGTACGACAACAACTTCAAAAGCCCATTGCCTCTCGGGATCTTGGCCCTGAAGGAGAAGCTCAAGTACCTTGACCTCAGCGGCAACTTCTTCTACGGCGAGATTCCCGCCTCCTACGGCACAATGAACGCCCTGGAACATCTCTCCCTCGCCGGAAACGATCTCCGGGGAAGAATCCCCGCCCAACTGGGTAATCTAACCAGTCTGAGAGAGCTTTACTTGGGTTATTCCAATGTCTTCGAGGGCGGCATTCCGGCGGCGCTTGGGGATTTGCAGTCCCTGGTTCATTTGGACCTTTCGAGCTGCGAACTTGACGGCGAAATCCCACCGGAGATTGGGAACATGAAGTCTTTAGACACCCTTTTCCTGGACATCAATCTTCTCTCGGGTCCCATCCCGGAACAGCTGGGGAACCTCACAGCCCTAGTGAATCTCGATCTCTCCTACAACGCCCTCACCGGAGAGATCCCATCCCGCCTCTCCCAACTCCATCGCCTCACCCTCCTCAACCTCTTCATCAACAGGCTTGGCGGCACCATCCCCGGATTCATCGCCGACTTTCCGGAGCTGCAAACCCTGCAGCTGTGGAAGAACAACCTCACCGGCGACATACCCCAAGGGCTGGGCAACAACGGGAGGCTTCAGACGGTGGATCTGTCGTCCAACCGGCTCACTGGCTCCATCCCCAGCGGCCTCTGCGGCGGCGGGTCCGACTCCTCCAACAACAGTTCCTTGAAGATCTTGATTCTGTTGAATAACTCGCTCCGAGGTCCGATTCCGGATTCCATGGGGACGTGCTACAGCCTGGTGAGAGTGAGGCTGGGAGGGAATCAGTTGAACCGGTCCATCCCCGACGGCTTTCTCTACCTGCCGGAACTGAAATTAGTTGAGCTTCAGGGCAACAGGCTCACCGGCCCTTTCCCCGAAAATTCAAACTCGTCATCGCTGCCGGCGGAGCTTGGGGAGCTCAACCTCTCCGACAATCTACTATCCGGGACGCTCCCAGTTTCCATTTCCAATTTCACCAACATCCAGAACCTTCGGCTCGGCGGCAACCGATTCTCGGGTCCGATTCCGGCCAGCATCGGTGCCCTCCAGCAGGTCCTGAAGCTCGACCTCAGCCGCAACAACCTCTCCGGCCAAATCCCGCCGGAGATCGGCACCTCGCTGCATCTCACGTTTCTAGACCTCAGCAGCAACAACCTCTCCGGCCCCGTCCCGCCCCAGATTGCCAACATTCGGATCCTGAACTACCTCAACCTGTCGAGGAATCACTTGACTCGGAGCATACCCGAATCGATTGGGTCGCTGAAGAGCCTCACCACCGTTGATTTCTCCTTCAATGACCTCTCCGGGAGCCTGCCAGAGTCCGGGCAATTCGCGTTCTTCAACGCCTCGTCCTTCGCCGGAAACCCCCAGCTGTGCGGCGGAGGATCCATCTTCAACCGCCCCTGCGACGACGCCGTCGATCCCTCTCCCACCCGCCGTACCACCGGCTCGAAGCAGTTGAAGCTGATGTTCGCGATGGGCCTCCTCCTCTGCTCCGTGGTCTTCACCTCCGCCGCGATCATGAAGGCGAGGTCGCTGAAGCGGGGCGGGTCCGAGTCGTGGAAGATGACGGCGTTCCAGAAGCTGGAGTTCGGGGCGGCGGACGTGATGGAGAGCGTGAAGGACGGCAACGTCATCGGCCGCGGCGGCGCGGGGGTGGTCTACCACGGCAAGATGCCGGGAGGCGCCGAGATCGCGGTGAAGAAGCTGCTGGGACGCGGCGGGGATCACGGGTTCAGGGCGGAGGTGGAAACGCTGGGGAAGATCCGGCACCGGAACATCGTGCGGTTGCTGGCGTTTTGCTCGAACAAGGAGACGAACTTGCTGGTGTACGAGTACATGGGGAATGGGAGCTTGGGGGAGGCGCTGCACGGCAAGAAGGGAGGGTTCTTAGCGTGGGACTTGAGGTACAAGATCGCCATGGACGCCGCCAGAGGCCTCTGCTATCTCCACCATGACTGCTCCCCCCTCATCGTCCACAGGGACGTCAAGTCCAACAACATTCTCTTGGACTCCGCCTTCGAGGCCCACGTTGCCGACTTTGGGCTCGCTAAGTTCCTAGCCCACGGCGGCGCCACCGACCACAGCATGTCCGCCATCGCCGGCTCCTACGGCTACATTGCGCCCGGTGCGTATTTATTTATTTATTTTATTCATTTCGTTGATTCATTAATTGAATCCTCCAATTTTAAATTTACCCCATCAATTGGTTCATAATTTTGTAATTACCGACTTTCAATATTGGTTTGAATTAATAGCTAATTTATTAGGATTATTAGTACGAAAAGAGCTAAATAATTTATTAAATTTATGTGTGTATATATATATATAGCAATAATAAACACAAATTGGTAAAATTTAGCTAATAAATTTCTTGAAATTTAAAATTTTAATAAAATTTAGAGTGAAATCTAATAGCTAAAAATAACTAATTAAATTCTTAATTTGAAATATTATTTTATTTATTGAAACATTTACTTCATTTTAATTAGTTAGATGACAGAGTCAAAATCTGCAGTGGGTACGTACAGCAGACTGCGTCTGCGTTGCACGGTACCGGAGCGCTGTTATCCCAACTTTTTCCCATTCCAGACGCATGCACTTTAGGACCCCGCAACCTTAAAAATAACTCCATGTATGTATGTATGTCAATATGTCATTGTATGGTATGGGATCGAGGGTGAAGCTTTAAACGACAACGTTGAGGCTGAGCCTGCCTGGTGTGGTGGTAGTCGGGTTAAGTAAAGCCAACAGACGCGGGCACGGGCAGCTGAGGTGTCCCTACAAATCTGGCCTAGCGTCACTGTGTAATACCAGTGCACCCCACTCACTCACTGACCCTGTGAGTCTGTGACGTGGCCACCACTGCATTGGCCCCTACCGACTTAGGCATTATAGTTGCCACTTGTCCGTACTTCACTTCACATCTACTACACATGGTGGATTGTTATGGTCCGCGTCGCGTCGTCAGTTCACTCATGAATATCATTTAGCATGTACGCTGTTGTATTTGTTTTGTTGTTGTTTGTTTTGTTTCTTCGTATATATGTCCTTTATTTATTTATTTGTTTGTGCGTTTATATGTGCCCTCCGACTGACCATGCACATACATACACTTGCTGTAGAGTACGCATATACGCTGAGGGTTGACGAGAAGAGCGACGTATACAGCTTCGGGGTTGTGCTGTTGGAACTCATCACCGGTCGTCGAGCCGTGGGCGAGTTCGGCGAAGACGTCGACATCGTGCAGTGGACGGCGAGAACAACAAAATGCCAAAAGGACAGCGTGGGCGTGATTGTGGATCCGAGACTCATGGTTGTACCCCAGGACCAAGCCGCGCACCTGTTTTTCATCGCGCTGTTGTGCACCCAAGAGAACAGCATCGAGCGCCCCACCATGAGAGAAGTGGTTCAAATGCTGTCAGAGTTCCTCCCGCGTCCCCCTTCCCCCGGCCAGGGATCGCTGTCGTCGTCGTCCTCCTCCTCCTCCTCCGTCACCTGCAACCAAATGTCCACAGGAAAATAATTAATTAATTAAAACAAAAAATTACAGGATCATATCCCGCCCTCTTCTGAACCAAATTATTGTTGTATACGTGCATGGTTTGAAATTTGAATGATGATGTTAATAATTAATTATAATGTTGTTTTAGAATTTAAATGGAGGTGGATGATATTTTGTTACGACGGGCTTGTTTCGGACGGAATTAATTATCTCGTATTTGTTGTTTTAGAGTATTAATTCTTGGGTAGTTGGGTTAGGTGCATCTCAGCTCGGAGGGGCCACGGGGGTATTTATTTTATTTGGTTTTATACGCCTTTTATGAGAGATTGATTTGTAGCGTTTGTATTACATTTACAGTACTTCATTGGTATTATACGCCTTTTCATATCAATTATTATATATGATTACAATGACTAATAATTTAATGGGTTGATTTTGCTACGAGAGTCTTGTTCCGAGGGTAATTAAGGAAGTAAGTTTCATATATCTGTTCTTTCGCTTTTACCAAAGGCGCCATTTATGAGAGGTTGCCTTGTACCTTTTTTATTATATATTTACACCTTTTCATGAGAAAAAGTTATTGACCTCGATTAAAAATTTTAAATATAACTAATTGCTTAATTTATGAAATTTGTTAATAGATCAAATATTAACTATAGCGAAAGCTATAGTTAAATTTTGCTTTAATTACTCTTTAATCAATCAGTTATTATATGAATGGGTAGAGGTAAAAATTTATTTAAATTTGATTTTAGCTTTTGCTATTATTGCTAGGCTGCCACCTCATCTTTCACCTTATGTGGATTTCAAAATGACAAATCCTGTCCATCTTCCCATCGCGCATCTCCTCCATCCCTCTCTCACCCATCGCCCCTTCCCTCGCTTGCATTCACCCTAGCGCGACGGCGCCACTGGAAACGTTCACCCCTCACAACAATGCCCCCACTCCCTCCCATGTGCGACGGTGCTCCCCCTTCCCCCCCTGCGCGCGACGATGCTCCCCTTCCCACCTGCATGTGACGGTGCCCCCCGTCCCCCGACGCGCGACATCGCTCCCCACTCCCCCTCATGCGCGACCCATGGCATTGCTCAATGGCGCCCCCAATGTGTTGCTCAATAGCACTGCACAAGAGACCAAACCCAACGATGCTATGCTGCGCAAGGACGATTACGAATTGGGGATTTTGGAGGATATGGGTAATTTAGGAAAAATAAAAAATCAGTAAAAATATAACTATTACGCCATTAGAGTATTATTAGTTATAATGGTACCATAGCAAGCTAAAATTAGCTTTAGCTACCCATTATAACTTAATAAGATTGAAAATGCTCTAAATATTTTAAAATTAGCTAATTATTTAATTTATCAAATTACTATTAATACGTAGACATTATAAATTAAATAAATAATTAGTGAAATAATTACATAATAAATTAATTCATTTAATATGCCCCTCAAATTTAAATTTGCCTATAAAATTCAAACTTGATCTTCAATGTTCGTGAATGTGAGATAAGATTGGAACACCTATTAGTTGCATCAATGATGACTACAGCAATTGAAATTAAAGACAATATTACTTAATAAAAATATATTATATTTAATAAAATAATTTATATATATTAATTAATTTATTATTTTTTCATTCACAAATAATTTGCATAGACATAATTAATATTCACGAATTGTTTACGAACGATGTTATTCATTAACAAACGAATATAAACGATTTTTTACTAAATCAAGCATATTACATCGGACATACATATATTAATTATAACACAACAAACCAAGTTCGATTAATGGTTTGTCATTTATTTTTTTAATCAACCAGTTTAATTATTGGAAAAAACGCATGAATGGTTTTACTTAAGACTGCTTTACAACATTCTTGAACACTATTTTAGGATAAAAGGGTTTACCATGAATCATCTAATAAACATAAGATACGTGAGTTCAATATTATTTATACATGGTATTGCTACTTAAATAGGAGTATAAAACGTCGTGAAGCAAGACTAAATGGGTCCTTTCGTTTAGGCCTGCAAATTTAACGGACCAATGATGGACTGGTACGGTCTAGTTCGGAACAATTCATATTTATTTATTTAAATACGACAAATTATTTTTTATTAAATATTTTAATTTAAAAAATTTAAAATTATATTTTAATATTTATGCTTCTAAACTTTAATTTTTAAATTAATAAGTTTAGGGCTTAGGTATTAACATATTATGTATAATGAATAATAAGTTTAAAAAAATAATAAAATAAAATAAATAAACGCTGGTTCGTTGATCGGTCGCATTCGCATGGATTTGATCCGCGCGGACTGGGCCTAAACGAACCGGTTTGTTTAGGCCCAAATTTTTTTCAGTCCGATTCAAGGACCAGTCTACGGACCACCAGTCCATTTTATAACCCTATATTTAAAACTTATTATTTTTATTACATTATATTATATATTATAATATTTACGATATATTTAATACGTATCATATTTTAATTTAAAGCAACTATATACTAGTATTATTTTAGTGAGAATATAATATAACATAATAATGAATTATCAAAGTCATTTCAGTTGATTTGGTGAAACAATACTGTGATATAATGCTTATAAAAGAAATTCTACGTACAACCACGTCGTGTAAATGCTATCGTGGCGTGGTTATATTTAATTTATTTACTCACAATTATATAAAAAACAGATAACTTTACAAGTTCAATGGTAATTATCATGAAACACATTATTTAAATAATTATCTATTATCGTCTAATATGGTATGCATTTTTGACAATAAAAGTTATAATATATATTTTCCTTACTGGTATTAGTAGTGTACTAATTAAGATTAAATTTCAAATAAAAAATAACTAAAACGTACAAAACAATCCTACAATGAACTCTTTTATAGCTACACTAACTTTGATTATTAATTAAATGATTATTCAATATTAGCTAGTCTATTATTTTTTTATTTTTTCATTCTTATTCTTGTATCTTTTCGCCATTCGTGCTAGATGCCGGCCCTACGCCAGTCATCAACACCCATGCCATCGTGTCAATTCCACTAATTAATGCTCCAATATTTAAAAGCTGTTTTTAAAAACAATGTGTCCCATTGTTATTTTCAAATCTATTTCTAATTACTTTATTTTAAATCTAAATTATATTATATGGGAGATTTAATTAGTTTTAATTAGTTTTAATTTTTATTTTTTATCTATTTTATTACCCTGTGTAACAAAATATTAAAAAATAATAATAAACTTAATTTTAAATAATACACACTCTTTTTGGAACACATTCTATCTTATACCAAATACAACTTATTTTTAAGTTATAATTCAACTCAAATTCCAACCAAATTCATAAAATAAAATACAAAAACTAAAACTTGTACCGGCACACTAGTTTTAAACATAATAATATTTTTAAAAATAATCCATGAATATCACATTGTAAAAACATATTATATACAATTTAGTTTACAAAATGAACAGACATGGATTGCGAGTTGTAACATTTTTCCTTAATTTGAAAACGTCAAACGCACAATCAATTTGAATTCAAAAGCGAATTAATATTTTATTAATATGAAAAATTACAAATGCTATGTGCATCATCCCATAAAAGGAGTGTAAATTAGTGTATCCGGCTAGTTTGGAACCGTTTAAAACACGAACCTACATGAGTTAATCCAAGTGGCACTACTGGTCATTGTTAAACAAGGGACAACACACGAGCCATATTTAAAATATCATTTTACCCGTAAGTCCTCAAATCATAACACGTATTTTATGTTATGATAATTTAATTGGGTGATTAAATTTCATGTTTTTTTATGAATGATATAGTTAAGAATACATGAAGAGAATTGTTGACATATGTTTGATTATGTATAATGAAATTATTTTATACATGTGAATAATTCACGTGTATTATGATGTTTTTATTTTGACTATGTATGTATAATTCATATAATTATCTATTATCGTCTAATATGGTATGCATTTTTGACAATAAAAGTTATAATATATATTTTCCTTACTGGTATTAGTAGTGTACTAATTAAGATTAAATTTCAAATAAAAAATAACTAAAACGTACAAAACAATCCTACAATGAACTCTTTTATAGCTACACTAACTTTGATTATTAATTAAATGATTATTCAATATTAGCTAGTCTATTATTTTTTTATTTTTTCATTCTTATTCTTATATCTTTTCGCCATTCGTGCTAGATGCCGGCCCTACGCCAGTCATCAACACCCATGCCATCGTGTCAATTCCACTAATTAATGCTCCAATATTTAAAAGCTGTTTTTAAAAACAATGTGTCCCATTGTTATTTTCAAATCTATTTCTAATTACTTTATTTTAAATCTAAATTATATTATATGGGAGATTTAATTAGTTTTAATTAGTTTTAATTTTTATTTTTTATCTATTTTATTACCCTGTGTAACAAAATATTAAAAAATAATAATAAACTTAATTTTAAATAATACACACTCTTTTTGGAACACATTCTATCTTATACCAAATACAACTTATTTTTAAGTTATAATTCAACTCAAATTCCAACCAAATTCATAAAATAAAATACAAAAACTAAAACTTGTACCGGCACACTAGTTTTAAACATAATAATATTTTTAAAAATAATCCATGAATATCACATTGTAAAAACATATTATATACAATTTAGTTTACAAAATGAATAGACATGGATTAAGCAGTTGTAACATTTTTTCCTTAATTTGAAAACGTCAAACGCACGATCAATTTGAATTCAAAAGCGAATTAATATTTTATTAATATGAAAAATTACAAATGCTATGTGCATCATCCCATAAAAGGAGTGTAAATTAGTGTATTCGGCTAGTTTGAAACTGTTTAAAATACGAGCATAAATGAGTTGATCCAAGTGGCGCTACTGGTCATTGTTAAACAAGAGACAACACATGAGCCATATTTAAAATATCATTTTACCCGTAAGTCCTCAAATCATAACACGTATTTTATGTTATGATAATTTAATTGGGTGATTAAATTTCATGTTTTTTTATGAATGATATAGTTAAGAATACATGAAGAGAATTGTTGACATATGTTTGATTATGTATAATGAAATTATTTTATACATGTGAATAATTCACGTGTATTATGATGTTTTTATTTTGACTATGTATGTATAATTCATATAATATTTAACTTATCATATTTTTGGAAAAAATGAAATTATTTAAAAATAAAATAGATAAGTTAGTTTGCAACTGAATCAAACTACTTAATTTCAAGTTCTTAGAAAATGCAACACAAAACGGATTGACCTTAGGACCGTTCTATAATGAGACAACCAACTGATTTGTTTTATACCCATACCATAAAGAATTACGGTATAAATAGCATGAGGCCCGATACATACTTAACTCATATATATATATATTATATATTAAATATGAACAATTTTTCAAATAATAGACAATGCCAGCATCACTCTGCAATTTATTTTTATTAAACTAATAAAATTAGGTGTAGAATTCTTTGATACACGAATAAAAAACTATTAAAAATTTTAAAAATGGAAAATGACTTTAAAAATTAATATAAAGAGCCCAGAACATGAATTTAAAAATTATCTATCTAGATAATAATAGATATCATATTGGAGTTTATTAAGATTTAAGAGGTTTGGTTACAAATGTTTTTAAAAATTAAAAATAAAGGAAAAAATACTTTCCACGCTGGACTCTATCTACCCTATTTATTCGCCCTCATCCAACGGCTCATACTCGATCATAAACCGCCACGTTTCCAAACGCGCAGAGAATTACAGCCGTTCGTCCAAACCCTAGACGCTGCTGTCTTCTCTGCTCACCCCCTCCTACTTAATATTCAGTCATCTGTTTATTTCACACCTTCCCTGTCACTCTCCTTCTCTCACACTCCGATCCGACGTCTCCCCCGGAAAACCGCCTTTTTCGGTCGAAGGCGGTTTTTCCCGGACCGGAAAACCGCCTATTTTAATTCCGCAGGCTTCTGCTGTATCGTCCGGACCGATCGAACCCCGAGAGGTCCAGAGGCAGATCTAAGGTTCATGTCCATAATCCGTGTTCCCTTGTTGTTGTCGATGATGATGTTGATGTTGATGTTCATACTATGGAGTGTGTTCATAGTTATAGCTTTGCAAGTTTCTATTTTTTGTCGCTGATGTTGTTGTTGGATTCCGGAATATGTAGTTTCCGGGTTGAGTCGAGTACTGATTTTCCCGGTATGTGATTAAAAATTTTAAAAATAGTTTGCTAGTTAGTGGTGTCATTTTTGTTTGCTTGCCTCGCAAAGCTACATGGAATATATGTTTAGCAACTTTAGTTTCAATGCTAGTTTAAAAGGACCAATTTTGCTTACTTCTCCGGCACACACTTTGCAAGCAGACCCTGATAAGGAATGCTGGGAATAGTATCTTCAGAGAGTTGCTATATTATTGAACTGTTATTTGTTAAATATTTATATTTTCACTTTTATTTGGAAAATTTATCTAAATTCTAGGAATCTCACCGAAATTGTGAATGAATCACTTGCGTGCTTGTCTGCAGTGTTTCATGACAAATTAATGTGATTTTGTCATGGTTAAGAGCTTCTGTAGTTTTGTAATTTATATTACATTTGTTCTTTTTAAAATAGTAATATTTTGAAACATTTTATTACTTCAATTAGATTATTATTATTCTTACCAATAATGGTAGAAACCTTTTTTCACCCTTGTCTGTCCTGTGTCAACTGATATCAGGAAGATTTGAAATTGAGGATTCAATATGGCTGGTGAGCTGAAAATCTTGAATCGTATCCTTTTGCCTACTTCTTATGACACGTATTTTTACCTTTTACCTTGTCAATCTATGGTTTTAAACTTTTTTTTGGTTACTCGGATATATATATGGTTTTGTTGCTTGGAATGTTTTGTCTATTTGATTCCTTGAACTGTTTTGTGTCACGGTTTGTTAATGAGTTATGGATTTTTAGAAAATCTGACATTGGTTATACTCGTATATTGTTTTGGATTATTCCTGGTCAACAAGTTTGGAGGTTGTGCGGTGACACGATAATTTGGAAAGTTATATTGCTCAGTGGTATATTCTGCGCTTTTCTGTATGATTATGGTTAGGCCTTTACAAATATTTACATGGCCTGTAACTTTATATTGTTGGGGTATGTTTGCCTTTCATTTGGGTGCTGTAATTTACTGCATGTTATTGTCTATTGACTAAATGCAAAGCTGAGTTCAAACATCCTGAAGTAAAGACAGATTCCTCTACTGTAGTAGCAGAGCAAGAGGCAGTGGTAATGTGCGCCACATACATGCATGGACTATTTTTATTGCCTGGATTTACTTTCCAGTTCTAATGCACTTGTTTGATGTGACTTTTCTGAGCTGTCTTTAATGTATCATTTTAGGCTTCTGGAGAAGGTGGGATGCCATTGGATTCAACTTTGGCCATGTCCTCTCCAGGGGATGCTACTTCTAGCCTCAAAGGTGAGACTGATCAAGATTCAGTTGCAGGGCAAGGTGTTTACTGTCCACCTACTAGCTGTTACAATTATTACTACCCAGGTTAGACGTTAGACAAGTCTTTGTCCTTAAACCTGTTCTCTATTAATGTTGCCAGAGTTCTATCGCAATCATAATTATAATTTGATATATTTGAAGTTTGTGAAAGTGTCAAAAAGTTATACTGATTAATTTTTTATTAATTTTTTATAATGTAAGCATCTTCACTCCTTAAGACCATTAGATGGAAAAACAGTAATACATGTCTGATTTAATTTTATGCTACTTTAAATAATTTAATCTCTCTGCTGTTCTAACTGCTAGGTTGGCCAAATAGTTCAAGTATATATAGTCAATGATCGTTAAATAAATTGCCACTCCTTTTGTTCAGTTTTTTTCCCTCTCTCACTGTTCGTTCTCTGTGTGGCCACCCCCCTTTCACCTTTGCAGTGTCTTCTATCTTTCTCCTTGCCTCTCAGCTCCCTGCCTGATGAGTGCTAAATCCCCCCACTCCTGCAGTTTAAACTTATTTAGGAACAATGTTTAATATATTTTATTTCAAAATATATATCTATCTCTATTTTGTGTGTCTGCCCAACATATTATGTTTGGAAGCGCTATTCTAACACTAGTTGAGCTTAAAATTTAATTAATGATTTTTAGGAAAAAAAAATTAAGTCGTTTACTATTTTATGCCCTGCTGCAGGAAATAATGGGGTCCTGTCTCAGTTGGATGATCATGGTTATTATAATGCGGATGGTTCTTATACAGTATGCATTGAACCCTTTTTGTTAATTACATATGATTCTTGTGCTTGTGTACTTATGTTGATTGGTTTTCTGTTCTATTATTCCACTTGATTTTAAACTTGAGTTTCTCTACTCCAGGGAATCCAATCAGACAATGGATCGCTGGTTTATTATATGCCTGGCTATGATCAGTACTCGGGTGGCCCTTTGGTGGGTGTGGATGGGCAATGCCATCAACCATACTTCACTTCATCGGGCTACCTGCAACCTGCTGTTTCCTATGGGTCAGAAGTTTTGCCATCTTACACATGGGATTCAACATTTGCTGGAGATGCCTCCAATGGAGCAAAGATGATGGCTAGCTCAAGTAATAATTCCCCAATGAGGAAGAATGGCATGAATTCCGTGAATTGTAACATTACTAAATCATCAGCAATGCCTCCTGATTCGAGGACTCGTCAACCGGCAGCTTCATCTAATTTTTCTAAGCCTACAAGACATGCTCAACCTTTTAAACCCTTAAACAAGGTGTGTTTGCGTTTGAATAACGAAACCTTTCAATATCAATGATTTTTTTTTTACATTGCTCTTTAAAGTTTAAAATATGTGCGTTCATTTTGTATGTGCGGCCAATTATATTCTTTATCTCTCTTCTCCACCTAATGATGGTATGTTGTTACTGTCTTGACTTAAATTACTTTGAATTGTTTTTGTTGTCCCCAGTGGCTACTGATTTAATTTCCTATGAAACTACATCCTAATGATGGTATGTAATTGTACTGAATTATGTTTATTTCTTGGTGTTTTAATGCAAGTTTTTCATTTTCCAGGTACCTTACGTAGGCCCTGAGTTTCAGTCAGTAGGACTTGTTAAGGGATTGCAACCTGCTGGGAAGTTCTCTTCATTTTCTAACCAAAGACAAAGTTTATTTCGAAGCAGTGGTCCTATGAACTATAGACCAGATGGCTGGTATAGGAATGATAGATATAAGATGAAAGAGAAGTCTAGCAGAAATGTTGGTTTTGAAAACTCAAATGAGCTTGCTCGTGGTCCTAGAGCGCAGAATAGCTTGACCCTAGGTCCTTCGACAAAAAAGGAAGATTTGAGGCTTGCGTTTCAAAAAGATCTGTATAATCCGCCAGATTTCCAGATTGACTATGAAAGTGGAAAGTTTTTTGTCATCAAATCCTACAATGAGGATGACATTCATAAGTGCATTAAGTACAGTGTTTGGGCAAGTACTGTTAATGGAAATAAGAAGCTTGATGCAGCATACCGGGAGGCAGAATCAAAAATGAGCCAGACAAGTATCAAATGTCCGGTTTTCCTCTTCTTCTCTGTAAGTTTACAATAGTACTTATAGGAGAAAACAATCAAAAAGTGGTTTTTCTTTTTTGCTGTAGACTGTCCTTTCATAGAAAATCATTCTCTTCTTATTGATCATATTGACATGTTTCAAATGCTTACCCTTTACTCTGAAAAATGGTTTTGTGATTCAGGTCAATGGGAGTGGACAGTTTTTAGGGTTAGCTGAGATGACTGGACCGGTTGATTTCAATAAAGACATGAATTTCTGGCAGGCTGACAAGTGGAGTGGGTTCTTCCCTGTGCAATGGCATGTAGTAAAAGACATTCCTAACTCACAGCTCCGCCATATCATCCTTGAAAACAATGATAACAGGAATGTAACGTACACCAGGGACGCACAGGAGGTATCTTCTTCCATTTAAATGATGTTTGTTATCTGTTTGTGATGTTATTTTACGTTATCATTTTTTTTCCTGTCATCAGAGTTTGGTTCCCTTCATGACTCTTGACTTGTGCGTTTAACATCATGGTTGGTGTGGTCCCTCTTCATTCGCAGATTGATCTAAAACATGGTTTGGAGATGCTAGGAATTTTTAAGAGTTACCTGCCTAAAACCTCAATTTTAGATGATTTCAACTTTTATGAAGATCGGGAGAAGTCACTTCTTGCCAAAAGGAGGAATATACCTGTGTCTCCAGAAACTGAAGCCTGCAGTAACAATAATTTACTGGTAAGCTAAACTTTGACCTTTGGTTTTAGTTTGTTGTCTCTTTTGACGTCATTTGTTTATTACTAGGAATATTAGATTCTCCAGAATGAGTTTTAGTTAACTTTCTTCCATTATTTTTATCTTCATTTGTTTTGCAATGCCAAACTTTGGAATGATTAGGTGATGTTTTCTAATGATGTGCTGCCTATTCCCAATGCCCCCATACCCCACCCATGTCATCATATCCCCTAAAACCCCCTTCTCCACGGAGGCCTGGAATCGAAACTCCATGCAGTGGGTGTGACCACGAGGCAATGCCCCCCGCAGGGACCTATTCCCAAATTGTAACTGTTATATTTTGAATGCTAGCTGACTTTATAGTTCATGTTGGTTCAACTTTATTTTACTGAATCTGTGCTGCTATTTTTTAACTCCCATTTCTAGCAGAAAGATTTTAGGGCAGGAGATAACAAGCTCAATGAAGAATCTGTTAGAGGCAACAAGGTATCTGATCCTGCAGCTGCCACCCTTGCCGATCTTACCAAGAATCTGTCTCTAGATGCTCGTTGGCCCAAAAAAGTTGCCTCTGTGCCTTCTGTCTCCCCTCGGAAGGCATTATGAAGTTAATGAAAAGGCTTCGCGTTTTAAAGCTGCCTTCTGTTGGTTAGATCTAGCTTAGGCTTTCTTTATTGTTTTATTCTCTCTTTCAATTGTGTGAGATCCCATTTTGTTTAGTTTGTAGTGGGTTTTCATTTCTTCTAATTTATTTAGATGTTGAAGTATTCAAATATTGTGGAATACCTCTCACTGCAATTACCTTCGCAGTTTTTGATGGTGTTTGTTTTTGTAGTTCATGTTCATTCGTTATTTAGAAGCGATTGAATTTCTTAACTCGTTTCAAAACTTATTTTCTAAAACATAATGCCAAGATCTCTTTATATCCGACTACCACTACTAATAATAATGCCAAGTTCTCTCTAAGAGCATCTCAAATGTAATAGGTAAAGGCATAAAGTTATATTTAGCTAAAAATCTTTTCCAATGTATTAGTTAAATGTATAGTTAAAGTAAAAAAAAAGCAAAATTTAGTTTTTGCTTTTGCTTTTGCTTTAACTGATTTTGCCATGTTAGCACATAGTAAGAAATTACTAAAAACCTTTACCCACTCTCCTCTTCTCGCCATCACACGCCACCCCCCCCCCCTTCTTCTCTCCTACCAACGTCGTGCGCCCCCTGTGAGATCGCATGCGCACCCCGCGTCTCCTCCTGCGAAATTGCCGACGTCGCACCCCCCTGCGAGATCGTCGACACCGCACGCGCCCCCCTGCGTCTCGTGTCACCCTCTCCCCTAGCGGTCCCCCCCCCCCCGCACCGGCGTGCTTGCCCTTACGTCAATTAGGGATTTGGAAAGATACTGTGCGTCAATTAGGGATTTGGAATATGTAATAAGGGTAGATTGGGAAAATTAATTGTTAAGCAAAAAAATACATGATGCACCATTAGAGTGCTATTAGGTAATACCTTATTGTAGCAAGCCAAAAATAATTTTAGTTAATTTTAGTTAGCTAGAATGATTGGAGATGCTCTAAAGGTGAAAAAAATAGCTAAACAAGAGTAGTCTAAAGTTAAATTTAACTTTAGTCTATAATTTTTTTTAATGGTGTAATTATAGTATAGATTATATTTAGTTTGAATAAAAATGTAAGTAAAATTTAATTGAAATTATAATTTTAGCTAGTGTTATATTATTTTTTTATTTTAAAATTTAAATTTGTTTGCGTTAAATATATAATATTAAAAAAGAGAGATATTATAAGAATAAATTTTAAAAATTAATTTAAGTAATTAAAATTAGTTTAGATTGTTAGTGTGTTCTGAAATTATTTTCAAGTAATATTTAATAAAAATTAATATTATATAAATTTAAATTTAACTAATTATATACTTAATTTTTTTATCGTGACACGTGAGACTTGCAATACGAATCTCTTTGAAATTCAATGTACCATTTTACTCTTTTTGCACATCGGTTGACATTCCTCTTAAAGGAGTAATTATTTAAACTTTAAAAAGCTTTTATTTTTTAGAAATGACGTTTCTCTTTCTCAGTGGAATTTTAAAATGCTTTCTATTCTTTACAATATTCAAATCTAAAAAATTGATCTAATAAATTTCCTATCTTCAAATTTGCTATAGTTATTCTTTATTTTTAAAGAGAAATTATTTATTATTTATTTATTAATATAATTTTTTATTTCTATTTACTTCTTTTATTATCTCTTTATTAAAATATATTATTTTCTTTCTTTTTCTATTCACCTTTTTTATTGGCTTTTCATTAGAAACTATTATTTTAATATAAATAAAGCTAAAATAAAAAGTTATTGGGATTAAATATAAAAAATTATTTTTTAAATATTTATAATAAAATACGAAGTCTTAGAGTTGCTCTTGCATGAATCGTGCTAGTCTACACATTTCTCACTGCCGTGGTCGGACTCGGACCCAGCTTCGATACCTCCGCTTGAAAGGCAAATGCCATGGGCTTTGTCAAAGTGGATCAGAGCTATAGGGTCAGAGGTGCTGTAGAGGGATCCAATAAACTCTATCTTACTCTCTCTCTCTCTATAATTTGTTATATATATATATATTAAAAATAATTATTCATTCTTTATTTATTATTATATATATTTTTTCTTCTTTGCCTTTTCGTTAAAAAAATTATTTTAATATAAATAAAGTTAAAATGAAGAGTTTTGTTTGAATTAAATATAAAAAATTATTTTTTACAAATAAAAAATATTTATATTTACAGATAAAATATAAAATCTTATTGGAATTCATCTTACAAATTTTACCCTGAATCGAAATTTTGTCTCCTAGCCTACACAGTTCTCACCACCGTAGCCGGACTTGGACCCGGCTTCGATACCTCCGCCTATATACGGTAAGGTGAGATGGAATTACTCAAATTTTCAAGTTAACATTGCACACAATATATATATATATATATGTATGTATGTATGTATGTATGTGTGTGTGTATATATGCGCGTGCAAGGAATAAATAAGAATAGTACTATGGAGTTAGAATTTATTATAATTATAATTAATAGAATTTATTATTAGAATTTATAGATTTTTTTTTACATTAACTTATATATTACCGCGTATTTTTACTAAATTTTCTCAAATTTACTCCGACATTTAGTATTATACTATTATTCATATTCCGACATGGATCAAATTATAATACCTAACCAAATTATTGTGATAACAAAACATTTCCACGTTGTGTATAAGAAAACAAAACTTATACGTAGACTTTTGATTCATGTAATTATAGTATAATGGAAGATCAAGTTCGATGGAGATGGATCGTGTGGGGAGATGTTTGGGGAGAGAAAGCCGATGACGACAGAGATGATGGCAGCACAATTCTTTTATTATTTCCGACGATCTAGAACAATAGCTGGGTGATCAATTTGTTATGGATACTGCTGCGCAGCCAGATTTTCATAATGGATTTCGAAAACGAATAGATATTGATCACCCACTACAAGCACGCTTTTGCATTATTTAATGTAGTGCGGACCACAATGGCTTCAGCAACACGTCACTGAGAAAACGTGCATAACACTCCAGTAATAGGGACTACGAACCACATTGGTGGGACCATGTTCCATCCGCAATACAAATGCAACGTCGTTTTGCATCAGATGAGGGAGTAGGTTATCCGGTAATATTATTCCGGATGACCTACACGTGTCACATAGCGTACAGTCGTGCGGCTCTTACTATAAATTCAACACCAAAACACCAAATCAACTGGGGACTTTTTGCGAGCTCCGATCGGTGTTAACCCTTATTTACCAAACATGCCATCCGCCGGCCGATTTCGGGTAACTACCCGAAATTTTTTCCTCACATACCCTCGTTGTTCTCTTTCTAAACACAAAGCACTATCCCAGTTGCAAAATATCCCGACCCTCGTCAATAAAAAATTCATTAAGGTTTTCAGGAAATTTCAGAGCAAATTCCCTGAAATTCTAGAGCCACACATACATGCTCTCATCCAATTTGAGGGCAAATTCCAGTGTCATGTGGCGACGTGGGAGGAGATGGAGATGGATCATGGGTTGGTTGGGTCCTCGGCCCATTTGTGTTCCGAATCTCGGCGACGGTGAGGGTTAATTAATATTTGTTTTCTAGGCGTGCACGTAATTAATAATGTATGACGTCGCATCACGTGCTCTACTTTAATATTGGAACCCCTTGAATTGCCTTCGGCCGTGGTGTTCTCAATTATAAGAGAGGGCTTGCACGTATGATTAAGTTGGAGCGCATGCATGATGTTAATTTAATTTAATTTTTTTAAATCAAATCAATAATCAGTAAATTGGAGTGGTAAAGAGATTATAGAGCTTGAGGCCACATAAATTTTGAGATAGGTGACATCAAAAAAACGTTGCTGACTTGGTGGGTTAAAATATAACTTTTAAATCATACTAGAGCATGTGTCGGTGCTTAAGTGAGAGGACAAAAATGCGATGACTAATAGCGTAATAAATGTTATTATGTATAAACTCAATTTGAATATAAAATATGCTAGTTTGACATAAAATAAGAATGACTCATGTTGCACATGTGGCCCTATCGGGCGACGACACGTGCGGTGTAACAGATTTTGATTTTTTTAAACATATTTTTGCTATTCATTATGCATAAATGAATATTTTTTTTTAAAGAAATCAAACTGGAATAACTATGAGGAGATGAAGATGGAAGATGAGTTAGAGAAATAGAAATAAATAATAATAATATTTTTGAAGGCCCATTTGTGGGAGAAGAACACAAATTATCAAATCAGTGAAATTTTCTCATAAAAGAGCCTCACAAATTATTCCAAAGCCATATATGCATGGTTCCTGTGAACTGTCCTTATACCATATGGAAGGTTGGCTTTTTTGATTTTTCATTCTTTCGGTTGCCTTCTTTTTATGGGCGTGACAGTTGATCGGCAATGTAGTGGCCACTTGCTGTATGTAGCCTAATACATATACAAGTTTAAATTTGTTTTTTGTTTTTATTTTATTTTTTTACATTTTAAAATAATATAATATAATAAACTTAAAATTAATATTTTTAAAGCAAAATTTAAATGGACATTGGTTAAGCGCGGACATGCCAGCCCATGCAAAGGCCCAATATCAGAGGCCCAACTGACAGGAAATGGGCCCCCTGCTTCCCAGCTGAACACACGTTCGAACAAGAAAACCCCCCACCCCGACCCGAGAGACAAACATAGTATATGCCTTTTACCAGAACATGCTCCGTCTTCCGAGCATCGTCTCCACCAACAGTCTCGAGCTCCCCAGAGCCCCGCAGAGATCGCCACAATCCTTAAAATTCCCAGCGACAACGAGGAGCTACACCCGGGCTCTCGCTCCACCTAAGGGAATGACGACCCAAAGTCATGGTAGTCGGAGGTACTTGGTCGGTATAGAGTACATCGGCACTCGTTTCTCGGGTTCTCAGCAGCAGCCCAATTGCCGTACCGTTGTCGGAGTTCTCGAAGTAAGATTCTCTCTCTCTCTCTCTCTCTCTCTCTCTCTCTCTCTCTCTCTCTTGTGCTTGTTTGCCGAGAAACTGAAGCAAAAACACCCAAACAAGGGATAAAACTCTACGCCCACCGTTTTTTGGGGGGACATAAATTAAGTTTCTTTTGTACCTTGCAATTTGTTTCTGGAAAAATGTAGGAAATGAAAGAAATATAGAATGATTAACGATTGAAATATTGAGTGTTTTTTTTTTTTTTGCTTTTTAATAATTAGATGACCCAAGTCGCTCAAGTAGCTTACATCGGTTTAGTTGTACCTTTCTGTTTCAGTTTGTTATGTTTCATTGCTTCAATGCATATGATTTTTAATGGGCATTGAATACTTGGTTTAATTATGATTTTTTTTTTCAAAAATTTTCGTGTAGAAGGCTTTTCATCAATTTATTGGCCAACCTGTTTCAATTTTTTGCTCAAGTCGAACGGTAAGTTTCTGTCACTAATTAGTTGGCTTCGGGTTTTAGCTGCTGTGTTGCATGCCCTGCAGTAATTTCCTGCCTCATTCTGTTCCGTCTAAGTAAAATAACTTTATACGTTACCAAATTCTGAAACTATTTTCTTCTCAATAATGAAATAGCAATTCTTTAGTTAACTACTTCAATAATTTATAAATGTTACTCACTTAAGGTCATTCTGTGGAATTCTGTCAATATACGACTGCAGGATGCTGGAGTGCACGCCTTGTTTAATGTTTGCCATGTAGACATTGAGCGCATAAGCAAGAGGAAGCCTGGGGAAGTGGTAATATGCACGCAATATAAATCAGTTTGATAGTCAAAATTAGCATGTCTGCAATACTATTCTATTAATGCTAAATATCTTTCTCTACTTGTGAGCATCATCATCATAATAGCTATACCATATGTTGATAAAAATTTAAATCAAAATGGATGTACCAACTAATATTGTTCTTGTTAAAAATTTAAAATGCAGTTACCACCTCATGAACCTGCAGTGGTAAGAAAAGCTGTGAATCATTTTTTGCAGGTGAGATGGTTGGTGTTAAAATTTGTAGGTTAGCGAGTTTAAATGGTAATGTTCATATCTGTTTCCCCCCATTGATTCTCGAGGTTATGGATTTTCTAGCAGTATGAATAAAAAACCAATGCCATTCTGTTGTGTATTGGGATATGCACATTATTTTCTTCAATCTACTTCAATAGTTCAATTTCAAATGCGTTTTTTCGTTTTTGAGAAGTGATTCTTTGCTTACTATAATGTATTCAACACACAATGCATTGTTGAAAATTGAATTTACATATTGCTTTTTACTGTGTTAGATTTGAGTCAACCTCACATTGTGTATACTCTCTCCATATTGTCAATTATTGTTCCCTCCCCCTCTTTATAGTATCATTACATATCAAGTTCTTGAAACATGTTTGCATCTGCCAATTTCTCATCTGCATATGGATTCAATATCACTTAGCCTCAGTGTAATGTTTTGAGCAATGATTGTTTCCGAGCTATAGTCATAGTATGACATCCCACTATCAAGCATACAAAGGCTATGATAGAAAGAAGGTGAGATAACTATGTATTCAAATGTTTGGGTTCAAAATATTCCTGGATCTCACAGACAATTCTCCTTTTCATTTATGATAGAAAGAAGGTGACATAGCAGTGGTTGATGTTCGGTGTGTACCAGCTGAATTTCATGCTAGATATAAAGCTCAAGAACGGACGTAGGTATCAGCCAAATCAGATAATCTTGGTAGAATTACAAAGTCCAAACCATATTGTGGCCTGAAATTACACGTATATGCATGTTTTTTTATTCAGATTTATAAACTTCTTTTGTCCTACATTATTATATCTATAAGAATTTTAAAGTTGCTCCTTAGTTCTAATAACAACTACATCATGAATTTGTAACATCTGCTTTATTGGCCAGAAGTTGCTTCTTTTGTTATGCTATATCATGTGTTGGGACTGATGTTATTTAAAAGTATATATATGGATTTTCAAGCTACAATTTGAATTTTGATGCTATGAGTTTTCCTTTAGGTACTTCTACCGGTTGCTATCTGGACCTGAGCCTTTGCCAGTCTTTGAAAGAGACCGTGCATGGCATGTGGAGGAGGAATTAGATGTTTTGGCCATGCAGGTTTGTAAATTTGCATAAACTATGCTTATCATGATTTCTTTGATATTCTCTGTTCTTGAAACATTTATATATTGCTTAACTTTGTGCAGAAAGCATGCGATGTTCTTGTTGGATATCACGATTTCAGTTCCTTTAGGGCTTCTGGTTGTCAGGTATTTCCACATTTTCTGAGTGACTGACATCAATTTTTTCCTTCACATCTATGAAGGTGCTCAACCTTGAGCTGCATGATGATCTTTCAAGTGACTTTCTAGCTTTTTTCACATTTAGATTATTTGGGGACATGCTCTTCTCATCTTGGTCTTTTAGCTAGTATGCCTTAATGGTTATTAGGCATCATGTATTTTACTGAACAATCTGTTGGTGAAAACCTCATTATTGATCAACAGGCAAACTCGCCTCTTAGGACCTTGGATGAACTCCATGTTTCGGAGGTAGCTTCAAGTTTGTCTTTTCCATCAATTATTGAAAGGCAAGGAACCAAAAACCTGGGTGATGATCTTGTAGACCATAGTAAGAACATACAACCTCTTAGTTCTTCGAATGCCAATCACAATGGAAATGGGAGTTTCAATTTTGGAGCTGATCTAGGATTCGGCACAAGGAGAAAGCACCATTGTTATGTGATAACTGCACGTTCCCGGTCCTTTCTTTACCACCAGGTTTGTCATACACGTTTTCATCGTGACCTCTTTTTTTTTTTTTATGCTCACACCCTCTTATCACTGTTTCAAGAATTTTAATATCTTTTTATTAGGAATAGATATAAGAAATGTGTTGCATGCCACTTAAAAACTAGGTCGGTAATCAAGCGAGCTTTAACAGTAACGGATAAGTTTTTACAGTATCAAAGCTCGAATCAAGCTTAGTCGAGCGAATATTGAGTGAATTGTCTAGTGTGTCGGCTTATTTATAGGCTTACTTAAAATTCTATGAGATTAATGAAAAATGAACTATCAAGATAGTAAATTTATTATATTGGTATTTTATTACATAATTACAGGATCATTTCTGGTGAATAATTTGCACTTATATTTCACTGTATTGGTATTTTATTTCTTCCAATAATTTCATCTTCCTGTGCTGCACATAATTCATCTAGATGCAAAGAAAATTGGTTCCTTTTTGGTTGAAGCTAGTTCATGTCATTTTAATTTAAGCTTTTTGTTTGGTTTTTAAGGTGGTACTCAAGTGAATTTTTGTTGATCCCCTTTGCCAGGTCCGGCTGATGGTCGGGGTTCTTAAATCTGTAGGCACCGGAGACATCAGCATTTCAGATGGTTTGGCCACTTTTTTAGCCCTTTTCTTGGACTTCATTGAACCTTTTTTGTTTTGTTTTCCATATAATAATATTTTAGTCGTTAATAACTCATTTCCAGTTCAAAGAATCCTGGATGCAAAAACGATTGCTGCTGCATGTCCCATGGCACCTGCCTCCGGGCTTTACCTTGGAACCGTGAAGTACGATGAATCTAGCCTGAATAATGTTTGATAAATAGGTATGCACCAAACAGATTTCCTATGTTTGCGCATTATGCATGCTCTTGCCATTGTCATCGTAACATCATTTCTTTGGATTTTCTCAAACACAAAGCTGAGGTATACCCACCACCACCACCACCACCACCACCACTGAACAAGGCCTGAATGGTTGTTGGTCACAGAGACGAGGTTCCGTGTTGGTCACAGAGACGAGGTTCCGTATCCTTCCTTAAAAGTTAAAACAGTGTTGAACTTCCCGCAACAACAAGCAACCCCCTTTGATTGAAAAGGTCAATGCTTCTCACCAAGGACTTTCGGAACCGACCAGATCAATATTCCAAAAAGTCGTTTTCTGTTTTTTTGTTTTTTTTTTTAATAAATAAATATATATTTATATTATTTTATTTTTATTTTATGCGTGGAATGAAGATCCCGAAAATGTGCAATTGTTTTTTTAATGTTCGCTGCTTTTTATGTAAGATAACACCTGCATCACATGACCGAATGATTCACGAATCGGAAACACCCACCTTCATCCAAGGCGATGGAAACGCGTGGCTACCCCCCGCTACCTTTTCATTTTTTTTTTTTCAATGGGGAAGAAATTATTTTCCTTGCTTTTAATTAAAATTTTAAAATATTTCTTGAAATTTACTTCTTTTATTTATACTTTTGACCTAATTTGCCGTGACGTGATTGGATCCCCCAGGGAAGAACACGTACGAAGAGTGCATCTGGGAAGATAAAGTAGAGCCATACACTTTTGGAGTAATTTACGGCAAATGCTTTTTTTTTCGTGAATATAATTTTCCTATTAAAGTTTTTGTCAAAATTTTGCTGTTAAAGACATTTACAGAGGAAATGTTTTTTTCTACAAGTACACATCATTATATGTTTTCTAAATCACTTTTTATACTATTAAACTAATATTTTTATAATTTAATAATATTTTTTATAATTTAATATAAAACAAAAGTAAAAGTTGAAAGAATTTTTTATATGTAATTTAATAATTATATAAAATAAATAATACTTTTTAATATATTAAAAAATATTATATAAATTATATAAAAAAATTAAATATATTATGTTGTGGAAATAATTTTATAATTGTTTTTCCTTAAATAATAAAAAACAAACTACATCATTAATACTCTTAATAATTAAAACTTAATTACAAGTTATGATCACATTTTACAAAAATAAATTTTTTTATAATAATGCCCTATCCCAACGACCCAACTCCTTGTTACCCCTAAAATTTTCATTTTATTCTGCAGATGCATGGTTTTGAAAACACAGCCTCCTCACCACGATTGTACATGAGCCATTAAACACCACGCTAGCCCCGCAGCTTAGTTATGATCACTTTCAAAAGATAAAAGTAATGGTTAAGAACAAGTTTTATCATTCATGGTAAAATGATTAAATTAAAATACATAATTTACCCGTCTCTTTCCACCACAATTTAGTGAAAAACTGTAAATGGAACAGGCCGGAGCTCCAATTTTATTGGTACATAATTCCTATTTATTAGTTGAATTTAAACTATTTTCGATAAATAAATTTTAAATATATAATTCCAAATATATAAATATATATAGGAATAGAATTTGAAAGAAAAAAATGATAGGGGTGGTGACTTTTCAAACAAGTTTAAGGGGTGATGACTTTTTAAATCTGGAAAAGGAAAAAAAATTATAAATATATATTTTCCACATACGTAAACTAACTTCTTAAGCTACCTGGGTCTTCTTTCTTCTTGTCACGCCACTACACCCAAAGAAAACAAAAACACTCCAACGTGTGCTTTGAAATTTCTACACGCGCAATGGACGCCTCTGCAGAGTGCAGACTGCAAAAAGTAAATTATTATTATTATTATTATTAATAAAAAGACCAACCACGACTTCTAACATTTTATATACGACGCACGAGGCTAGCGGTAACGTTCATATGTCAGAAAAAATGTCTATCAAAAACAGACCCATTTCCACCAATAACCAACTACCCACAACCCCCGTTGTGGCGGCTGCTGATGTCGGGCCGGAGACGGTGAGGCCGCCGTCAGTGAAACTTCCGCGGCGGAGCTCTACCTCTCAAGCTCTTCAAATCACGGCCAACCTGGCCAACCTCCTCCCCACCGGCACACTCCTCGCCTTCCAGCTCCTCACACCCATTTTCACCCACAACGGCTCGTGCGACTCCGCCACCCGCCCCGCCACCCTTGTCCTCCTCGCCCTCCTTTCCGCCTCCTGCTTCGCCGCGTGCTTCACCGACAGCCTCCGTCTGAACGGGCAGGTCTACTACGGGTTTGCCACCCGCAGGGGGTTGTGGCTCTTCGACTACAGCCCCGGGCCGGGCTCCGCCCTGCCGGACCTGAGGAAGTACAGGCTCCGCGCCATGGACTTGGTGCACGGGCTTCTCTCGGTGCTCGTGTTTGGGGCCGTGGCTCTGAGGGACACCAACGTGGTTGGGTGTTTTTATCCAGCACCCGGACGCGAGGTTAAGGAGGTTCTGGACATAGTTCCCATTGGAATCGGAGTGCTTTGCGGCTTGCTGTTCGTGGCTTTTCCTACCACCAGGCATGGCATTGGGTTCCCAGTTACACAGGCTTCTGATCATCACGGTGTTGAGTGATCGGATGAGACGTGATGACATGAAATCCTTGATCTTGTTTTTCAATTTCTTGGATTAGGAACCATGTTTTGTAAGGTTTAACTTGTTCGCCTTTATTGGTGGGTGTGTGTGTGTGTGTGTACGCTAATTGCTAAGTGACAATTTCATATGAAAATAGATACCCAGTCTACTGGTAGATGGGTCCAATAACATGGAATAAAATAAAACATGGATTTGTGGATGAGGAAAATAAAAAAGGAAAAAGGGAAATCCGAATTGCAGAATTAAATCATCAACATGTCTCTCCCGTTCCCGGTCACCCCATTTTTTTCATTCCCACAAATCCGCCACCGAACAAGACACTGCTACGTTCCTACATCGAATCAGAGGCTCGGTTCTCTGCCACTAATCGCGTCTGCTCACGGAAGCTCTGGTTCCGGTCGCCGGAGCAACGCTCCGGCGAAACCCAGATGGGAGGTGGCGTTAGAAACTGCGGCGAGCCTCTACCCACTCTACGTGACGGCGGGAGGGGTCGTCGCGTGCTTGAAACCGGCCGCTTTCTCTTGGTTCGTGAAGAGAGGGCCGGGTTCGTATAGTCTGGCCCTTGGGTTCATCATGCTCGCCATGGGTCTCACTCTGCATATCAAGGACTTCTTGAATTTGCTTGTTGAAAGAAATTTCTCCGTGAGTTTCTTAATAAATCCCGTGTCATTGGATTGTAATTTTTGCTGTTTTGGGAATTAGGGATCATATGTTGCTACCCGAGCTACAGTATCTGAAATTGCTGTGTCAAATTTGATTTCCATCGTTTGCAAGAATTGGGGTAATGGGTGCCTGCTATTGCGTTGTAATTTTGATCCTTTGGGGATGTGAGGGGGTGTGAGTGTTCATTGGTGCTGGATACATCAATTAGGGCTTTTGATCATGGTTTGCATCATGATTTCTGGAATCCAATAATCCTATGATGTTTCGTTTTTATTAGGCTTCAAGTACGTTCGGGTGAACAAATTCGCTTAGAATATTTTATGTGACAGAGCAGACCATTTCTTTGACCGTTATAATCCTACTGAAATGTGACTGTTAAGTTCAAAATGTTCAGAACACAGGAAATGAATCCCGCTCTCAATTAATAAATGTGATTTGAGTTACAGAATCATTACATGAAGTCCATTGCAGAATATGAATCTGGTGTCACGTTGTTAATGTCTCAGTGGAGATTTTTTTTTTTTAAATTCATTCAGACTAATGAGTTTGAGCTGATGAGCTTCTTCCTTTCACTACCTGTTCAGATATTGTTTGGATGTATTGCTCAGTATACAATCATGCCTGCTTCTGGAGCAATTATTAGCAAATCCTTAGGGCTCTCACCGGCCCTTTCTGTTGGCTTGATACTCCTTGCTTGTTGCCCTGGAGGCACAGCCTCAAATGTGGTCAGTTTACATTTTTTGCTTTATTTCTTTTTCCTGACAATGCTTTCAGTGAACTAATCCTAAACAAATTTTGGATTTTTTTTTGTTTTGGATATTAAGATTGAAATGGTTCCATATATTTTTCCCTCAAAGTTTCAAGTAGTTATTATCTCCATTTGTTTTTATGGTTTAGATTCTTGTTTACACGTGCCTTCTTTGGTTTCCTACAACGATCGGATCTCTAAGTTGTAAATCTAAGAAAATAAAGATTAAATTGATAAAAAATCAATGTAGAATTTGATAAAGGTAATGTATAAGAAATATTTTTAAACAATAATAATGTTTATTTATAGTGCAAATAAGAAAATTAAGAAACAAAATAAAAAAAATAAGTTATTTATGCGTTAGTGGGTTTTGTATTTTTCTCACCCACCTGAAAAGAATTCAATTATGAATTTGTTGATACAACGACACATAATTAGGATAAAACGGATGAATTTCTGCAGCATTGAATGTCCAAGTAATAACCATATTATCTGAAAGTACAACAAAAAAAATATTATCGTTGATCTTGCACACAATCATATAATGTTCATACTTTTGGGCTACAACTTGTAGTACTCACCAAGAGGAAACCTCTCATTCCACAAAAACACCATCACCTGGTATCCAATAACAAATGACTTTTGTCGCCAATGTAAATTAATAACCTCCTTATACTTAGCAGATGGTGATCAAAACTCTATACTTTTCTACGACTCTAATCTTCTATGCATCCATAATCTGCTCAATTATATAAGGATTCAAATGCTTCTCAATGGGTAATTTCAATTTCGACACTACAACTCTACATCTAATGTTCTTACAAATGTCATTGTCAACAATTACACGCAATATAAAATTCCTAGTTGCACAACTAGTTTGGAACAATTGGTGTCGTTGTATAAGCTCCCCATGTGACGGTGATAAGAACATCCTCCTAATCACATAAGCTAATTCACAATCCAAATCTTCTTCCTCTTTATTAGGGCCATGTCAATCCCTCCTGTTCGAGTTCAAGCACTGGCTAGATCGATGCCTTGATTGTTTACAACGAAAGCATTTGTTCAAAACAGGCTCGACATAATAAGGATTAACTTATTTATGGACTCCCTATTATCATGGCCCTCTTTCATTCGGCCTTGTCGATCACCTTGGTCACTTTCTCCATTGGCTTGCTCGGGCCAGCCACTATCCTCTCACTAGCTTATTTGCTCCCACTAGCACTAGTGTTCGTTGTGAATCCTTTCTTTCACTTGCAAGTCGTGAGGTTTGCTCCTACAACATTGATTCAACTCAAAGAGTCATGTTTTTTGCTTTATTCAAGCTCATTAAGACAGTGAATCCTATTTTGTCCTTTATCTGCAATTTCAAACCATTTAAATAGTGTGCGTTTGTTGGCTTTCGCTATTTTGCAAATCTATTCCACTCTACCAATCTCATGAATTTAGTTGCATATTCATGAATTGATCATGTCTCTTCGCCAAAACGTTGATAATGTTGGAAGAGTATGCTCAAAATTCACTAGTTGAAAATCTCGTTACAACAACTGTTTCATCAGGGGCTAGCTCCTCACTAACCGATGCCCTTCACACTATCTTTAACTCTGCAATCTCTCTCACCATCTTGAAGCTCTGTCCTTTGGTCTACAAGCCACCAACTTCACTCTGTGGTCTTCCAGAATTTTCATGTAATTGAAAGACTGTTCAATCTCCGCTAACCAATCAAGGAATCCCTCAATGTCGAAACTGTCGTTGAAAGATGGAATATCCACTTTCAAGTGATAAATGGCCGCTCCTACTCGATCATACTCTTGTTAATTCTTTTGGTATCCTCCGTCTCGATCTCACCTGAGCGAACGTCATGCTCCATATAACTGCTATAATTCTTTCAAAGAGTCATCATCCAAGAACTGGTGTATTCCACCGACAATACCGCACCTTGGAATTGAATTAGCGTAATTATTCTTTGCCCTTGGATGAACACACTCGATCGATTATTCTCAAAGGGGTCTGTATAGTCATTCTTTCTATTAGCTCTTGGCTGCTCATCAAAATCTCTATCTTCATGACTTCAAGTCACCACGTTCGGTTAGATCTTCAAGATATAGTTCTATACATCAGATTCTTTGAGCTATGACATTATACTCTACCCTTGAAGCTCATTGATCGGCTCCTTAGACTCTTGTATTCTGAACATCATCAAGAACACATCTACTAGCAATAATTGGACTTAGCGTAATCTCCGCGGGAAATTCTTTGTTTAGATACCAATTGATACAACGCGAAATCAAAAATGACAGTCGATAAGAGATCAATTTCAACAATTGGATCTCTTACTCAAGCTGTCAATTCAAGCAAACCCAAGATTAAATTGATAAAAAAAGAGTCAACATAGAATTGATAAGAGTTTAATAATGCATGAGAGATACCTCTGAACAATAATTATGTATATTTATATTGCAAATAAAAAACTTGAAGAAAGAAAAAGGAAAATAAAAATAAAATAAATTATTTAAAGTAAAAAAATACTAATAATAAAATAAATTATTTAAGAAATATGTGCTACATCATTACCCTTTTTTTAAACATAAATTCACTTTAAGAATTAACTTGGAGTAGTTGAGTCCAGAACTGCCGGTTTAAATTTTCCATTCATTTACATGTTTTGTCAAAGTGTACAGGTGACCTTAATTGCTCAGGGGGACGTTCCACTATCAATTGTAATGACAGCTTGTACCACTCTTTCTGCAGTACTTCTCACTCCAGCTTTGACAAAATTTCTAGCAGGAACCTATGTTCCTGTGGATGCTGTCAAGCTTTCTCTCAGCACCCTGCAGGTTAAATTCTACGTCGGATTCTCTGATGTGACATTATGTTTCAGTTCCCAGAATTGCTAAACCTCTACTATTTTCCTATAGGTGGTTGTTGCTCCTATTCTTGTCGGTTCTTATCTACAGCACGCATTTCCTGCGCTAGTGAAAGCAGTGACACCTCTCACCCCGCTTCTTGCTGTTCTAGTTTCATCTTTGCTGGCCTGCAGGTTTTTTGGTTTCATTTTTATCTGTTGTCGTTTGGAGACTCTCTCACACACACAAATGCTTGTGGTTTATTTGGTTTTTCTAGTGTGTTCTCAGAAAATGTCTTTCATATCAAAGCATCAATGGCTGCTTCATTGTCGGGATCTGATCTGTCTCCACTTCTTAGTGTTCAACATTTTTTATCTGGTGAAATGGGTGTTGTTACTCTTTCTGTTGTGCTGCTCCATTTTGCAGGCTTCCTTCTTGGGTTAGACTGCTCTCCTAATTTTGTACTAGCTGTTTCAATATTTGGATGTTTCCCGTTGGGTTCAAGACAACCATTATTTATTACTTACCTTTGGTTCCTAGCTTCAGTTTGTGCATGGAAAAGTGAGATTTTTGCTGCTTTTGTTTGCAGGTATGTTACCGCAGCTATTTGTGGTTTTAGAGAACAACAACGGCGAGCAATATCAATTGAGGTATCATCATGTAGTTGAACTTTGAACTCTTGAAAACTGAGTTATAGTCCTGATAATGGTTCTAGCAGATCTCAGCACAATAAAGTACCGTAAATTATTTCTCTCCCACAAAATGCGTTACATTTCATAGTGCATTAGCTGATTCATTAAAATCATCAAGAGTTCTGTTCTCTTTTCAAATTTCATTCACGAGAAAGAGATGAGTGGCAATATTCATCCCATAAATGCCTAGCTCAACGCATTCTACAGGTTGGCATGCAAAACTCTTCACTCGGCGTGGTTTTAGCTACCTCCCATTTTACGTCACCAATGGTTGCACTGCCTCTTGCCCTGTCTGCCGTCATCATGAATATTATGGGCAGTACCTTGAGTTTCTTCTGGAGGCACATCGATCCTTTGGATTCCAAGGCGGATCATATAGTCACCAATGATTAACCGGTGATGATGGAGACAACCACATTGCTTGCTTGAATCATATATATATATATATATATATATATTCAGTGTTGTGTTATGTAATGCAGGCGGCCAGGCTGCTTGAAACATAGATTATATGATTAGAGGTTACTGTGGTCATTTGGAAATATGAGACTAGGGATGCAGTCGGACTGGGTTTGATCCATTTTATTTTACTCATTTTAAGTAACAAAATTTAATTATTTTTTAAATAATATTATAATTTATATTAAAAATATTTAAAAATAATAGCAATTTGGCTTGGCAACACAGCCTCGCTTAACAATAAAATGCTCATAAATTTGACTAGTTATTGCTCAAATACTATAACCAGTAATAACTAATAACTTATAACTAGTGACTAGTTAATATCATCATGAAGGCCTATTAGCACCTGCTGTGTAACCAAATCAAAAATCGCTTATATATAGGCTTACATTGCATTTGTTTCCTTGTTTGTATGCCCAATGTCCATTTCAATGCATTAACATGTTATACATGTTTGATTCATTTTTATTTTATGACGAATGATAACAAATTTTAACAATTGCAAATATCCATAAAAATTTTTATTATATAATATAATGAAAACATATAATAAAATGATCAACGACTATTATATTTATTATTAATATGATAATGTTCTACATATTTTAGAATTAAAATTAAATTAATCATTTAATATGAATATTAAAAAAAAATTCGAGTAGCAGGTGTCAATTTTTATTTAGTTTTCATATACAATAATAAAACAAAAGATATTAATAATTATTAAATTATTTATAAATTTATCATTATTACATAAAATAAAATAAATACTTTCTCGCAGCTTTTTTTTTCCTTTTCCTTTTTATTTTTGGTGTGTTTTACTCGACAATTTACGACTCCCAAATGCTTGCAATGAAATAATGTATTGCTGATTCGATATACAGTGTGGTGATGCTCTTTTTTTTTTTTTTAACTATTTCAAATTGGATTTGAGTGCGCATTCACAACAATTGATTTGCCGAATTGCTAATGCTTAATACATTGCACAAGTGACTTGGTATCATGGGCCTGGGCAATGGTATTGTTTTATTTGAACAATTTCAGATTTGATGTGTGGATTTGCTTCCCACACATTCCCAATTGCTTTGGTAAGTTAGGGATCTCTAGTTGAAGTTAAGAATCTTTTATTAATTTATTAAATATAAGTTTACTTTTTCAAGGTAAATCCGTCTTTAACTTCCTTCCTAAACCCATATAATTTTTGAACTTATATTTCTAAAAAATATTTTCAAATATACGCTCTTCTTTCTTTTTTTTTTTGGTTGCCATCGAGTTTCATTTGATTGATTATCCCTTAGATACAACCGAGGAAGCCAATTAGACACGATCCTAGGAACATTGCAAAATTTCAATGATGGGTCCATGACATTGCCAGTTCCAGACCACCCTTATGCACATAATTTTAAGACACGTCACATTTGTGTGACCACTCTCTTAAAATCGATGCATTGTTTCCAATCTGATGAGATTTATCGTTAAGGTGTTTAATATTTGTTATGAAGATTGAATATAATATTATATTAAATTACAAGTGTATAATAGATAGAAATATAATAACAGATAGTTAAACTATAGATTAAATATCACGAACATTAAATACTAAATATTCATATATTTTAAAACTTTAATAATTAAAATTTCAATTGAATATATTAATAGCATAATATTAAATAACTAATTATAAAAAATAATATAAAAGTAATATCTAAAATTAAAAAAATAACTAAGTAATAAAGTCAAAACCAAGTATCTAAGAAATTAATACAAATTATTTGAACAAAAGATGATTATCGTACAACAGTAAAATTATTCAACCCTAATTGAAAATTTAAAACAAATTATTTAATACTAACCAACTAATCTAAGTAACAATTTAGATCTGAACACACATAATATTTAACTAACCAAATAATTAATAATCTTAATTTTTTAATATTTAATTAAAATTTTTTATTTATTATTATTTAAAGGTGCGAGCCAGTTGCACATCCTCGCGTACATTTTATTTCTTATTATTATTATTTAATGTATCGCGGCCCCTTAACCCTTTATCCCAATAGAGTTTTTTTTTATAATGCAACTCAGCTAATTATTTAAACTCTAACGTACAGTTTTTTATTATTTTAATATCATATTGATATTTATTTTTAAAATGTCTATAAAAGTTCATATATTAATGAACTTGTCTCATAGGTAAATAAATAAATTTATTTTTTAAAAAATTGAATTTTCATAGAAATCAACTATTAGATTATTATACATTTTTATAAATATATATTTTTAATATATAAATATTTTAAAAAAAACATTGATAAAATATTAAAATAGTGAAAAATTGCACACCTTCTGCAATAGAAAATGCTTCCGCAACACAACAGGCTGCTACAGTATTTTTGACCAACGCCTCCGCGGGGTGATGGGGAAAGCTATCTAAATAGGATGATGTAGCATGATGGGAATTGAACAAATGAAAATTGAGCTCATCCGTTTAGTGTTTTAATAAAGAAATATTAGTAGGACAAGCCAAAAAAAATAGTATTATTATGCACCAGCCGAGCCACACTCTGGATTGTAACAACAAACAACACAACCTATTAATTGCACATCACCCAAAAAAAAAAAAAAAAAAAAGAGAAAGGTGAAACAAAGGATGGCGGAAGATGGTTGGGATCCTGTCGTCGCTAGGGAGATCGGCGGCCTGGTGAAGGAAGTCGTCTAGGTGGTAGGTGGAAGGCGACGGAGAGGCAAGATGCAATGGTCGATGAAACTTCTAGCGGTTGAGCACGCAGAGCCTGGACACAGGCAAACGTTCAGCGACGAGGGGGAGAGCACGTCGCGTTGGAGGGAGAAGCGCTTTCACATCACTGCCGGTCAACCAAATATATTAATATTTTATTAAAATAACTAAAGAGTTACTATTATTTTTTAAAAAATAATTAAATTTTATAAAATTTAGAACATTTCTAATTATTCTAGTTAACTAAAATGATCTAAAGTCATATTTAGCTTGTTACAATAAGACTTTAATTAATAGTATTTTAATGGTGATCTTGCAGGGAGAGACACGAGGGGGCGTGGGGAATGGCAGGGGGCGCACAGCGTTGGCGATCTCGCAGGGGGAGACATAGGGGGTGGGGGGGAATGACACGGGGAGACGCAATGGGCACGCGACGTTAGTAGAGGGGGGGGGGGGGGGGGGGGGGGGGGGGACGATCTCGCGGGGCGGCTAATCCCGCCGGCATCAGAATCATCTCCTTCGACGTGTGTGAGGAGCGATTTCGATGGGCGGACACGCCTATGAAGACGACGGCATTCCATCTCGTCAAACTGAGAGGGTGTGGCGATGGTGGATCTTTCTGCATCAGAGAGGAGAGGGTAGTGGCGTGCCCTGCAATGGAGAGGAGAGAGGAGTGAATGAAGTGTAATTTCTTATTATATGCTGGCACAGAATTAGTTAAAGTAAAATTAAAAATTAATTTTTATTTTTATTTTTTGCTTTAACTAAGAAAATTTTTAACTAAATATAATTTTAAGTATATCTTTACCTCAGCTCATGATGCTCAAAGTATTTAATGAAATTTTAGCTAAAATTTATTAAGCATCAACGTCAAATTGAAAAGGCTAAAGGATATATTTTGTTTCAAGTCTATTTTTGTAATTTAAAAAAATGCTGGAGACACTATCTTTGGGGGATTATTAGATAAAATACAATTTCTCGATAATCGTGTTCAGAAATTCGTAGGACAAGCCACCTCACTATGAAACTTCTGCGCTTTTTCCTCCACCACCACCCTATAAATAAGTGGGGGACATAGAGGGCCCACCATAATCCTTCAAATTAAATAAATATCTGAAGAAAAAAAGATCCCAAGATGTTTAAATTTAATAATACTCGAAAATAACTTTCGACCACATATAATAATAAACGGCCGTACAATCCGATTCGACACTTTTGTTTTTCCCGAAGAAAGCAGTGTCATTGTCCCAATAACTTTATTACGAGTAATAGTATTATTTTTAAAAATATAATTATTTTTTAAAATAATAAATTCGATAAATTTTAAAATATTTATAAGTGATAAAAATTCGTTAAAAACAATCAGGTTTTAAAAATAATTATATTTTTATTATTTAAAATAAAATTTTCACCTACTAACCAATTTATGGTATATTCTATGTATTTAGATAGAGGAAATATCTCTCATTTATTGTAGGGGTGCTACCCGCCATAGCGGGGGCGGGGTCACCTCTTACCGTACCCCGCCCCCGCCTAGGCGGGTAAAAAAAATTTAAAACCGTACCCCGCCCCATGTGTAGGCGGGGCGGGGTACCCTGTCCTATGGCGGGGTAAGCGGGGGGAGGCTTTATCCGTCCGCACCCCGCTACCGACTTTTATTGATTTCTCTCTTAAGACAATCTTGACTTTTAGAGGCTCCACGAAGCAGTTGATAGGAGTAATTCGGATTCTATCGGAGGCGGAATCAACTTATTACCGCATCCTGTCTTCACTTAGGCAGTAGATTAAATTTTAAGATTGTATATCGTTTCATATATAGGCGTGAAAGGATATACCGTTCTTTAATATGTTTGCGAATGAGGTTCGATTTGTTTATATCTTGTTATTGCTTTTTATTGGATCTATCCATATCAATAATTTTGGCTTAAATCAAATTTCTACATCATTTTTAACCAAAAACTTATTAAAAATAATTTAATTTTATAATAATAAATATAATTCAAAATATCAAAAATCACAAATAATAGTTAAATAATAATATTTTAAATATTATAAAATTATAAAAAAAATATTATTAAAATTAGGCGGGGCGGGGTACCCTGCTACCTATTACCGCTCCTCGTCCTGGCCCTGGGGGCGTGGTAACCCGTCCCGCATAGCGAGGCAGAGCGGATAGCGGGCGGGATAGCGGGGGCGGGTATCCGTTGCTCACCCCTAATTTATTGTTTCCCCTCCCCCCTCCTTTATTTTGTAAAAGTTATTTTTAATTTTACAGATAATAAATTCAAACAAAAAACTGTATTTAATTTATAAAAAAATAAAAGGCAACAATAAATAATAATATATTAAAAAACCGTCCATTGAACACATCCCATATTTTGCACCAACAGTATCGAATGAGATGGGTTTGGGTAGCTGCACACCCCAATTAGCAGCGGCGTCATTATGTCCAATGTCGTTTCGTGCCTGCAGCCATCGATTTTCATTTTCATTTCGACTCACAGTAGGCTAGCCCATCAAGCCAATTCATTACTGTTTTCCTTTTTTGAGAGAGAGCCTGGCAAATTATACTATTTAGTTATTTTTTTGTAATATTTATGAGCTGGCAACGTTGATGTGTCACAACTGTAGACCTGCCTGACTTGGCCTTCCCCAAATGGAGAGCAGTAGGCAATGACACGATTTCTGTTCGCCTCGAATAGGTATCAATATATAATCGATGTCTTCACCATGCCTTCTACGAGTTTACGCATACTTCATATTGTATTCCAAGTTAAAAAATATTGCAATACGTTTGCTACTGACCAAACGAGTGGCAAATGAGTGATTGTTTTTAAAAACTAATTTAAAAAATAACAAATTCTCACTCTATAGTCTATATGGTATGCTTAGAACATTTTTAGCTCTAGCTAAATATTATTAGTAAAGTAATATAACAATAGGTCAATAGCTAATACTAACTCTATCAATATAATTAGTTATTTAATTGCTTCCGTTTGGTCAGTAGGTCAAAGGTGGGCAGGAAGGACTCTGTGACAACAGGGACTGAAGGGGAGAGAGGGGGTATTTTTGATTGTCCTCGTGATTTGGGGTTATTGTTGAAGTGAATTTTTAGATAAAAATTTAAGTAATCATTTCATTTTAGTAATTTTTTAATTTAAAATAATCTTATAATTTTTTTTCAAAAATAATTATTATTTTTTAAAATTAAAAATCAATAGATCCCATAATTATTTTAAAATTTTATTTAACTCTTATTAGTTTTAAAATTTAAAAATAAGTCTATTAGAAAGTTAAAATATTTTTTGTTTTGTACTTTTTCTCATAATTTAACAAATATTATTCTTAAAAAATAAATTTAATGTTAAAAAATATAATTTTTTTTAAATATATTCTATCTCATTTCAAATAATGTTTTTAAAATTACAAGACGAATTTCAATAAAAATCAAAATACATAAAAACCCAACATATCCTTCAACTGTTTTTAATTTTATTACTTTAATCCGTAAAATATTATTTTTAAAAAAATTAAAACTCAATCTTAAAAATATATTCTTTTAAAATATTTTTTTCTACCAAATAAAAAACATTTTTAACATAAATTCAAAAAATAAAATATAAAAATCAAAATTCTCGGCCCTGATATCCGCTGGCCCATGCCCCAAGGGGAAAAAAAAATCTACTCAATGTCCCACAATTTAATTTCCCTAAAAGCACATCAAGCATTCACAAACACACAGTTGCACAAAACGAGAGCCTTATGGTTTTATTTCCCCTCCCCGAATCTTTTCCCCATACAGAGGTATGCAATAGAATACAATACAAACCACATCATTTCTTCCTCCGTACTTTGTAGCTAAGTCAAAAGGAAATGCCCATCATGTCCACCACAAATTTCGTCATCATTGCCTCCACATCTTTGGCCCATTTCATCTCCCAGCTTGGTTTTTCTGCATCATCTTTACCAGCATTATTTAGAGATGAGTTCCACTTTACCAACACACAGACACACACAGCAACAGTTCAGAGACATGTACCAGTTACCATATTTCATGATCTAGCTAGAAGTTGTTGGTATATAATTAAATAGTTTAGAATGAAAAACCATGAAGTATAACTAAGGGGTTTTACCGTGTGTGTATGTGTATGTACGTGTGTGTATATTCGACCAATAGAAGCTCAAAGATATTTATTAGTAGTGGGATTTGCCGTATAGACACACAGCAACAGTTCAAAGACATGTACCAGTTTCTTGAGTGGGCAACTGGAGGGTATTAATGGAAGGATAGGAAGATTTTCACAGTTGCAGATCTCAATCATGTAGCCGTCCGGGTCATGGAAGAAGAGCTGATCCACGGTGATGCCACGCTCCTCCACCACAGCAGTTACATATTCAATGCCCAGGTGCTCTAGCTTGTGCATCAGTAGCCTCATGTCCGAGCACTGGAAGGAGATGTGGTTGTCCTTTGGATTGATCCTACCCTTCTTAGCAGGAACCTTGCTCCCTTCCATTTCCAACAGATGAATGCCGATCCCATTGTTAAACAGCCTGAGAAGAATTAGCAAAGCAAAGTTTAGGGGTGATGACTTTTTAAATCTGGAAAGGAAAAATATTTATAAATGTATTTATCCACATACGTAAACTTACTTCCTAAGCTACCTGGGTCTTCTTTCTTCTTGTCACGCCACTACACCCAAAGAAAACAAAAACACTCCGACGTGTGTTTTGAAATTTCTTCACGCGCAATGGACGCCTCTGCAAAAAGTAAATAATAATAATAAAAAAAAAACCACGACTTCTAACATTTTATATACGACGCACGAGGCTAGCGGTAACGTTCATATGTCAGAAAAAAAAAATGTCTATCAAATCCAGACCCATTTCCACCAATAACCAACTACCCACAACCCCCGTTGAGGCGGGTGGTGATGTCGGGCCGAAGACGGCACCCACAAACACCGTTGTGAGCCCTCCGTCAGCGAAAAATCCGCGGCGGTGCTCTACCTCTCAAGCTCTTCAAATCACGGCCAACCTGGCCAACCTCCTCCCCACCGGTACACTCCTCGCCTTCCAGCTCCTCACACCCATTTTCACCCGCAGCGGCTTATGCGACTCCACCACCCGCCATGCTGCCACCCTAGTCCTCCTCGCCCTCCTTTCCGCCTCCTGCTTCGCCGCGTGCTTCACCGACAGCCTCCGTTTGAACGGGCAGGTCTACTACGGGTTTGCCACCCACAGGGGGTTGTGGCTCTTCGACTACGACCAGGGGACGGGCTCGGCCCTGCCGGACCTGATAAAGTACAGGCTCCGCGCGATGGACTTGGTGCACGGGCTTCTCTCGGTGCTCGTGTTCGGGGCCGTGGCTATGAGGGACACCAACGTGGTTGGGTGTTTTTATCCAGCACCCGGGCGCGAAGTTAAGGAGGTTCTGGACTTAGTTCCCTTTGGAATCGGAGTGCTTTGCGGCTTGCTGTTTGTGGCTTTTCCTACAACCAGGCATGGCATTGGGTTCCCAGTTACACAGGCTTCTGATCATCACGGTGATAAGTGATCGGATGAGACGTGATTTGAACTTACATTTCAAGCTGCTCACTGGTCCCATCTTGATGAAATCCTTAATCTTGTTTTTCAATTTCTTGGATTAGGACCCATGTTTTGTCAGGTTTTAACTTGTTCGCCTTTATTGGTGTGTGTGTGTGTGTACGCTAATTGCTAAGTGACAATTTCATATGAAAATAGATACCCAGTCTACTGGTAGATGGGTCCAATAACATGGAATAAAATAAAACATGGATTGGTGGATGAGGAAAATAAAAAAGGAAAAAGGGAATTCCGAATTGCAGAATTAAATCATCAACATGTCTCTCCCATTCCCGGTCACCCCATTTTCTTCATTCCCACAAATCCGCCGCCAAACAAGACACTGCTACGTTCCTACATGGAATCAGAGGCTCGGTCCTCTGCCACTAATCGCGTCTGCTCAGGGAAGCTCCGATTCCGGTCGCCGGAGCGTTGCTCCGGGGAAACCGCGATGGGAGGTGGCGTTAGAAACTGTGGCGAGCCTCTACCCACTCTACGTGACGGACGGAGGGGTGTCGCGTGCTTGAAACCGGCCGCTTTCTCTTGGTTCGTGAAGAGAGGGCCGGGTTCGTACAGTCTGGCCCTTGGGTTCATCATGCTCGCCATGGGTCTCACTCTGCATGTCAAGGACTTCTTGAATTTGCTTGTTGAAAGAAATTTCTCCGTGAGTTTCTCAATAAATCCCGTGTAATTGGATTGTTATTTTTGCTGTTTTGGGAATTAGGGATCATATGTTGCTACCCGAGCTACAGTATCTGAAATTGCTGTGTCAAATTTGATTTCCATCGTTTGCAAGAATTGGGGTAATGGGTGCCTGCTATTGCGTTGTAATTTTGATCCTTTGGGGATGTGAGGGGGTGTGAGTGTTCATTGGTGTTGGATACATCAATTAGGGCTTTTGATCATGGTTTGCATCATGATTTCTGGAATCCAATAATCCTATGATGTTTCGTTTTTATTAGGCTTCAAGTACGTTCGGGTGAACAAATTCGCTTAGAATATTTTATGTGACAGAGCAGACCATTTCTTTGACCGTTATAATCCTACTGAAATGTGACTGTTAAGTTCAAAATGTTCAGAACACAGGAAATGAATCCCGCTCTCAATTAATAAATGTGATTTGAGTTACAGAATCATTACATGAAGTCCATTGCAGAATATGAATCTGGTGTCACGTTGTTAATGTTTCAGTGGAGATTTTTTTAAAAAAAATTCATTCAGACTAATGAGTTTGAGCTGATGAGCTTCTTCCTTTCACTACCTGTTCAGATATTGTTTGGATGTATTGCTCAGTATACAATCATGCCTGCTTCTGGAGCAATTATTAGCAAATCCTTAGGGCTCTCACCGGCCCTTTCTGTTGGCTTGATACTCCTTGCTTGTTGCCCTGGAGGCACAGCCTCAAATGTGGTCAGTTTACATTTTTTGCTTTATTTCTTTTTCCTGACAATGCTTTCAGTGAACTAATCCTAAACAAATTTTGGATTTTTTTTTGTTTTGGATATTAAGATTGAAATGGTTCCATATATTTTCCCTCAAAGTTTCAAGTAGTTATTATCTCTATTTGTTTTTATGGTTTAGATTCTTGTTTACACGTGCCTTCGTTGGTTTCCTACAACGATCGGATCTCTTATACAAGTTGTAAATCTAAGAAAATAAAGATTAAATTGATAAAAAATCAATGTAGAATTTGATAAAGGTAATGTATAAGAAATATTTTTAAACAATAATAATGTTTATTTATAGTGCAAATAAGAAAATTAAGAAACAAAATAAAAAAAATAAGTTATTTATGCGTTAGTGGGTTTTGTATTTTCCTCACCCACCTGAAAAGAATTCAATTATGAATTTGTTGATACAACGACACATAATTAGGATAAAACGGATGAATTTCTGCCGCATTGAATGTCCAAGTAATAACCATATTATCTGAAGTACAACAACAAAAATATTATCGTTGATCTTGCACACAATCATATAATGTTCATACTTTTGGGCTACAACTTATAGTACTCGCCAAGAGGAAACCTCTCATTCCACAAAAACACCATCACCTGGTCTCCAATGACAAATGACTTTTGTCGCCAATGTAAATTAATAACCTCCTTATACTTAGCAGATGGTGATCAAAACTCTATACTTTTCTGCGACTCTAATCTTCTATGCAGCCATAATCTGCTCAATTATATAAGGATTCAAATGCTTCTCAATGGGTAATTTCAATTTCGACACTACAACTCTACATCTAATGTTCTTACAAATGTCATTGTCAACAATTACACGCAATACAAAATTCCTAGTTGCACCACTAGTTCGGAACAATTGGTGTCGTTGTATAAGCTCCCCATGTGACGGTGATAAGAACTTCCTCCTAATCACATAAGCTAATTCACAATCCAAATCTTCTTCCTCTTTATTAGGGCCATGTCAATCCCTTCTGTTCGAGTTCAAGCACTGACTAGATCGATGCCTTGATTGTTCACAACGAAAGCATTTGTTCAAAACTGGCTCGACATAATAAGGATTAACTTATTTATGGACTCCCTATTATCATGGCCCTCTTTCATTCGGCCTTGTCGATCACCTTGGTCACTTTCTCCATTGGCTTGCTCGGGCCAGCCACTATCCTCTCACTAGCTTATTTGCTCCCACTAGCACTAGTGTTCGTTGTGAATCCTTTCTTTCTTGCACTAAGAGTCATGTTTTTTGCCTTATTCAAGCTCATTAAGACAGTGAATCCTATCTTGTCCTTTATCTGCAATTTCAAACCATTTAAAAAGTGTGCGTTTGTTGGCCTTCGCTATTTTGCAAATCTTTTCCACTCTACCAATCTCATGAATTTAGTTGCATATTCATGAATTGATCACGTCTCTTCGCCAAAACGTTGATAATGTTGGAAGAGTATGCTCAAAATCCACTAGTTGAAAATCTCGTTACAATAACTGTTTCAGCAGGGGCTAGCTCCTCACTAACCGATGCCCTTCACACTATCTTTAACTCTGCAATCTCTCTCACCATCTTGAAGCTCTTTCCTTTGGTCTACAAGCCACCAACTTCACTCTGTGGTCTTCAAGAATTTTCATGTAATTGAAGGACCGTTCAATCTCTGCTAACCAATCAAGGAATCCCTCAATGTCGAAACTGTCGTTCAAAGATGGAATATCCACCTTCAAGTGATAAATGGCCACTCCTACTCGATCATACTCTTGTTAATTCTTTTGGTATCCTCCGTCTCGATCTCACCTTAGCGAACGTCATGCTCCATATAACTGCTATAATTCTTTCAAAGAGTCATCATCCAAGAACTGGTGTATTCCACTGACAATACCGCACCTTGGAATTGAATTAGCATAATTATTCTTTGCCACACTCGATCAATTATTCTCAAAGGGGTCTGTATAGTCATTCTTTCTTTTAGCTCTTGGCTGCTCATCAAAATATCTATCTTCATGACTTCAAGTTACCACGTTCAGTTAGATCTTCAAGATGTAGTTCTATGCATCAGATTCTTTGAGCTATGACATCATACTCTACCCTTGAAGCTCATTGATCGGCTCCTTAGACTCTTGTATTCTGAACATCATCAAGAACACATCTACTAGCAATAATTGGACTTAGCGTAATCTCCGTGGGAAATTCTTTGTTTAGATACCAATTGATACAATGCGAAATCAAAAATGACAGTCGATAAGAGATCAATTTCAACAATTGGATTTCTTACTCAGATTGTCAATTCAAGCAAACCCAAGATTAAATTGATAAAAAAAGAGTCAACATAGAATTGATAAGAGTTTAATAATGCATGAGAGATACCTCTGAACAATAATTATGTATATTTATATTGCAAATAAAAAAACTTAAAGAAAGAAAAAGGAAAATAAAAATAAAATAAATTATTTAAAGTAAAAATATACTAATAATAAAATAAATTATTTAAGAAATATGTGCTAGATCATTACCCTTTTTTTAAACATAAATTCACTTTAAGAATTAACTTGGAGTAGTTGAGTCCAGAACTGCCGGTTTAAATTTTCCATTCATTTACATGTTTTGTCAAAGTGTACAGGTGACCTTAATTGCTCAGGGGGACGTTCCACTATCAATTGTAATGACAGCTTGTACCACTCTTTCTGCAGTACTTCTCACTCCAGCTTTGACAAAATTTCTAGCAGGAACCTATGTTCCTGTGGATGCTGTCAAGCTTTCTCTCAGCACCCTGCAGGTTAAATTCTACGTCGGATTCTCTGATGTAACATTATGTTTCAGTTCCCAGAATTGGTAAACCTCTACTATTTCCCTATAGGTGGTTGTTGCTCCTATTCTTGTCGGTTCTTATCTACAGCACGCATTTCCTGCGCTAGTGAAAGCAGTGACACCTCTCACCCCGCTTCTTGCTGTTCTAGTTTCATCTTTGCTGGCCTGCAGGTTTTTTGGTTTCATTTTTATCTGTTGTCGTTTGGAGACTCTCTCACACACATAAATGCTTGTGGTTTATTTGGTTTTTCTAGTGTGTTCTCAGAAAATGTCTTTCATATCAAAGCATCAATGGCTGCTTCATTGTCGGGATCTGATCTGTCTCCACTTCTTAGTGTTCAACATTTTTTATCTGGTGAAATGGGTGTTGTTACTCTTTCTGTTGTGCTGCTCCATTTTGCAGGCTTCCTTCTTGGGTTAGACTGCTCGCCTAATTTTGTACTAGCTGTTTCAATATTACTTACCTTTGGTTCCTAGCTTCAGTTTGTGCATGGAAAAGTGAGATTTTTTGCTGCTTTTGTTTGCAGGTATGTTACCGCAGCTATTTGTGGTTTTAGAGAACAACAACGGCGAGCAATATCAATTGAGGTATCATCATGTAGTTGAACTTTGAACTCTTGAAAACTGAGTTATAGTCCTGATAATGGTTCTAGCAGATCTCAGCACAATAAAGTACCGTAAATTATTTCTCTCCCACAAAATGCGTTACATTTCATAGTGCATTAGCTGATTCATTAAAATCATCAAGAGTTCTGTTCTCTTTTCAAATTTCATTCACGAGAAAGAGATGAGTGGCAATATTCATCCCATAAATGCCTAGCTCAACGCATTCTACAGGTTGGCATGCAAAACTCTTCACTCGGCGTGGTTTTAGCTACCTCCCATTTTACGTCACCAATGGTTGCACTGCCTCTTGCCCTGTCTGCCGTCATCATGAATATTATGGGCAGTACCTTGGGTTTCTTCTGGAGGCACATCGATCCTTTGGATTCCAAGGCGGATCATATAGTCACCAATGATTAACTGGTGATGATGGAGACAGCCACATTGCTTGCTTGAATCATATATATATATATATATTCAGTGTTGTGTGTTATGTGATGCATGTGGCCAGGCTGCTTGAAACATCGATTATATGATTAGAGGTTACTGTGGTCATTTGGAAATATGAGACTAGGGATGCAGTCGGACTGGGTTTGATCCATTTTATTTTGCTCATTTAAAGTAATAAAATCTAATTATTTTTTAAATATTATTATAATTTATATTAAAAATATTTAAAAAAAATAATAGCAATTTGGCTTGGCAACACAGCCTCACTTAACAATAAATTGTACTCAGTTTTATTGTTGTTAGTATCATCATGAAGGCCTATTGGCAACACAGGCTCGCTTAACAATAAAATGCTCATAAATTTAACCAGTAATAACTAATAACTTAAACTTACATCATGAAGGCCCATTAGTACCTGCTGTGTAACCAAATCAAAAATCGCTTATATATAGGCTTACATTGCGTTTGTTTCCTTCTTTGTATGCCCAATGTCCATTTCAATGCAAATACATGTTAACAAATTTTAACAATTGCAAATATCCATAAATTTTATTATTATATAATATAATGAAAACGTATAATAAAATGATCAACGACTATTATATTTACTATTAATATGATAATGTTCTACATATTTGAGAATTAAAATTAAATTAATCATTTAATATTAATATTTTTTTATAAATTTCGAGTAGAAGATTTCAAATTTTATTTTAGTTTTCATATACAATAATAAAACAAAAGATATTAGTAATTAGTAAACTATTTATAAATTTAATATTATTGCATAAAATAAAATAAATAAATACTTTCTCACAGCTTTTTTTTCCTTTTCCTTTTTGGTGTGTTTTACTCGACAATTTACGACTTCCAAAATGCTTCATTTTGAGCTATAGGTGGTGCTTGCAATGAAATAATGTATTGCTGATTTTTTTTTGTGAACTATTTCAAATTGGATTTGAGTGTGCATTCACAACAATTGATTTGCCGAATTGCTCATGCTTACTACATTGCACAAGTGACTTGGTATCATGGGCCTGGGCAATGGTATTGTTTTATTTGAACAATTGCATATTTGATGTGTGGATTTGCTTCCACACATTCCCAATTGCTTTGTTGAAGTTAAGAATCTTTTATTAATTTATTATATATATAAGTTTACTTTTTCAAGGTAAATCCGTCTTTAACTTCCTTCCAAAACCCATATAAGTTTTGAACTTATATTTCTAAAAAATAATTTCAAATACATAGTTATAGAATCGGACCGGACATCGATCTGGCTAAGGCACGGGCGATCGGATCACTGATTCAACCGTCGGATCAGTGGTTGAACCGGTCATGTAATTAATAATTATATATAAATATATATTAATAAAAAATAAATACTTTAAACTAATACATTAAAATTATACTTCTAATATAACACTATTTTATTTTTAATATGTATTTCTAACATAAATTCTTAATAAATTTAAAAGTTTAGTGACATAAATTCATAATAAAAGAAAAATTAAATAAAGCTTGGAAGAATATTAAAGTGAAATGTTAATATTAGTCGTTAATTTTAAATTAAAATTTTATTATAAAATAAATTAAATAATATTTTATAATTTTAAAAAAAACAACCGATTCTGTAAAATTCGACTGGCTCAGTCGGATTTCTCTAATTTTTTTTACAGAAATAGTCCAATTAGAAAATCGAACCAATTAAGTGCCTAGGTCATCGATTTACCAGTCCGACCGATCGATCCGGTCTGATTCCGATAAATATGAATATACGCGCTTCTATCTTTTTCTTTTTCTATTTTCCGTTGCCATCGAGTTTCATTTGATTGATTATCCCTTAGAGCATCCACACTAGGCCATTCAAACTTCAAAATTTAGAGAAAATTTTAAATTTTAGGAAAAAATATCCTACATCAAGTCCTTTAAACTCTAAAATTTAGAAAATAAATTTAGAGATTAGAGAAAATTTTCATATTTGGAAGATTACTATTAATCCTCTAAATATTTTATTTAATATATTTATTATTATATGTGTATTTTTAATTGGTTATAATAAATAGATGAGATTAAAAAAGTATTAAATATAAAATAAAAAATTATAATTTATTATATAGAAATAGAAATGAAGAATTTAATGTATGCAATTTCTTAAATATCTTTAATTTTTTTCTATTTATTCATTGAAATAGAAATAAAAAAGACAGAGCCGGTGTAATGCTCTTATATTACAACCAAGGAAGCCAATTAGATACGATCCTAGGAACATTGCAAAATTTCAATGATGGGTCTATGACATTGCCAGTTCCGGACCACCCTTATGCACATAATTTTAAGACTCGTCACATTTGTGTGACCACTCTGTTAGAACAATTTAGATGCATGTTCCCAATTGGGTTTTCTTTTTTATTTTTTTTATAATACAACTCAGCTAATTATTTTAACTCCACCGTACAGATTTTTATTATTTGAATATCATATTGATATTTATTTTTAAAACGTTTATAAAATTTCATATATTATTGAACTTTCCTGATAGGTAAATAAATATATTTATTATTAATTAATTTTTTTCAATTGAATTTGCATAGAAATCAATTTAAATATTTTTAAAATAAATATTAATAAAATATAGTAGAATTGAATATTTTGTTTCAAGTCTATTTTTGTCATTAAAAAAAAGGCTGGAACACTATCTATTCTTTGGAGCATTATTATATAAAATACAATTTCTCTATAATCGTGTTCAGAAATTGGTAGGACAAGCCACCTCACTATGAAACTTCTGCGCTATTTCCTCCCCCACCGCCCAATAAATAATTGGGGGACATAGGGGGCCCACCATAATCCTTCAAATTAAATAAATTTCAGAAGGAAAAAAAAAAAAAAAAGATCCCAAGATGTTTAAATTTAATAATACTCGAAAATAACTTTCGACCACATATGATAATAATACACGGCCGTACAATCCGATTCGACACTTTTGTTTTTCCCGAAGATTGCAGTGTCTTTGTGTTGTCCCAATAACTTTAGCACATGCACCTCATCCCCACGTGGTAGGGACGCACTGAACAAAAGCTATATGACCTGGAAAATAATTAATAAATTTATTATTAATAGAGAGAGTCGTGGCAATCACACACTGAACGAAAATTTAATTTAAATAAATTGTTTGATAATTTTTTAAAAAATCCTTATAATAGTATTTGCCGACGCAATATTAGTGGAGGAGAAGTACGGTGTTAAAATTGAAAATGTATGCAAACCGAACAAAATAAATCGAATTTTGTTCTTATGTAAATGAGACAGAGTGGATTATCCTAGAGAAATTAGTGAACATAATATGTAATATTGTTACTATTAAAAGTTTATAATACGTTTTATCATCACCTAAAATATTAATTTGATTATTCGAAGCCTTTATAATATATTCTTAACATTTTTGTTCTTATATTAGTTTTTATTATATCTTATCAACTACCATACAATGTTTGTTTGGCCTCATGGTGTTTTTATTTTCCAAAAAAAAAAAATCTCTAGATTTTTTTAATCAACTTGGAAATCTACTTTATCAGAGAATATACTGTAAAAAGTTTACCATATTTTGTAAGAAAAAAAAATCTATTACATCATCACTGCATTATTGTGGCGAAATAGTTATTTTATCGGCATTAAGTTTTTTAATCAAATGTAATAAAAATAACTTTCACATATTAGATATCATCAAAATAAAACTATAAATAATTAATGGATATCTGACTCGCTATCTCACTCGTTTTTTTTGTCTCATTATTATTATGTATGACGCGTTAAATTTTGAAACTTGACTCTTTATCATGTACCGTTTAATTTTAATTATTTACTGTTATAAGTTAATAATTTTTAAATATTATTATCTAATTATTTTATAATTATTATTTATAAAATTTAATATTTTTAAATAATATTTATTATTATAAAATTAAATTATTTTAAGTATTTTTTAGATGGAAAGTAATATATAAATTTAATTTGAGTCAAACTATTTATATAGATATATTTAATAAATAGCGATAGCAGACTTATTTATCAACTCTACCAAATAACGAGATATTTCACCGGCCTTAAGATATAACTTTCAAACTTAACTTTTTGTCTACTCTGACACTCTACCAACAAAATTTAAAAAATAAAATTTATACCAAAAATGTACTATGTGGTATGCTTTAAGTAGTAAATCTTGCTCAAACCCTTTCTCCTCCCATCTACTGTCAGATGGCCCTTGACAGTCGACAATAATGCTTAGCAACTTCAACAGCATTTACCTCTACTTTCCCTCTAATTCCAAAACTTCACCTTCTTCGATGTTTACAACTCAAATTCCAACCTAATTCTCAGCTTTAGGGAAGAAATCATTTAAGGAAGCATCAAAATCATAATAAGTTTATGTACCATAATACCCTCAACCATCTATTTATGTTAATATGTTTTAATTTATTATTACTTTGAGTGTATAAATCCAATTTATAAATACGTACTTTACTGACATCTACAAAACAAGCATAATATTGTTTTATATAATTATCTATAAAAAAGTATTTTTAAAGATAGAAGTTGCTCTAATCAAACAATCAAAATTTTATTTCTTTCATAAAAATGAATCAGATTAACAATTCAATTAAGTGTTGGGGACAATTTTCTACGTGGAAACACAACAAATATACTTTTTTATTTAATTTCATTAAATTAATATAAAAATATTTTAAACTTTTTATACGTTATATTATATAACAATATTGGGTTTATTTCGTGGATATTTGTGAGTGAGTATGATGAATTTTAAAATATTTATTACCGATAAAAATTCATTTAGATCAAATGATTTTTATTGGATAAATTATAAGAAATTACCCTAGGGTTTTTTTCATTTCAGAATTATATATTAAATAAGTCATCACTTAGATATTTGGGTTGACATTCCCATACATATTTTGAACATGATATTTTTTTAAAAAAAATATTTATAAGTAGTTTCCATTCATCAGGATTAATAATTTTTAAAAATAATTATATTTTAAAATAAATAAATAAAAATTATAATTATAATTTCTCAAAATAATTTTTCAAAAATAAAAAATAAAAAGCAACAATAAATAATAATATATTTTAAAAACCGTCCATTGAACTCATCCCATATTTGGCACCAACAGTATCGGATGGGATGGGTTTGGGTAGGGATGACAACGGGTCGGGTCGGGGTCGGGCAGTGCCCGACCCGAACCCAACCCGAATTTTTTTATTACGACCCAAATCCGACCCGACCCGGGGATTTGGGCAGTTCGGGGCGGGTCAAGGCGGGTCGATGTTTTTTACCTTAAACTTATTCAAAAAACCGGATCGGGGCGGATCAGACAAGACCCGGACCCGACCCGATGGCTAGTCGGGGCGGGACGGGGCGATTTTGCCATCCGGTTTGGGTAGTTGCACACCCCAATTAGCAGCGTCGTCATTAAGTCAAATGTCGTTTCGTGCCTGCAGCCATCGATTATCATTTTCATTTTTTTAACAGCTATTGATGGCCCGTACAGCCATATTGAACGGACGCCACCGTTGGCTGCCCCATCAACTCAATTCATTACTGTTTTCCATTTTTTGTTGGGACAGAATAATTTTAAGTAATGACGTGGAGCCTATCATATCAATTCACCAGGAGAGAGAGAGAGAAAAAAATATTTATTCTATATTATTTATTTATTTATTTATAATATTTATGACTGCCGACGTTGATGTGTCATCATCATTAGATGTGTCACAACTGTAGACCTGCCGCCTGACTTGGCCTTGCCTTTCCCCAAAATGGAGAGCAGGAGGCAATGACACGATTTATGTTCGCCCCGCATAGCTGCCAATACTTCATATTGTATTCTAAGTTATTAAAAAAATTATGACTATCTATTATTTATTTTTAAATTTAAATTTAATTCCAAAATTAAAATATTTTTATTTTTACTTTTTTCTCATAATCCAACAAATATTATTTAAAAAAAATTAAAACTCAATCTTAAAAATACATTCTTTTTTATCAAATAAAAATTATTTTTTAAGTTACAATTTAACATAAATTCAAAAATTAAAAATTAAAATTCATAACATATCCGCTGTAAAAATTTCGTCTATTACAGTTTTGCCCATGCCCCAAGGGAAAAAAATAAAAATCTACTCAATGTTCCACAAGCATACACAAACACACAGTTGCACAGAACGATAGCTTTATGGTTTTTATTACCCCTCCCCGAATCTTTTACCCATACAGAGCTATGCCATAGAATACAATACAAACCACATCATTTCTTCCTCCGTACTTTGTAGCTAAAATCAAAAAGAAATGCCCATCATGTCCACCACAAATTTCGTCATCATTGCCTCCACATCTTTGGCGCATTTCATCTCCCAGCTTGGTTTTTCTGCATCATCTTTTATCAGCATTATTTAGAGATGAGTTCCACTTTACCAACACACAGACACACACAGCAACAGTTCAAAGACATGTACCAGTTACCATATTTCATGATCTAGCTAGAAGTTGTTGATATATAATTAAATAGTTTAGAATGAAAAACCATGAAGTATAACTAAAGGGTTTTACCGTGTGTGTATGTGTATGTGTATGTACGCGTGTATATTCGACCAATAGAAGCTCAAAGATATTTATTAGCCGTGGGGTTTACCGTATAGGGATGGGGGTAGATGGTGGGGTTTTGGCAGTTTCTTGAGTGGGCAACTGGAGGGTATTAATGGAAGGATAGGAAGATTTTCACAGTTGCAGATCTCAATCATGTAGCCGTCCGGGTCATGGAAGAAGAGCTGATCCACGGTGATGCCACCCTCCTCCACCACAGCAGTTACATATTCAATGCCCAGGTGCTCTAGCTTGTGCATCAGTAGCCTCATGTCCGAGCACTGGAAGGAGATGTGGTTGTCCTTTGGATTGATCCTACCCTTCTTAGCAGGAACCTTGCTCCCTTCCATTTCCAACAGATGAATGCCGATCCCATTGTTAAACAGCCTGAGAAGAATTAGCAAAGCAAAAAAGTACGAATTAGTGAACATGCAAGTTTCCTTTTACATCTAAATTAATTGATTTGGTAAAAATTTGAGACCCCAACGCAAACCATCCACAGTGTGTTATGCTCTCCAGCATTCAAAAGGCATGTCAGATTCTTCATACAAACATTAAGTATGTATCCAAAACAAAACAAGGTCTGACTGTGTGCGTGTGTGTGAGGATGCTTGTATATAAAGTAGGCGGTATACCATGCTCCTTCAAAATTGAAAGAAGAAGGGCGCTTGATAAGAGCGAAGCCCAGAACATCTTGGTAGAACCTAATCGACTCTGGGACAGATTTGCAGACAAAGGAGACATGGTTGAGTGACAAAACAGGCTGCGTCTGCCACGATGGCGGTGAAGATTCTACCATTATCTCTTCCACGCCCATATCACTACTTTCGATCTCACTCCAATGAGTTTTTTATCTGAGCTTTTAGAAAGATGGAGCCTCCCTATAAATATTATGAACACTACTCGGCGAGTCTAATGTCAGAGCATATAAGGGAGTGACCGGGTGTGGTCCACTAGCTGTCGTGTATTGGCCTGCGGCACATGTGGATCAGAGCAACCAATAAACGTAATTAAATATCAACACTTAGTCGTTTCCTTGCTTATCAAAAAAACACCTATAATATTAATTTGTGGACGAGGACGGGTGGACTCAAAAGTACAGTAGGTAGATACTTATCAAGTTTGGTATTTAGCAATTTATTGTTAAAAAATAAAGATTTAGTAATTAATAATTGAATACAAATTTAATTAAAAAAACGAGTAGGTAATCAAAGCAGTTTCTTTTATCTCTTATAGGACTGACTACTTCTCCACCACACCTAAATGAGTTGGAAGTGCGGGAGCAGGTGCGAGAAAAGTCATAAATGTCACAATACTTAAAGTAATATTGACTTATTCTCCTTCAAAAATAGTAAGCATATAATAGTCATTTTACTAATCAATGGTTCTTTGGGTGAAGCAAAGGGTTGCTTAATAGATTTGTTAGGCGTATTAATGATACCACATTCACAACTTTACTCTTCAATATTCAACTTTGCTTTCTTTGGTAAATATTAAACTTTTCTCCTTGCTATGTCTCCTAAAATACGCCTTTACCTTGACTTTTTCTAATATTGGTAGATTTTTGGTTGCGAGATATCTTTCTCTTATTATTTGGAGCCTTTATATCTCCCTTATCACACTTCTTATAAGGGATATTGCAAAACTACTTTTACATGAATGATTCAGCCTTTATGGCTAAGTATTTAACACTAAACATCATCGACACGCTAATCTTATCATGCAACATTAGATGATATCATACAACCTAGTTATTACTTTTTGACAATTGATTTCTTTAACTAGAAATTCAACCATGTATCCATTCATACTTTTATTCTCTTCATAAGCTTTAAAAAAATATTGTTCATGCTCTAGTGAAAGAAATCTCCCTCACAATAATTGCTTCATTCAATACCAAGTTTATATTAGATCATGCCTTTCTTGCTTTTGAGTCTCTCTCAATCTTTACCACTAAATTAATGCTCATCCTTTAAGCTCATAAGTAAAAAATTTAAGTTTTTGATGCTTTGGTATTTTTGTATAATCAAGAATAGGTTTAGTTCCATCAACTAATTCAGGAAACCATCAATAGCGAAATCATCCCAAATGTAAGGATGCATGCTAATAATTTATTAAATTGACCATTAGCTCTTTAATTTAGTGTTGTCACTGTTTTTCACTTCAAACTCATGTATGTTGACATGTATCGAATCCCAGATCATTCGCATCTTGATCAGGCATTTCATCTTTAGTCATTGTCATTCATCATTGATGCCAAATAATAAGACCAAAATATTTGTTGGGTTTGATAGGATAAATTCTGCTGCCTTTGATGTCATTAAGGAAGAGTTTCTTCTGTATTTATGATAAAATAGATGAAATTTATTGATTTAATCCCTATTCATACGCACACATATATATTAGTGTGGGATAAATAAATTTTAAGATGTTTACAATCTCTTTTACTTAGAATGTCGAATCATATCAGATTAAATTGTTCTCTCATTCTCAATTACGTACCAGTAAGACCTTATACACACTATGAGCACCCTTGCCATGATCACTCGTGAATAACCAGGTAAAAATGTGTGACATTAATATAACTCGACAAGCTGGAGTTAACCTCATATGAAGCTCCAAATTAACAACATACAAATTATATGTATGAGTCCAATGCTAGTGCCAACAATAAAATGGCGAGTTTTAATTTTGAAGTGGTTATAATTTTCTGCATTTGTATGTTCAATGTCTCCATCAAGTCTGATTGGGGTACATATAATCCTGCTACAGAAAGTCATATGGAATCCCTTGCTAGAACTGCAGTCAATTACACACAGAACCTCAAGTTGGAAAACTAATTGAAATATAACTCGAGGTACGTACTGTACGTACGTAACGTGACTCCAACTTATACCCACAAATTGCGTGCGCGAGCTAATATGATATATATATTATGCACGCAAAATATTTCTTATATTTTTTAAAGCAGACGTACAAGTTGTACTTCCTAATTTACTACTTTGTCATTGAATTATGCCATCCAAGCATACGCAAACATTTTTTTACACGAAAACAAAAAAAGAAAAAGAAAAAGAAAAAGAGCATAAAGTACAAATACGCAAACATATTTTCACACGTTTTCGCACAACAAGCGAAAAAAAAAAACAAATAGTGTGCATGTTCGTTTGTTTTTCTTATAACTATAGTAGGTTTTAATAAAAAAAAAAATATTTTCACTTTAATAAGGGACGTCTAAAATAAAAAAAAATAAAAAAATAAAAAATAAAATTTCTGAGTTATGGGTCGTTCTCAGCTGGGACTGTTGCTTCTAGTTATCTTTAATTTGGGACGGGATGGTTGGTATATATATTCTTTATTACAAATTTACAATACAATAAAATAAAGTCTTCATTTATGCAAACCTGCTTTTCATTTACAGGTGGGACCAGACAGACACGTTCACAACTGCACCAATTTGAAATACGTCCACAATGATACGTACGGCCGGGGTTGGACCGGGCTCACTTGGTGATAAGATTTCGAGTGCACAACGTGGTCCGGTCCCATACAGGCTGTCACGCGGTACGATCACCATTCACATCCTCCCTTTTACCCCTTGTTGGGTAACTTATGAGAAACACGTAGAAGAAGCTTGGGTGAAAAAGAGGTAAAAAGATTTTTTTTAAAAAAAAAATGAAATGATCGATTAGGATAGTTTATCAAATGAGCGGTAAAAAAAAAAAGAAAAATAGGTGAAAAAAAGGATAGAAATATAAATTTTTTATATAGATTATTATATTTAACCTTCATGTATAAAATATTATTAAAAAAAGAGACTGATAAATTTTAAAAAATAAAAAATACTGTTCAATTTAAACCCCTTTTTAGTTTTTACCCCTTTTTTACCGGGTTACTGTTGACGGCCGGTTTACCATACTTAACAATAGGGCATGTTTTTTCGCATCGACATTGACGCCGTTTCTTCACGGAGCAGTGCTATACTGATATGCGCATCTGCCACTAGATATGATTGGTTAAAATATAATTCATATAGTTATTTTAAATAAAAAAAATAAATACAATAAAATTTTATATTATAAACAAAATCTTAAAATAATTTTTTATTTAGAATTTAAATATTTTATATTAAAAATAATTATTACATTTTCAAAATATGAATACAAACAACACAATCAAACATACCCTAAAATTTATATTTTTTTTTTGAAATAAAATCAAAAATAAATAATTGATTGAATCGCTTATCTCATCCATGCATATCCTTTCCTAATTCCCACGGGCCACAGGGGGGAATCGTGACCACCCTCCAACTAATTCCTATGGACACAACCACCATCCTCTCATTTCCAATCCATCGGTGTATATATATATATATATGAACATAGTAGTTGTTGGGAGTTGGAACATATTTTAATACATGATATTTTAAAATATCATGTATTAAAAGATCCTATATATATGTGTGTGTGTGAATGATATGTACCCACAACCCACAAGCTCATAGCATATATTAAAAGACCCTATCCCTGAATGATATGTGCCCACAACCCACAGGCTCATAGCATATATTAAAAGACCCCATCCCTGAATGATATATTGATATGTACCCCCCAACCCACAGCTCATAGCATATATATATTAAAAGACCCTATCTCTAAAATGATATGTACCCACTACCCAGTCCCACAACCCACACCTTCACACATCATCTGCTTATGTATGTCAAGTGTCAACACCTAACAAATAAATAATTCGTGTCCAGCAATCACCGGACACCGATTAATGCGCATTTATCATTTGAATGGGAGTTTTTTTTTTTCTTTATTTTTATTTTTAACACATGATAAGTAATTGAAAACGTGATCTCCTCATGATGAGTCACGATCGGCTGGCCATTCGGGATCTCTGTGTGTGTCACGGGCATACATTAATTTTTAATAATTATTTAGTTATAAAATATATCATTTGGCTTTTCAATGGAGCTCCACATGTACATGTAACATGGCACATGTATATGTGTTCATAGCGTACGAAGATATAGATCTTTCGTTGTTTGGCTGTTTGGTAAGACCCTTGCCCCCACGTGACTCACCCCCCCCCCCCCCCCCCCCCCCCCATCCCCCCCCCCCCCTTCCCCCCAGTCATCTCACGCATCTGCGCAACCCCCGTTCACGAGGCAAAAGCCATTTGATTGATAGATTCAGTCACCTGTTACGCGTGATCTCACGCAATCCAATCCTGATTGCAGACTCAGCTCCAACTATTAATGTACGTTCATCGCACATTCGCACGTACAGAAGTCAAATTAAGAATCCCAATTTCAAGCTATTCGTGAAAAACAGGGGAAATCATTTTTGTCAGAGTCAACTTTGGACTTGCTGCACAATGTTTACAACGTGTTTATAATAACCGCGCCAAACAAATTTATAATAACTTTTTTTAATCGGACAAGTGTCATAATTACAGACGTCGGTACGTAAAATAAATAAATATTATTCACTATTTATATGTCCACACATCAAACTCCACAAGTTCATATTTGCTCATTCATAATATACTTTTTAAAACTTAAAAAAAAATTAAGATAAAAACTACACTACATTTCTAAAATTATAAAATTTATAAAATAAGAATAAAGTTATTACAGTAGATTTACATATTTGGCCTGTCTATCATCTAAATTTTTTAAAAATTTCCCGTCATATTTGCAATTTTAATTGGATTGAGCCAAAAATCCTCTTGCTTCCAAATTCTTAGCAATTAGAGTTCCAACCAAGGTTGTATATTTGTATTCATATATCCATTTCAGTTTAGTCATTAAAATGAAATAATTCAAATTTATCACAAATATTTTATATTTCATCTGTTTGCTTGCGCATCTTCTTTCAATTTCGAAGTCCATTCGATTCTTTTCAATCGACATCGTCATCAAATTTGGATATTCTAAATAATCAAAAGTATTTTTTCTATTATTTTAACAATTGGCATTTTATGATACATGTTTTCATTTTTTTAATTTTAACAATTCGATTTTATTATAATATCAATACTATGCTATTGAATATTATTTTCAAATAAAAAAGAGAGAAAAAGTAGGAGATTGAAATTAAAAAGGAAAATGAATATGGCAAAAATATAACTATTTAAAGAAGAAAAAGAAAGTACTATTAAGTTTGAATGAGTATAATTAATAGTGTTTATTTTTTTTATTAAATCGTAAGACTAAAACGTATAGTTTTAAAATATTTTTATTAGATTATTTCTTCAAATTATTTTAAAAAATACTTAAAGGGTCTTTGAGTACTCTTATATTGACGAGTCAAAAAACTATCTATGCATTTTATTTATTTAAACAAAAAAATTAATATAACAACTGACCTTTGAAACACAATAGTCTCTAATTCTAATCTCTTATGCACGAACGTTTAAACAAACAATTTATTGGGAGTTAAAACAAATGTAATAATTTAAGTGACTTTAGATTGATGAGAACATATTTCAGCCAAATACATCTCAACGCATATGTAGGCATCATTTATTGAAAAAATAATATAGATGTATCAAGTGATCCACATGAATGATTTTATATAAACTTTCTATGCAACGATGAATCAATAAACAAACAATGCTTGTGGGGGTAGTTTAATGATTGTCTTAACCTCACTTTGATGAAAGTTTTGCTTTTGAATCTTAAGAATACCGTAATCCATGAGTGAGAAGGTTTTGAATAAAGTAGAAAGTGAGTTATATTAAATATAAAGAAACAAACGAACGAATCATGAGATACAGATTGATGATTCAAAGTAGTCTTATAAATGAGTTGACATACTCGACAACTTGTTCGATATTCATTTGACTAAGTTCGAGCTTGAGTTTGATACTGTACAAGCTCGACTCATTACTATTTAAATTTAGCTTGGTTATTAGATTAGTTCGGATTGAATCAGATCATTTACAGTTATATTCAACATATATCTTTAAATAAGCGACAATACTATACAATTCGTTCGATATTTCATTTGACTAAACTCGATACTATATAAGTTCGACTCATTACTCGTTAGAGTTTAACTCAATTAATGTACAATTGTGACTCAATTAGTAAGCTTAGCGGAGCATAGAGGTCCAAGTGTAGTGAAAAGCATAGTTGGCGTGGACCGAAAAGACTTCACGATAGTTCGTGCAGAAGATTGATGGAGCTCATTTGGAGTTTAAACGTGTTGACTTGGTTAAATGTAAGTAGTACGTCACTAGTCGGTAACTTGACGAAAAAGAAAGGATTGATCATCTATATACAAACTGGTTGAGAATTAGAACCGTTCTCCTGGTGAGTCTAAGGCAAAGCGAAAGCCAATTAATGCGTGCCCCATCGGTTTGAGTTACTTGGAGCATCCATAAGGGTGACCAAGTACCACACGAGTGAAAATATTGATCCCATAACATTCAACTCAAAAACAACACACGATATATAGTGCTATCTTAGTACTCATGTATTGAAATAAATATATGAAAATTATGCCTCGAGCAATGGAACATGTATTTAGAAAACAAAAGGTATAATCAATTTTCTTTCTTTTATCGAGTACATAACCCAGTTTCAATTCAAGTAGTACATAATTAAATACCAACAAAATTAATGATTTATTTGTTATAAATTTTATTTGTTATAATCTTTTAAAGTTTGTGTTAAATTCTAATACAAAATTAATTTGTATTTAGTGAAAATATATTTTTTAAAGCAAAAGAGTAATTTTTAAAAAACTGAATCCATAAAATATATAATATTATGAGTTCAGATAATAAAATAATAACAAATATTAAAAAATTATTTAAATATTTCATTAAAATTGAATTGTTTTTTTTGTAAATTAATTTTAAAATCAAATAAATTTAAATTCAATAGAAAGAAAAAATTATAAATACAAAACTAAGAACTCAATTCCGTAAACAATGATCAAGAAATCATGTCTAACAGAACCAACAGCAATATAAACAAATCAACACAAAGACTACTACACATAGGAATCATTCATTTGACCCCAGCGTCCAAGAAGGTGGTGGCGGTGGGTGAGCCGGCAGACGGCGGCGGTGTTGTGGCGGAGCACGGCCCTTGGTCGGTGGCGGCAACTTCCCTACATAAGGTTGATTGATTTTAGGTTTCTCTTTTTTTTTTTTTTTTGGCTACTGGCGAATAGTTACTTTATTTTTTTGAATTGGACGGGTGAGATTGTTTGATCCTTTTGGCAACAATCCCAGCCGTGGATGTCTTGAAACTCAAGCCTCGAGCCAAAACCTCAAGCCATCGATCAAGATCGATCCAAGGGGGAAGCCCTATCGTCCCCGGCAATCAATCAATCGATCAAATCCAGTTCGATCGAAGAAGAAGCAACAATGAGTCGCGGCAGTGGAGCCGGCTACGATCGTCACATCACCATCTTCTCTCCCGAAGGTCGCCTCTTCCAAGTTGGTAAGCCAACCATCATCATCATCATCTCCCAAACAACCAATCACTCTCAGATTTCTAGGGTTTCCTTTTGGCTGCCTAGGGTTTTCAGTCTTCTGTTCGTTTGAACAGAGTATGCGTTCAAGGCCGTGAAGGCGTCTGGAATCACTTCCATTGCCGTCCGCGGCATCGATTCCGTCTGCGTCGTCACGCAGAAGAAGGTCCCGGTCAGTCAGCGGTAGTATCACTCGGTTGCGAGCTTCCATCGCCTTCGAGTTTTTTTTTAATCTCTGTTTACTCACTCCGATCGTTTGCTTCCTGAAATCCCAACAGGACAAGCTTTTGGATCAAACCAGCGTGACCCATCTTTTTGCCATCACCAAGAACCTGGGTCTGCTAGCCACCGGCATGACAGGTTTCCTTCCCTCTTTGCGCAGTTTGTTTGGTTGGTTGAATCAATCACTTCAAGTTCATGCGTCTGCATACATTTGAGTTGGGTTTGTTTAGTGCGGCCCATCGTTTAACTGAGGGCGAATGAGCCAAAAATTGTTTGGAATGCCTTTTAATCTGATGATGACATTGAAGGAGATTAGTTTATATTTATATAAGGTCAGTTTCAAATATAAGGTCATACCTGGAAGAAGGTGGCAATTGTGGAACTGAGGTTACATTAATCAACATTTGAACCTGTCGTGTTTGTTTTGGGTTGCATTTTATGTGCCCGGATCATCCTACTTGTTCTGGCTACTTAGTGAAGTTTTAGTGCTCGATGAGTAATGTATGTTCGTGGGCGAATGTTTATATAATTATTCTGTCTCGTTGTAGCTGATGCAAGGACCTTGGTTCAACAAGCGAGGAATGAAGCAGCTGAGTTTCGTTTCAAAAATGGATACGAAATGCCAGTGGATGTGTTGGCGAGATGGTGTGATAAAGTTTTCCATGCAGCTGATGCTAAATGATATTTGATTTTATGCAGGAATTTCTCTAGAAACAAAAGCGTAATTGTCTCAAATGATATGGTTTGTTTTCAGCTACGTAATAGTTGCTTTCAACGTTTCCTGATATAGATGGTCAGAGAAAGTTATTTACATGAAGTGAAGTAGATTCACTAGTCCCATCTAAATGTTTATCATGAATGTAAGGTTGCTATGTCAAAAGAGCTTGCTGCAATTTTGGTTCAAGTTCTGTAAGAGTGGAGGGTTTTTTGGTTGTCACCAGCTGTGAAGGCGGAACTATGACTATCCAATAATTTTATAGATAAATCCACGCTGGATCCACAACCACACATATAATATAAGCTATCCCTTACTCCCTTTGTTTTTTTGGATCTAGGTCCTGTACATGGGCAGCTGATCCTTCACATATTACAGTCATTGATGATGATGTATTCACTATGCTTTGGATAATGTGTTTCCAAATGCTATTGTTGCACTAACGTATAAGTAGCACACCAAAACATTGCTGTTGGTTAAGATTTCTGATATTTTTAACTTCACCTTTCAATATTAGGAATTAGGATAAACTTTGTTCAACATTTCCATTTGGCTAGTTGGGAATTGGCAGGCTGTGGGCTGAATGGCATGTGATTAGGTTTCTTAGACTTTTGGTTTATTATCTGGGAATTGTACATTTGTACTTCATTTATTATTTTTATATGGAATATATAGATTCATTGCATAGGTTCCATGCAAGGCTTACTTTACTTCTTGAGGGCACACACTTGAGCTTTTCAATAATTTTTCGTAAATATGTGATTTAAATTACTTTTTGTTTTTCTATACAAATACACATTATAATAAGTTTTTTAAATTGCTATATATATCATTAAAATAATATTTTATATTATTTTTATTTAATAATATTATTTAATAATTTAATATAAAATAAAAATAAATGTTATTAGAAACGTGAAAGACAAATGTAAGATTTTTTTATATAATTAAATAATTATATAGAGTGAACAGTGCTTCCAATATATATACAAATTCAATGATGAAAGTTAAATATAAGACATCTGTTATGAAAATAATTTTATGACTTTAATATTTTTCTTAAATATAAAAAATAAACTTTTATAGAAAATTTATTACTAGTGCTCGTAGTAGTAATATATGACTATTCATATTTAAATTTATTGTTTTTATTGAAATATATAAAATAATCCACAAATTTTTTATTTGCGGATCTTATTTGACTTTCTTACACTATGGGGGTATTATTTGAATATTTAAGTATGAAATATGGATTTTTGGATTGTTGTCGCGCCAAATTTCAGGGTAAATATCAGTGACATTTGATTGAGCCTTATTATTTTTAAAAATAGAATTATTTTTTAAAACTGTGCGTCCAGATGAATTTATACTACTGATAAATAATTTTAAATTATATAGGCTCATAATTTAAAAAAAAAAAATATTTTCAAAAATAATATTATCTTTTGTGCATGTTGCATGTAGTATAACCTTCACAATTTTGATTATTGTTATATATATATTTGTAAAAAATTTCTAAAAGACTCGTTGGATTAAGTACTACTACATAATCTGATGTTTTTAAATATACTGCCACTTGATTGACTTGTATTGCTTGCATCACACATTTAGGATTGCAGACAAATCTCAGGTTTATACTCAACATGCCTACATGAGACCCCTTGGAATAGGTTTGCTTCTGGTGTTTTCTAGACTCTGTAAAGCGACTTTACATTTTGATTTATGCGTCGTAAATTTTAGTTTTATAAGTTTATTACTGGTAACATTTCTTTTAAACTGTTTTCTCTGCTGACTTGCTAACATGTAGTTTCAATGGTCTTGGGTATTGATTTTGAGGGACCTTGACTTTTCAAGTGTGATCCAGCTGGGCATTTTTATGGTCATAAGGTATTTCATGGGGCTTTTTTGTTGGAAAGAATTAAGTTTTATTAGTTTGCTCTGAGATTATAACCTTTTTAGCATGTAATGGGTTATCACTTCTGCTCTATCTGTGCCTCAATTCATATTTTATCCATTGCTCTCAACTTCTCCCTTAGCGTACTAGCCAAAAAAGTTCACTTATTTTAGCCAATAAGGTTCACTTATTTTTTTTTTTTGTGAACTCGTGCCAGTTCAATGTTCAATGCGCCAAAATTCTCCTCCCTTTTTTCTCCTCAAAGTTGCTTGAGATTAATGTTCTCATTACATGTTGCAGGCTACAAGCGCTGGGCTGAAAGAGCAAGAAGCAATTAATTTTTTGGAGAAGAAAATGAAGAATGATCCTGCTTTCACTTTTGAAGAGACAGTGCAGGTATATCTGCAAGTTTTGGTCCTGAATTACATTTATTTTTAGGGATTTCACGTGTTTATGTATTGGCATTGCAAATTCAACGTCTTCTCAAGTGGCAGGAAAAATTGCATTTCATTGTATCTTTTCTGGTTCTTTTAGCACATATTCATATGCATTCCACCTGCTCGATACATTTGAATACTTTCATGAAAATAGATGGGAATCTCACAGTACATTCTCTCTTTTCTGTTTGCTTAGTACATGGATCGACCTCTTTGGATTTATTGCTGCTGAGCTGAAGTATCAACTCTATGATTTGTGACATTGACTAGGCTTTGACATATGCATAATATAAGAGATGCTAGGTGTAGACATAGTAGCTATAATGTTATGAGAAAGGATAAGAATCTAACGTCACATTATGGATCTAAAGTGAAGTGATTGACCCTATGGTTTTATACCTGGTAAATCTAATCATTAAGTGTTATTCAGGAAATCTGTAATTACAAGCATTTATGATATAGGATTGAGGCTTTTGAGCATTGTTTTTCATGAGAAAAAAATATAGCTGAGGTCAAGAGATGGCCCAATGGCAACCCTCCTTGATGACAGGGTTCAATATTCACCTTTAACCCTCTCGCAGTAGTTCATTATAGTATACAGTCCAGTAGGGCATTATATAACCCAACTACTTGGACTATGGGCACAAATTATTTATTTATTTTTATGGTATGCGTTGCTTTTGATCTTTTAATGTTATTTCTTGTTGATTGTGTTTGATTCCACCTCTAGAATTACTTTTTAACTAGTGTTTGACTTTTTCATCTTCCATGGACTAACTAACTGGGCCAAAAAGCTAATCATTCTAATCAAATGATTATATTTATTGGCTTGTAATAAAGCTAAAAATGAATCGGTAACAGCACAGCAGGATATAATGTCATTTTAGTCTTAGTTCATTTATGTGATAAAGCTCTGGACATGAAGGAGCTATTTATTTGGTTACTGTTTGATGGGAGTTGCAAATGCAAGTGCAAACCATGCAACGATATCTATGGATAGAAATTCAGAGATTTGCATATAGTGATTCATGGCACTAAATTGTGTTTGATATGATTTTTAAATTTTTTGACATGAGGCTATGGTCAAATAACATGATTGATCTTGTTCAATTTTTGGTTACCTAACCTGTAAGATATTATGGAGATTGTGATGCAATACATCTACTTATGTGCAGACAGCTATTTCTGCACTACAATCTGTTCTACAAGAAGATTTCAAATCTACTGAAATTGAGGTAGCATTCTTTACGGTGCCAATTTTTTTCATGATTTTTCTTCCATGTTATGTGCGGAGGAGAAGTTTCTTGTTGCCCTTATTTTTTCAGGGGAGGTTTCTTAATGTATGCAAGATGTTCTTATTGGAACTTGTCTTTGGGTTTAGGATTACCTAACCGTAAGGGGTATCGTTTTTGATAAAAATTAACATTATTGTTGTAAAACTAACATTTCCAATGACATTGGTTTGTCTAAGAAATGACAAACTAAATACAAATTACGAGATTATTTGTCTAATTGTGATTCTTATTCTAGTGAAAACCCAACACATACTTTAAAAGGGTTGCTAATGTTACAAAGAAATTATTAATATCACATTAGCACTACCTAACAATATGTATCTTGATGATTAAATTCAAACACATCCTTATAGTTTAGTTGAATATATGTATCTTGGTGATTTGTAAATTATGCCTTACGAGTATGGTGCCTTGCATGTGGGCGTTGTGAGCAAAGACAATTTGGTTTTTAGGGTATTGTCTGCAGAAGAAATTGATGAGCACTTGACTGCCATAAGTGAGCGAGACTAATGTGGTAGTGTTACTATGTAGTGTGACTTTTCATATAAGTTATTTGTAACCATAATTGTTGGATTATGGGATGATTTAATATATAATTCTTATACAACTACCCTTCGTTTTCATTCCTAGAATATTGACATCCATCTCTGGTCAGCTAAAATTAGGCATCATAGCAATATCAGGCTGAAAACGGATGCGACGTGTGACTAGGGTCGGCAAATGCTCACCTTGAACTTAGACCAGGCAATCTTAGTTCTCAGCAGCTAGACCATCAATTGTTCAAATTTCAGAAATCATTCACAATAATGCAAATGTAATTCTAAAAATCTTTAGCAATCTGGTCTAGCGGCCAGGGCCCAGGTTTATTAAATACACGAAATGTATTTATTAAATAATAATTTTATGTTTTCTTTTTGTTTAAGTATGCAATTGTTACTTTCTAATTAGTTTATAATTATATTTTTAATGTACATTCTTTATAATCTTACTCAAAAACTAACAAAAATATAATATATTCATTCGTTTATTTACCAACGATTTTAACAAAAACAAATATTTATAATTATAATTATAAAAGATTATAATAAATCTTTTATTTATTACTTCTTATTTATATAAACAATAAATTTAAACTTTTTTGTTATATATATTAAATTATGAAATTTAAATACAAAAGTTGCCCTCTTGGATCTGCCCCTTGCGCTGAAACCTGTATTAGTTCTAAAACATGACTTGATTAAAATTCAAGCTTCGGAAATTCAAGCTTTAAAAACTGCGCTGAAAATTGTTTTAACAGAATTTGTGGCCTGCTTTTATGTTATGAATCTTTTATTGAGCTAATACCTATGAACTTTGATAAATGTATGTCATTACAAAGAACTATGATGCATGCCATTTCAGCCGTTGGTTAAGTTAGTAGTCTTGTTGCAGTAATTTTCCAATGAAATCGGTAAATACGGATTGAGACTCCTCAGGAACAGGTTGTCCTCAAAGCTCTATTGCCCATGTCACGAACGATATGATGCTCTCCTCAAGATCATCGTCGAATTTCCAGATCGTCCCGTCAGTTTTATTGAGGCTACTTGCCAGCATTTGGTAGCCTTACAGTCATTCACGCATTCCATCATACTCGCCTCCAACATCTCTCAAAATGGACCAATGCCATTGCCTTTCCACACAATTTCACCATCACGTGGATGGGGTATTCATATAAGAGCAACCCAACACATCCCAAAGCAGGGTAAGCCTAAGATTTCCGATGGAAGTGTGGATTTTCATTTTACTGCTTCATTCTGCTGCACCCAAATCTGATCCAAATAGTCCAAGGTTTGTGCTAATGATTATCCTCATCACCCAACCAACTTCAATAAAAATATAAATAAAAATCTTACTTACCATGAGGGAGTCTTGCTCGGTGGATGGTGCAACTCTGTTTGCAAAAAAGGCAAGATCACGAAGCAATATCAATGTCTCATGTGAGGATAGGTCGTACTTGCAAAGTTGGCGATGAGGCTTGGCCTCCGGCATGTCCAGCTATGACTCGTGGACTCAAATTTAGTGCTCCAACAGTAAAGTGAAGTAGCCGCAGTGAAACAATGCTGCAATCACATTATCTGGAAGCCCTGATTGTAGAAATTTTGCCTTAGATATAATTACAATAACAAAAACCAAATGATTTTGTCTTTAGCAATGATTTGAGCCTTGGTTTATTGAGCTGGAATTGTCCTATAAAATAACCACGTCATTATACAAAAGTTTTTCTTTTAAAAGATTGGATTTAACGAGTTAACATGGATACATGAGCATCACATATAGCATTGACATGCTCTTAACGTGTAAGCTAAAAAGGAACGTGCAAAGTTGCTATTTGCATCAATTTAGACCACATGATTTTTTTTTTGGTGGGATGCATACATTATTGACACATTCTTCTTACGCAATAATCTACAAAGTGTCCTACAGGCCACTTGGGCAGCAATCCTGATCTCAAACAAGCCTGATTGCAAACCCAGTTCCAAATTAAATTTATAAATAGAGAAGGTAAAGAACTAAATTCCAACTTATTGATAAAAAGTCTGGAAATCTTTGTGAAAGTCAAACTTAGGACTTGCTCCAAAAAGCCCAGTTTACTCCATTAGTTGATGTTGATTACAAGGTAATTATATGATTTACGCTTTGAAAGGTACTCATTCAGTACACGATGAACACTATGTTTAAACACCCGAGTGATGCATTTCGACATTCAGTCCAATAATCATGAATCAAGCAGAGCAAGTTGCAAGAAAAACAAACAGAAGACTACAAACAGAAATCATTCAGATTATGTTTTAATGGATAGGTTTAGAAAGAACTAGGAAGCTCACCATTATAACAGCCAGAAAGCATTAAGCAGATAAACGAATAACAATGTGGACTGGATTTTCAGCTTTATTGATGGCATGCTCTTCCTTCTCGGAAAATTTAATAGTTGTCCCATAAGGCTCTCAGTCAACTGAACTTCCTCAAACAGAATTGCCAACTATTCTTACTCAATAGATTCAAGTTCTAACCCATGCAACAACTTCACTAGCATCTTTACCAGAAGTGCCATTTAACTCTTTTCCAGCGGCATGCTGCTTTTATCATACACCATTATTTCTTTTCCTCCTTCCTTTGATAACAATGGAATCGGCCTCCTCTTACGCTTCCTACGGAGCCGTCTTTTCATGAGGTGAATATACCGATACCTCATACCCATCAACGGATGCTTCTCAACCAACATGAGCTTCCTATAAGCCTCCCTAAGAACCACAGTCTGAGTCCTAATCTTGTTGGAGACGTAAAAGATCCCCGGGTGGTGAGCCAAGGCCCTCTTAAACCTTAACCCAAACCCTAAGAAGTCGCCCAAACATAACAAATTCACCTTCTCCGTCTTCTTGGACACAAGGAGATGAAGCAACTCGTGAAGAACTGCCACCGTCCACTTCTCCGCCTGATCGACGTGATCGTTCTTGGGCGACAAATGGAATGCATTCTCATAAGGCGAAATGTAGGGCAGGTTTTGCATTCCATCGAGCCATTCGCTCACTTTCTTCTTCAGATGAAACCCACCTCGAAAGTGCATAGGAAACGGAAGCCTAGAACCCTTATTAAACCCTAAACCCTCTCTCATCGCAGCCTTCTCCATCGCCGAGACGGCCAGGTCCTTCCTCCAGTAAACCAACTCTAAACCAAGCGCTTCGGACCCGTTCGGGCCATCAGGCACGCTACAAACCTCGAACATTTCCGGAAAATCGGGGAGAAACGAGAGAACGTAGTCGTGGGGGAGACCTAGGTCGAATGCGAATCGATCGATGACGCTCAGCGGAAGTTTCCCCGACCTCGCTAGCATCAGAAGCTTCGCGAGCCTCTCCGCAGTTTCTACGCGATGGGTGGGAGACATGTACACTGCGGCCCGTTCCTCTCGGTCGATGGCCACGGCCTGGCGCGTGAGGCGGACCAAGGGGAGGGCTTTCGGTTTGGGTCGAAACAGCTGGAAGACGGTATAGTACTTCTGAATGAATTTTACGGCGGTGAGAGGGAGATCGAAGGTGGTTTTGACGGCGGAGGCGGCGTAGAGGGGGAGGACGCAGTCCGGGGGAGGAGAGGATGAGGTTCTTGAGGCGGAGGAGGGGTTTGAGGTTCTTCTCCCGCTGAACGACATCGTCGAGGTAGTCGTCTCGGACCCATTTCACGCGGGCATACAAGATCGTGCGGCGGATGTGGAGGTTGTGGGGGAGGCGGATGGCGGCGGCGGCGGCGTGGCGGAGCACGGGCATCGTCGGAGGCCGCAACCTAAGGCGTGGGAAATGTTGCAGGCTTAAGGTGCGATAGCAGTAGGTTGCACGTTGTTGTGAGACTTCTCTCACGCCCCGAGCATCTGTGGGCGCCACCGATTTGTCAGTGACTACGGGTAGATGATGCACAGTAAAAAGGCTATGAAAGAGTTATTTTCGAATTTTTCATCCTGTCTCCTATATTTTTACTCAATTTTTAAAATTTTGTATATTTAAGTATTATTTGAGTATACAAATAAATATACATTTACCGAAAAAAATAATAAATTTATTATAAAAATATTCAAATTCTTAAATTTTAATTATAAATTATTTTATAATTAAATTTCGAATAATAATATATATTAATCAACTAAAGGCAATAAAAAAAGAATAGTGTTAGGTACAATCGGCGTTGCGGCATCTTTTGTGTCTCCAGCTGACATGAAATAAGTCACCTCAACATTTTTTTACGATTCGGTGCGCTTACAAATTATCACTCGAGAGCATGCCTCGATCGAAGCTCGAGCATACACACTCAGAGCATATCTGATCGAACTTCGCCTCGAGCAGAGACTTGAGCATGAGCTCGAATAAGCATCAATCATCTTTCTTACGCTCAAATCTATAGGTTTTTAGATTCCATTGACTGTAATTTCCAACTAAAACTTCAAATGGCCATTACTTTACAATAATCTGATTTAAGCTTAATTTTTTTATTTATAAGTATCTACGAGAGCTACGCCACCAAAACTCCCGTAAGAAATTTTTTGCTCTCAAATTTTAAAAAAACACTATCACCTTAAAAACCTAATTTTATGACATTTCTACATACATCCGCGTCTAAATCCAGAGGCTCCTCTTTCTCTCTTTCTTTTTATCTCGTATTCGATGCGCTACGCATTGAATTTTAAATATTTCTACCGATATAATAATTATCACATGACACGTCTGCAGTTGCAAGCCGACACCGCTGATACAGCTGGTCGTTAAGTCGTATCACTACATACATTGGTATGGTACCAAATCCGGGTGCAAAGGTCCGTCCAACAAACCGATAAATTGAAAACTACGTATCATGCATGTTTCCACCCTACGATCAAACAACACTTCAAAAGCCATTAACAGTACAAAACTGTAAAATAACTGGTAACACTAATTTGCATAGGACCAAAAAGGCTAACATGTATAATCCTTGGAAGCACACTATACAGAAAGGCTGCATGCAAATGTCAGCATTGTAACAATTAAACCATAGCCACTACAAATACGTTAAATACAACCAGAGCACTAGTCTAGTCCGTTCTTAAACGGGTAGAGGAAAGGCAATCCTTAAAATACTCGATTATATCAGTTTATACTCCCTCTTATTCAGTCACCGAGTACAAACAGAACAGCATTTGGTACCAGGAAAGTCCATTAGTCACTACAAATAAGTTGAACACGAAAGGAAAAGGACACGGCAACCACCAAAATGGATCTTCAGAATCCTTGGACAGTTTCCTTCCACAATACCCAGTGGTCATCTGATAACCAGGAAAGAAACATAAAAAAGGGAAAAAACTATGAGTTTATAAATGGGCAAAGTAACATAATGCATAAGATATATAAAGTAATAACACACCCTATAGTTACTGCAAGACGAGCTTTCACCATAAACATCACATGAAAGATGTGAATTGTAAAGAACAGAATGTGTATTTTTTTTATCAGAAGAATGTGAGTTATGTATGTATATATATGCATTAAAAAACTCAACAGATTTCATAATAGAGTACAGGCAAGGAAAAGACAAAAACCATTTTCTTCCAAGAAGTGCAGTGCACTGAGAGAAGAATCATGCCACAGTTTTTGGGACCTAAAAATCTCAACATTCACGCACAAACCAACTCAGAAACCCTTTAAAAGTTTTATTTTCTTTTCCAGCTATTTTATGGTCTTCCGGGAAACCCCACAGATATCATTCAGTAAACAAGAAAATTCCCTTCTGTTGGTTTCTTGTAGAGACAGAGAGAGACAGCATGTCACTCTGTGTGCAACGTAACTTAAGACAGGTTTTGAATCGCATCATAATAGATATTAATTTAAGATTAATCTTAAACTTCAAACATAAATAAAACAAACAAACAAACTGTGGGCTTCTTAGACTTAATGAGGGACCCTGGTTCAAAGGCAGAACGTTTCTCCATCAACAACTGTTGAGTTGATTCTTGAATTGAGGATAGATTTAGGGATCCCGTATTCGTAACCCATATGCAGTTGTAAAGTGACACACTGACACTATTTTGATGAGAGGTTTAGTTTGTTTTTTCAAAGAAAAACATGCAACATTTTCTCTTGAGTCTTGACAACGCATCCAGACCATTTTTAGAACAGTGGACATGATCCAACTTAAGAGCAGGAGACAATACAAAAATCCAGTTAGGCATTAACAAATACCATCAACCTAATCAAAGGCAACTCCAAATGTTTGACCAGTGAATGATCAAATAGTTGTCTCGCTATGGGTAATTTACATTAAACACATGCATCAGTAGAAGGCTCTCAAGAGCATGAGATGACAAACATCCACATATGCCTATCTAGCCATGAATTCGCAAAAACAACAGGGATGAAGACCGTGAAATTTCATGTTATCAAAATTACAGTATTCTGTGAAAGTGAGGGAAAAAATAGACTTGTAAAATTTCAAAACTTGGACCACAAAGCAATCATTCCAGTGGCCACTAAAAAGCAGCAGGGGAGTATATTATTATTTCTTTGATACGTGAATGACTGAATATATGTTTTACCATGCCAATTTTACTTCTCTCTTTTTTTTTTAAAAAAATATCTCAAAGCAATATTGAGCTGCCAATAGATATGAAAATAACAAAACTACAAACATTGATAGTGTTACCATACATGGCTCAAGCCTCAAAGCTATCAAAATGTTCAGGCGATAAAAACTCTACTACTTAAACGAGGAGACAAGAAAATAATACCATCTTAAGCATCAGCAGTAGCAGTCTCCTTCTGTTCCACCTCATTTGTAGCTTCATTTGCATCTGCACCACCAGCATCCTCCTCCAGGGGAGGCCGAACCTGCTCTTCCTCTGGTAATGGCTCCTCAACATAATCATTATCAAAGGCATCTGCCGGAACCTCATAAATCCTAACTTGAGGCTTAACCGGATCCTTCACAAGGACATACTTCCCCTCATTCAATTTCATGCACAAGTTCACAATAGACTTGACGATTCCCCACATGTTGGAACTATTCAGATTAATCTGTGCCGCAAACTCCCTGGGCTTGTACCCAACCACAGCCAATATAACATGGTTAAAGTGATCGCGGGGGTGAACCCGAGAAACATAGCCCAGCTTCATCAAATCGGTGCTGGCTAACATGGCCTGAGCGGTCCACTTAGCCAGCTTGTTGGCATTGTTTTTAAGCTCAGTGGCGAGCACAGCACCCCTCTGGGTCTCCAGCTTCTGCCTCCAATCCACACCGGAGTACTTGGGGTCGAACTCGTTGAGCGCATTGAGGGTGAGGTAGGACCTCTGGTTGTTGATTTCAACCACACCCTGGACCTCACACCTGGCAACGAGATAGGTTTCATCGTCCAGCTTCCAGCGCCTGTACCTGTACCCGACGGAAGCAACCTCTTCCCCTTCGCTGGCGAAGGGGTTGGGTTCCTGGAACCCGACCTTACTCCCGTCCCGGCTGAGGACCTGCTGGGAGAAGTTCTGGTTGATGTAGGCGGCCTCGACGCTGAGGGAGTAGGCGGAGTTGATGTCATCCTTGGCTTCGGGCAAGGGCTCCTGGGAGGTCTCGTGGACGGAGAGCAGGTCGAGCTGGGACCCGTCCCTCTTGTCGAAGAAGAGCTTGTTCCCGACACGCTGGATGACGATGTCCCAGGAGTAGACGGAGCGGGGGGCGCACATGAGGGTGGCGAGGATGGCGTCGGTGGCGAAGACGGTGGCCTTGTCCTCGTTGGCGAGGCGGCGGATGACGGGGTCGTCGGTGGTGGTGACCTTGAAGAAATTGCGGTTCTTGAAGCGCTCGAGGCGGCGGTCGTTCTTGGGGGTGACCCGGTCGTAGGTGCGGTCGTAGAACTCTAGGCCGCCGCAGAGGAGGAGGTCCTCCGGGTCCGGGACGGTGAAGGCGAGCTTGGAGAAGGAGGAGAAGGGGATCTGCTCCAGCATGTTCCACTCCGGCTGGATGTCAACCGAGGACTTGAAGACCGCAGCCTCGCGCCGCTGGTTGTTGTTGCCGCCGCGGTGGCTGTTGTGGTAGTAGCGGTCGCGGCGGGCGCGGTCCCGCTCGGCGTCGCGCTTCCGGGCCTCCACCTCCTCGTCGCGGCGCTGGGGGAGCTGGGGCCGCTGCTGGAACCGCCAGCGGGAGCCGAACTTGGGGCGGGGAGGGGGCTTGCCGTCGACGAGGCGGAAGGTGGAGTCCTCGTCGGCAGCCAGGCCGCCTCCGAAGGATTCGTCGCCAGCGAAGTCGAAGACGGAGTCGGCGGGGTTGTTGCGGCCTCCGCCGCCTCGGGCGTGGTGGTAGTTGCTGCGGGTCCAGTCGGCGATGCGGCCGAGCCTGTCGGAGTGGGAGAAGGGGGCGAAGGGGACGTTGGTTGGGTGCTTGGTGAGGAGGGCCGAGGCCGATTCCGGCGGTCCCCACCCGTCGGCGTTGAAGGGTACGGCCCCTACTTCGAACACCATATCGTCTCTCACTCTCTCTGTCTGTCTGACACTTCTGCTGTTTCTGTTTCCCAACTGAACACTACACGCTGAACGCTGGTCGCTCGCAGATCGCGATGGATTGGATTGGAGAGCAGCTTCCGATCGAGATTAGGGTTTCCTTCCTCGTACTATCGTCGGCTGCTGGCTGGTCTACAAATTGGGCTTCTCTTTGGTAGGCGGCGACCGTCATTGTCAACTAGTTTCTGGAAGTAGGACATGACAATGGTTACCAATTTAATCAACAACTTTCTTTAATCAGTATAGACTAAAATAACCCCAAAAACTTATTATATGTAAATTTTGTAAAAATTGAAAGACGGACTTTAAAAAATTATAGAAATTAAATTAAATATAAACCTTTTGAATTGTTTTGTATTCATTGATATATCACTATCAACAATTGAAGAAATTAGACTGCCTGTTCAAAAAAAATTGACATAAAACGTTTGAAACTATTTTGAAGATGATTTAAGATTGACCCTTTTTAGTAATATAACAAAATAATACATTTCAAATGAAAATTTATTTTTCATCTAAATCTTTGAAATAATAAATTTATGTTTACAAGTATAATCTGCAAAGTCTCAATTATCATTAATTACCTTAAAATCTACGAAAGTTGACGAAAGATGCAAACTTGCTATCAAATGTTAATCATACTTGCTTGCGAGAAATAAGAATTCATCGGATGTGCATGCATTATGCTGACAATCTTAAGTTTGGTTATGAAGAAGGGGAAAAAAAAACAAAAGACAATGTTTGGTTAGATAATAGTTTTTTTAGTTTATATTTCTATGATATCAACACATGAAATATATGTAATTGATTAAGTGTAAAGATAAGATTGTAGTTCTTATTTACTAATTAATTAATTTTATTGAAAGTTATCCCACCCATGTCATAAAAAGTAAATAGTATTGCTACAATTTAAAAAATATATTTTAAATATTAAGTTTATATTTAAGAGTGTTTTTGAATATTATATAAACTCAATCTTTTAGACGATAACAAATGTGTAATATAAGTTTTCAAAAATATAACTTACAAAATTTGTAACAAATGGAGGTGACATGAATGAAAAAAAAAATGAAAGTATGTGTCCAACTTATATAAAATAGGATTAAATATTTGGGCTACTCGTATGTATATTGAATAATCGTCTAATTAAGTTGTGTTGTATTCCTTATTTCTCCATGAGCTCATGGCCTTTTTTTCCCCCATCTATTTCATAGGGGGAAAAAATTAGGGTGAAGAGTTTATTTAGAACACCTTTAGACTCTTCAAATGTTTTTTTTTTCACTTTTTATTTGAATAGAATATTTAATAAAATTCCCTGTTTAAATTTTACTCAACACTCTCCATTTAATATTTACTAAAATATTATTTTTTTCTCAACTCATTTTTTTTTTGCAATCCATTTTTTCCACGTAGGTTAAAATAAGAGTAAATAAATTAATAAATAGTTTAATTGGTGAATAGTTAAAATAAGTAATTTTAAAAATAAGTTTCAAAAATAGGTCGTTAATTTGTATTATTATTTTAAAGAGCCAATTATAAAGAGATGCAATAAATGCTCTTACACGATCGAAGCAGACAAAATGAAGGCTGCAGAAAAAATAATGGATGAATATTAATTTTAAGAGTAAAATAAAATTTTTATTATTTATGAATTTTATATTTTTGCATTCAAAACAAATATACTTATAAAACACAATATATTTTAGTATATATCTTACTATAATCTAATCCGCAAAATAATTTGGAGAAATTATATTTGCAATTGGCGTCGGGTAGCATTATTTCTTAATTATTTTATTTTATTAATTACTTATTTATTTTTTAAAAAAAACTTCAAAAATATGATATTGGTTTATAATAAAATTGTACGTACAATGCAGCCTTTGAAAATTCATAGATCAATAGTCAATGATGTTTTGTCAAATCTCGACCTCAGCATTAATAAGAACATTTATTCCGAATATTTACGGTTTTACGTGCCTCTGTCTCTCAATTTCTTCCCCACCCTTTTTGGGTCTCGTGTCCCTGAATAAATTGCTGTATGTATTTAAAGCTTCGTGCTCCATGTATTATGTATGTATAGACTACACTCCCATCCCCATTCATCACGCCACAATTCATGGACCGCCACCTCCTCCGCCTCTGCGCCGCCGCCTCCGCCTCCGCCGCCGTTATCTCTTTCCTCGTACTCCTCCTCCGTCACGGCCACCGATTCTCACCACCCTCGGTCTCGTCTCCGGAGAATTGCCGTCACGTCGAGGACTCGCCGGCGGCGGCGGAGGCTCAGCCGTACCTCGTGATGATGCTCAGGGCGCTGGTCCTCGTCCCCGTCTCCCACTACTGCCTTGCGGTCTGCATCGCGGTCGCGGCGTACCTCTACGCCTCTCTGGAGTTCCACATTCTCGGCGATGTCTTCGCCGGGTTCCGAGGCGAGCGCGTGTCCCTCACGTTCCATCCCGGCTCTGACCTCCGAAACTCGGTCGTTTCTAAGTGCCGTGTCCTCCGTGGGAGGTAATGATTTTTGTCCTCGTGTTCCTTTCCGTTTTTAAATTTTTAATGTTAGTTCATGGACGTGGGGCAACGAATCCAACGGTGATGTTTGGCCAAGTACTTGAATAAAAACCCGTTATTAATTATGTAAACTTTGTTAATATAGTCATTATTAATAGTAGGCAGCAACCAATATTATAACTATTTGGGCTCTTTAATTAATCATATGGTCATTTTGTCTAACATCATATTTATCAAAGAGATAAAATTAATATGATATAATATTTAAGAGTAATTCTCAAAATAAAAATAAAAATAATATTTTATATTTTATTTTTTATTAAAGTGATATAATTTTAATTAAAATTTTATTTATTAAAATAATATTATTTTAATAAAAATACAAATAAACTCTATTTGGAAAGTACGAATAGATTTTTGCAATATTTAAACCTAATTTAAGTTTTTTTTTTCTTTTTTCTTTTTTCTTTTTTTATTTTTATAATAATACTTCCACAAGAGCCCTATCCCCCCCAAAGCCTCTCTTATCCGCGGAGATCGAATGTTGTGTTTTTGACCACTCGATTGTACCCAGACTTTATAAGTTGATAATCTGTCGGCATTAATTAATGGAATTTTAATATTTGTTATTATTTTTTAAAAAAAAGTAAAATCATTTTTTTAAAATGTCATACGATTAAAATTATTGTTTTAAAAAATAAAAACGAACCATGTGTTCATGTAATAAAATAGTTAATTATAATAAAAGAAGCTCAACGAGCGACTCAGTAGAAACTCTTTTTAAAAAATATAATAAAAACAGGATAGCACGCTTTGACCCTGTCGTCGGGCGTAATATAACGACCGAAGCGATTAATTATTTGATTTAAAAAATAACAAATAAAAAGCGTAGTTTATTTTTTTTTAAAATAATTTATAGTTTACTCGCAACACCGACGCCCCTACCCCACTCCTCCCCTCCCCTCCCCCCCTCATCCTCAATCGGCGGCGACGGTCTCCTTCACCGTCCTTCCTTTCTCTGGCGGCGGCGGCAATTCCGAAAAATGATGACGGAGGCGGAGGCGGAGCTTCCTCCGTCATCACTCTGCCATCCTATTATTTCAATCTCAGAAATGATTGCCTCCGTCGCCTCCGGATATGGAGACGGAGACAGGGAAGCAGAGAAAAGGGAGGTAGACCTAGACGATGCAGTTGGCTATTGTCATACTGTGATTCCCTAAATCGATGGTTCATATACAATTAGTGCATTATCGAAGAACATTGCCAATGATGCGATTCTCTAAATTGTTGGTTCATACAACATTCGTTCGTTATCCAAGAACATTGACGATGAGGAGAATCATGGTAACCTAAACTGAAGTTAAAATTGTTCAAACTAAACTGAAACTTTTTTTTTTCCTTAAAAAATAAAATAAAATAAATAAAAAATCGTGGTGATTTTTTGTGCAGGTATTTGAGTACCCCATGGCTTTGCAGTCCTCATCTCCAGACTGCATTTCTCTTCATCTTCGGGAGGTCTTATCCTGTCAAATATAAGAGGTGAGAAGTCTACATTTATTTCATGTTTTTGACTCTCTCTCTCTATCTCTCTCTCTCTCTCTTGGAGAAGCATAAAACTTCATCTATGATCGTCGGTGAAGTGGTTGTTGAATCAGTTTTGTTTCCAAATGTCATAAATTGTCGCTAGATGCTACTATATTTTCCATCAGGATTTGAGATGTGGTGTTGTTGTCATGTTGATTAGACTGATATATGGCATGTTTTGTGGCAAGACAAAGATAATATGTAAACGATGAAAATTGAGATTGGAGTTGGTTTCTGAATACACTTGTGTGTTTTTGCATGTGGAGATATTTTACAACAGAAAAAAAAAACATTATCAAAATAATTGTCTAGGCCTATGTTATATTGTTATCGCATCCTTTTCTGTTCACATGGACAATAATGGACTTCCTACGATGGTTGTGCATAAATTTGTTACGGTGACATTGAGGGTGGCAGATGAATGTCTGCCATGGTTCAATTGTGAGAGAAGTGCTGGAATATCACATGAAAGGGATTTAATGTGCATTGCATAATTACTTTAACAGTTCATGCTACCTGATTCAATGGGACAATTTTCACCTTTTTTTTTTCTACTCGATGACGATTAGAACAATTTATTCTCTTCATTATCTGAGTGACAATTGGACACTTCTGTGCCTAGGATAGCACTAATTTATTGTTATTCACAGAGAACTATTCCATACACCTGATGAGGAAACAATTGCTTTGGATTGGCTGAGAAGTTCAGATGGTAAGGTTTTATTTTTCTTCCCACCATATAAATACTGCAGTCGCAATTATTGCCCCAGTGAATATGGCACCATATTGCCCTTTTTTAGTTGATACTGTTGCATAACTTCTGTTGGAAAAAGTTATTGCAGCATAAATTTGTTTTCGTTTGAATGGTACTATTTTTTCCATCCACTTTAGCCCTATTATAGTGAAACTTTAAATCGAAGTTAGAGTCACATGAGGATGTGAGCTTTGGCATGGTTCATTTCCTCTGCAAGACTAATATCCTACGCTGTTGGTGGAGGTAGAGGTTACCCATAGTTGAATAAGTTGGAGTTGTTTTTGTCTACTGATTATCTTGTTGATTATTCAGAGTTCCTTTTCCTCTCCTTCTGTAACAAATTGGATAAATATTTATGCACCTGGAAATCACTTGAAAATGTAAATTTTGCAGCTAATGTTTTGGTGCATCTTCTTCACAGTTAGGGATAGCACCTCTCTTATGAATGATACCATACATAAAGATGCCAAAACCCCTATTGTGGTAGTGATTCCTGGCTTTTTAAGTGATTCTACTGCTCGAGTAAGTTATTTTATTTTTCCTTGAAGTTCCTTAAAAACAATGCTTTTTATATATGGTGGTGGAAAACCTTGCACTTTGGGCAGATAAACTGATAAAGTTTCAGTACACTGATAAAATGAGACATGTAGTTGGAAAATGTGTGCACATGTACAGTTGAATTGACAAGATGAAATATATTTCTAGTGAAATTCTTTAATTAAAAGTGATGTTGAAGTTGAAATCCATGGGAAGCGGCTGCCATAAGAATGTCTCCATGTCATCAAATTTTGGAAAGTATTGATCCATGTTATTACATAATTTCCGGCAGACAGCCGTTGAACAAGGGTAAGAAAAATGTTACATACATACAGTTGGTAAAATCTGCCGTTATTCAATTTATATCCCACATAATAGATCTATTCCTGGTGTCTAATATCTGCAAATGCACAAGCTTCTTTTGCATATTCTTAACGCTAAGTTAGTTATAGTGTATGTACACTTTCGTATTTTCAGTTCACAACAGCTTTGCATTAGTGATGATCGCGCCCTGATTTATCTTTATGGTGATTGCGTACTGGTGGGCTTGGTTCTTAATATTATGATTTTTATCTTTTATAACAGTATATAAAGCGTATTGCCTTCAATATGGCAAGACTGGGCTGGGATGTTTGTGTAAGCAACCATCGAGGCCTTGGGGGCACATCAATAATTGTAAGTCTACTTCATATATGCAATTTGGATAGAACGCGAATGATCTGTAAATTTGTTGAACACTGGGCTCAACTTACTACTGTCTCTTATAAAAATTATGGCACCACAATTAACTTTTTATCTAATCTAAAAATGCAAAATTAGTTATCTACTTTTCTTGTATTAGATTTTAGCATATGCACACAATGGCAAGTTGGAAGAAATTAAGAATTTATTGTAGCTTTCGATGCCTGTGCTTTTATCCAAATATTTACAGATGCATTATAGCGGAAATGAACATGAAATGCATTTGTGCGTGTATGAGAGAGAGAGAGAGAGAGAGAGAGAGAGAGCTTGGTGATTAGATATAAGGAAAAGAGGGGAAAAATTTAAAGAGTTGCAACTTTGCCTCCCTGTATTTATTATTGCCAGTGATATTTCAAATTAAAGTGACGTTTAATCATGTTCATAAATGTTTTTTCCATCCGTATATGGGGAGGCCTTCGTGTCTTAAAACCACTTCTTCATAGTTTATAGTTTAAGGATTGTTGTGATCTAGACCTGCAGTTCATTGGGAACTACACGTTTTGAAGTTCAAAGAAATGACAATGAAGGAGAAAAAACTGGACTAGCTGAGCACTGCATATTAAAATATAAAAGTTTATTGTGAGATTGAGTTGACCCATAGTCTTGGGGGTGAACTTATAATGTTCCCTTTATTTATATCATACTCTACACAATCATTTAGGGAGAAAGCACCACTTATGATGACTTAAATAAGCACCGCTTATTTAAAAACTTTTGTAAGATTTATAAATTGTACAAGATTTTTAGAAGAACAAAGCACCTCTTATGATGATATTTTTTTTCTATGATGGTTTTACATTTTGGTGATTGGTAATCTTGTACTGCGAGTTGTTTTTCCTTCTGTAAAGTGAGTTGATTTAACTTTTCTCGCAATTTCCTAACAAGGCTTTTTTCTTTTAAGTCCAACTGCTTCTATAATTGTGGGTGGACAGAAGATACTCGTAAGGTCATTGATTATATTCATTGTCAATATCCAGAAGCTCCTCTATATGCTATTGGAACTAGCATCGGTGCTAATATTCTGGTATGTGACTTCCATTGCTCTGAGTGGCTTTTGTTTTCTCATACTTAATGATTTGTCTCATCATTTTACATAGAAAGTTCAGTAAGCATGGGACTTTTGCCTAGACACATTGAGCCATTTTAATTGGGCTTGGTTGAGACTACTAATATAGATTTATTCATAAAGCATGAGCATATTCATTTTAGTCAAAGATCCAACAGCTGTCATTCATTTTTTTTACTTTTAGGTTTAACTAATTAAGAAGTTACAACTTTATTTGATCCCCAATTTTCTATTACTCCCTCCATCCCAAAACTTTCTTTTGTGCATAATTAAGGGGAAAAATCATTTCCCCAATCTACGCTTCCCTTTATTTCCTTCTCATATATTCTCTCTCCTTCAATTACAACTCAATGCTTCATTGAATAAGGGCAATGTCAGAAACATGCAAAAATATAATTTAAAATAGGTAATAACACATTTATTTTCGGGAAATTAAAAATTGAAACACTATATTTTCCCTTTAATTTAATTGATGATGTGTGGCTGTTTTTTTTGGGTCAAAATTTTATGTTTGTTTATCCTTTATTTTAGGTTTACAATTTATGACTAACCTTTAATTTGTATAATCAGGTAAAATATCTTGGAGAAGACGGTACTAATGTTCCAATTGCTGGGGCTGTAGCTATCTGCTCTCCTTGGGATCTTTTGGTAAGTATTCTGGTTTATATCACATTAAAGAAATTATCTCAGTTTAATGTGCATCATATTTTTGTTTTTAGGTTTATATTTTTTAATAGTCATGACAATCCGACCTTCACCTTCTGTACACCATAGTCATGTACTGACTTCATTTTGTACAGTTTACTGGTTTTTATCTCAGAACCTTTCAAATATAGGATCTCTCCTACCCCCTCTTCTCTCTGTCTCTCTCTGACACACACACACACATGCACAAATAAGACTTTAAGGGGACATAAATAATGACTATGTAATAGGGTGCTTCCATTAACTAATTTCAGGGTCTTGGAGTAGAAATCATCTCTTCTTGTTTCCTTGGTCAGGCTCAACAATTTACTTAAAATTTTAGTTATCCACACAAAATAGAGACTGCATTTTACAGAGGTAAAAATGCTTGATCTTCTCTGCAGCTATTGGACAGGTTCATGAAGCGCAAGTTTGTGCAGAAACTCTATGACAAGGCTTTAACAACTGCCATAAAAGGTTATGCTGAGATGTATGTCTTATCCGTCTCACTGTAATCTTATTTGATTGAATTTGTTATAATTTTGCCTTCTAAGCCAGGGTAATCCTGCATATAAATTAATAAATTGCTTCATCTTTGTTCTTCGATATGCATGAGTAACCAACGTACATTTTTTCACAGGCATCGGTCTGTTTTTTCTCGTACTGCAGACTGGGAAGAAACTCAAAAGGTTATATATCTTCTTCTTCTTAGTCTGGTAGTTGTGTGTTCGTAACCCACTGGAGAATAAGTTACTGAAGCTTGAGTAGGAAAATTATCATTATACCCTATATAACCTAATAAAATAAAACTCTAGAAGCTGTCACTGTGGTCCATTTGTATATAAACTGAGTTATAGTTTCCTCAGTCTTGCCTTCTTTCCTGCCATATGAACTGGAAAATACAGCAGCTAGAAATCAATTCTTTTTGTTCATTAGATATAAGCGAAAATATTCATGGCCCCTCATGCTGATCGACACTAGTTATTGAAACATTGACATTGGAAGTGTATTTGATTTTGAATACCCTTTTACCTTAACTCTAATCAACACCAATTGGTGTTTACTGTGCTTCATACCATAGAGAAACTGACCCATTGTCTTTGATGATTTGCTATGTGAATTGGGATGTTAAACAATTGAAGATAGTGTACTTTCCATTTGTAATGTTTCTCTAAGAATAGATTAAAGTCAAACAGGATAAAAAGTATATTCCATTTGCTAGATGAATTTGAGTTGCTTTAAACTTGAGATGCCAGACCTTATTCAATATGAATTCCTAAGTTGCTTAGAACATCAAGCTATATATATATATATAATCTTCTCACTATAGGATATTCCAATTCAGAAGTCCATATTCTCGCAAATTTATGTTGTTAGATACACCCTAAAACGGCTCAAGTCACACTCACATTATGGTCATTCTTTGTATTTAAGATCCTTTCCATGAGTTGGATCTTCTAGAGTACCATGTTCTTTTACTGATTATGACATTATGTATGTTAGGTTTGTAATTCTACCCTCCTATTTTTTGCCATTTGATCTGATCAAACACAAAATTTATCAATATTCTGATTCAATGCTTATTTGGTTTCACAGTCATGCACTTTTAGGGAATTTGATCACTTTGCTACACGCCTGTTGGGAAAATTTAAGGTATGAACATCAACTTTTTTATTTTTCACATTGCCTACTGATTTACTGAAAGATTAGTTCCTTTTCCAGACTGTAGATATGTATTACAGGCAATCTAGCAGTGTAAATGTTGTCGGGAATGTAGCTGTGCCACTCCTTTGCATCAATGCTTTGGATGACCCAATCTGTCCAAGAGAAGCTATTCCCTGGGATGAATGCAGGTACGGATACTTCATATTTTTGTTTCTAAACATGCAATCATTTTTTTGTTTTTTGTTTTCATATGACATTTTGAAGTAAGTGGATGTTAGATTGCAGTCATACGTAATGTTATCTCAAAATTTCTTAGTATCACCTTCAATTTCTATTTTTATGTTTTTTGTTGGTAACTTATAATCTTTATCAATTTTAACTACTTCATCATTTGGATTCAAGTTACTTTGCATATACTTCTAGAATCATTCACTATCACTGTCAGAATGGGATGATCAAGAAAGGTATGCTTGTTATTGAGCTTGCCAATGGCTTCTGGCTTGGTTTGTGTGATGTGAGGTTGAATTCAATTTAATAACATATTTTTGTCTGTAATTTGTGTCTCTTGTAATTAGTCTGTCGCAGAAATAGCAGGGAAAGGAGCTTTAAAATCTAGCAAAAAATATATTTTGTCTAAAATCTTTTTCGTATTGATTCTCATAACTTTCAGTAATCACTCTGCTGTTGTAAATTCATCTAGATGATTTCTTTCTGTCAACAAACTGAAAAATTAAGACCTAAATATTTGCTCTTCAGCAAAGCTTTTCAGCCATCTTTTTTAGAATTCTTGGAGTTTGCTTTCAATATGAACCATGAGGAGCAACTGCATTCTACAATACAAATCAAATATGAACCACAGATAAAAGTGTGTTCTCGAAACAATTTTGTTGTGGTTCTATTGTATTGCTGTTTTTGTTTTGTTTTGTGTGCACACTTATTGGAGATAATTGCAGCTCACCGTGTTTTCTATGGTCTTTTTTTATATATAAATTTATGATTCTAATGAACATATGACCTGCTAAAATGTGTATAGGGAAAATAAAAACATTATTCTAGCTACTACACGGCATGGAGGACATATAGCACACTTCGAAGGTGTAACTGCCGATAGCATGTGGTAATTTACACTCAATTCTCAGTTTTAATTTGGCATTTGTACCGTCCTTTTCTTATCAAAGAATTCATGGTATACTTGATGTCTAATACTCTAATAGAGATGCCCATCTAAATTTCTGGCAAGAGAAAAAGCATACTCTTTAATTAGGAACTTACAGAGACAGTGGAGCATGGTATGGGTAAGAGTCAGCCATACCATCTGAAAACTTGATTCCTTTTCTTTTGTACGTTGTTTTTCAGCACTTTCAAATATATTTTCAACAACCATCAATTTCGTTTGAGACTTGTTTACTTGAGGCCCAGGTTCTCGCATTGATTTTTTATACTAATGGACTGTCCACATAAATAATCCAAGTTTTTTTAAAAAATATTTGAGAAGTTTTGAGTCACGAGGTTAAGTTATACTACATAAATAATCCTTTTCTTTCAAGGCATGAATATTTATATTTTACTGTTGATTATGCTTTTGAGAGGAAAATGTGAGTCCTAGTACAAATGATATTATAGGATGCCATGTTCTATTTGGAAACCATCATACGATATGATGAATAAAATGTTGCCTGCAGCTGGAGTAAGTCTGTTTGTATGTCTCCATGACCAAGTGTTTTTCCCCACTCCGCAGGTGGTTAAGGGCAGTTGGGGAATTTCTTGTTGTCCTGCATTCGAGCCAAATCACTTGCAATAAACGTTAGGTGAGACTCTGTTCACTTGTTTTTAGTTGGGTATTGTGATCGAATTCAGGCTAAATTTATGAGTAATTTAGAAAAGGATATCTTTAAGGAGTAATTTAGATAGATGCTTGCCCCTTATGCAGCTTCTGCCAAATTTATGAGGGTTCCTTTGCCTCATTGTTGAGTGTTTTGCAGATTCAGATTTGATTTGTTCTATTGATGATGTGTGTAACTAGGGAATGGGAATGTGAATGTGAAAGGCAACGCCAGCACGGGTCGACTGTAGATGATCGAGTACCTCTATTTTAGACCGAGGTGAAGGATGATATACAATTACATAAACAATTAATGTTATTGCTTTAGAACTACACGTGTGAGTGTTATTAAATTAATTGGTCAGGTGTATCTTTAAAATTTCTCCAATCCTCATGTTATCTTTAAATACATGAATGAATGAGTATTATTAAATAGTGACATTTTGTTCATATAAGTATTGTATTTATCTATATATATATATATATATATATATATATATATATATATGAGATTAAACATAATTATTCTCTTTTTTTAACCAAATCTTATTTTGGTGTACTCCCAAAATACATATAATTATAGTTATCAAAACCAGACTAGCTTGCCGGTTCGACCGGTAAACTAATAACTTGCATTTTACTGGTTTGATTTTTTTATTGGACTGTTTATACGAAAAAAAATCATAGAAACCTAATTGATCCGATTGGGTTTTAAAGAACCGGTCAATTTTTTTAAATAATTAAATATTATTTAATTTATTTATAATATAATTTTAATTTAAAATTAATGGTTAATATTAATATTTTATTTTAATATACTTTTAAATTTTATTTGATTTTTTTAATTATAAATTTATGTCATTAAATTTTTAAATTTATTAAAATTTTATGTTAAAAATATACATTAAAAATAAATAGTATTATATCAGAAGTATAATTTTAATGTATTAGTTTAAAATATTTATTTTATATTAATATATAATTATTAATTATATGATCGGATCAATTACTAATCGGATAGTTAAACTAGTATTAGTAACCTAATCATTCGGTGCTTTAGTCGGATTGATGTCCGATCCGATTGTGATAAAACAAAAATTTGTTATCATAAAAATTATTTTAATTTTGAAACACACTCACCTAAAACATTCAAATCCTTAGGGCATTTAGTCAAAGCACACTATCAATTTTTCGAAAAAAAATAAAAATAAAAATAAAAAAATGAAATGAAATAAATTCTTAAAATGCTGTTAATCAATGGCGTGGATGGGTGGAGAGACATGCATATTTTAGTTGGTTGGGTGCTTCCCGGGCCACGTACGCCACCCATTGAAAACTTACAATGCGGTTGATTAATGGGGTCGACAGAGACATTCATGTTGGGGTTTGACCCCCACGCCCCACCCCTTGTAAAATTATGGGCGACTATTGCTTGGGTGCCTGCCTGGCCACGCCACGCCACGCCACGCCACCCATTGTTGAACTCGCCTGCCATGACCCCATCCTCCTGCCATGATACCTCAATGAAGTCTCATTAACTTATAAGCAAACACCAACACATATATAAAATCCTTAATTTTCCACGCAACCGCACCCCAACCGGATACCCAACCCAAGGCCCAAGGCCTTCTTCTCTCTCCAAACACAACGTTCAACACTCAGTCACACACGCGATACCGTACCGATGGGGTCACTTACCAAGCCCATGGTCCTCGACGCAGCCTCCCTCGTCCTCTCCTCCCGCTACTTCTTATCCGCAGCCGCCGCCCTCTCCCTCGCCGTCTTCCTCTTCTACGGCGGCGTACCCTCGCCGTCGCCGACGTCGTTCTTCGAAGAGCCGGCGACGAGCTGCGAGTCGCCATACGCGCTGATGCTGAAGGCAGCGTTCCTCGTACCTCGGACCCACTGTTACGCCGCCTTTGCCTTGGTTGTCCTGGCCGTTTATTACAGATTCTTTGAGTTGCATTTCATTGGGGAACTCTTCAATGGCTTCCGGGGTCACCCCGTCAAGCTCACCTTCCACCGCGACTCCGACCTTTTCCGTGCCGTCGTCTCCAAGTGTCGCGTCCTCCATGGAAGGTGATTGTCATCCATACATACATACATATATATATATATATATATATATATATATAATAATAATAATAATAATAATAATAATATTATTATTATTATTATTATTTTCCACCTGATTATATGCTTATGTTTTCGAGCAATCTGTTTAAATGTTATTTCTACGGAAATGTGGTATTTTTGAATATTTATTGCAGTAAAAAAATATGATATTGTGGTATCTATTGATTTTATTGACCTCGTATATATGACAAATTGTCAATTGATTATGCGCAGCTCCAATGTATTTGGATAACTAAAACTATACTTTTTACAAATTTATTAATAAATATTCGCATATTTAATTCATTTAAAATAACTTATTTATTTATTTTGGTGAGGGACCTGGATGACTTATAATTTTTTTTAAAGTCAATTATTTTCATATATATATATATATATATTATAATACAAAATTTATATGTAATTCATGAATAATTTTATAATTAAAATATCAGAAATTTAATATTTAATTATTTTTTTTTTATAAATTATAAAAGTAATTATAAATTTATAATTAATTTATAAAATTATTTGTGAGGTCATATAAAATTTTTATTAATGATATATAGTATATTTATATAAGGTTATAGTATTCACTACATCAAATCTGAAAATAAATTTACAGATTTTAATTAAATATTGTTAAATTATAAATTTAAGATACTATGATTACTTCAAAATGCCATTTAAATGAAAAAAAAAATCATTTTTAAAAAAACCAAAAACCTAACTCAAAAAACTAAAACGTAAGGAAATTGGACCTTTTTTTTTTTTAATGAAGTTAACAATTTGTAGGTTGATTTACCCAATTGATCATTTGCAATATCTATGTAATTGCGTTCGTGACACGGCTTTAGACAAATTCATAGCAACAAGGAAAGTATATGTGAATCAGTCGAAGAACAAGAAAAGAATATAGAGCCCAGCTAGCTTGCATTTTTGTGTATTGGGAAATTCACGATTTAATTTGGATGCATCATGTTATTTTTGGTATTTTTTATTTTTATTTTTGGTGTGTATAGGGCTTCCAATAAATAATAATAATAATAAACACCATTTAAATACACATGGAGCAAATTGAATTTTATTTACATAATATTAGTAATCATATTTATATTACTAATATTCGTTTATTTTGCAGGTTTTCGCCCACTCCCTGGCTTTGCAGTCCTCATTTGCAAACGTCCTTCCAGGCCATCTTTGGAATGCCACCTTCCTTCACCTATAGAAGGTCAGAACTTCAGTCCCTCCATCGTCAACTTTGGTGTCGAAAATCAAATACAAGACTACAGAAATTTCATAATATAAAACATATTCCACTTTATTTTAATTCTCAATAATAATAATAATAATAATAATAATAATAATAATAAACATAGCTTGATTGACATGTATAATAACAAGATAAAAACACAAAAAACAAAAAAGAAGCTATGGCATCCACTCCTCAACCTGAGAATCAGAAATCAAAAGTTCACGAACCACGGTCTAGACAGTAGTATTGAGGTTGCAGCCGTCTTTTATTAATTGGTTTTGGACTTGACCAAAACTCTGAAGACAGACTCGATAGTATAGAAGTAAACTGGTAATAGCGATGCAATCGACCTCAAAGCCCATACCATGTTTCCTATACTTACCTGGGCCGCTGAGCCAACTGTTTTTTTTTTTTTTTTTAATATAATTTTTAAAATTTTAGTTTTATTTATTACATGAGTGGTGGTGGTGTGGGATCTATTCTATTGACATGTATATTTTATGCGATGAAATTTTAGTTGAATGATTAAATTTTATATTTTATGCATTTAAAAAATTACATGAAGGAGTTTCCTAACATATATTTAATTATGTATATTAATATTATTTTAAATAGGTAAATTTTGACAGACACTCGTTATATGAGTCATTGAATTACAAGATTCGATCTAGATTTAACACATAGCATCATATATTGAAATTAATTTAATTTTAATATATTATAAATGAATTCAAATCCTTAATAATTTATTTCTTATAATCAAATATAAATTTAATCACCAATAAACTTTTAATATAAAATAAATTATCATACCCAATCAACTAAATAAACATGACATAAATAAAGAAAGAAGGAAGCAAGAAACGGAAATAAATACTTTGTAAGAATTAGAAAGTATTTGTGCCTATTGTTAAGACTTAATTTTGATTTTGCATTCACTAAATAATTCATCATATACTTTTCAATTTACCACTCTTAAGAAAATAGATTTTAAAAAAATAAACTGGTTAGCAGGCTAGACCGAACACGCCATTCCCAGTATGCAAAGAATGTGGGCTTAAGATAAACTATTTATTAAGTGTTCGGGTTGGCTCTACAGAGTGTATTTCCGGACTGCAGATGGGGGAACAATTGGCTTGGATTGGCTCAAAAATTCTGACGGTAATTATTTAGCTTCACCAACAAAGCTCGAATGATGATTGTTGTTTTTGTATGTGTTTTTCCTTTTTAATGGGTGGTTGTTGCTATTTTGTTTGAACGTTTGTAATAGATTTTGTTTCTCAGTCGCAGACAAATCATTCACTGCCACTGCCACATCCAAGCATGACATTGACAAGAACACACCTATTGTGATAATCATTCCTGGCTTAGCAAGCGATTCTTCTCACCCAGTTAGTTCCTCCATCATCGTCTTCTTTATTCGTTGATGTTTGTTCTTTCAAGTTCCAACTATTTAGATTAGTCTCTTTTATGCCCATAGTATGTGAAGCACATCGCCTTCCGAATCGCGAAGCGCGGATGGAATGTCTGCGTTAGCAATCACCGTGGGTTCGCGGGTACACCACTCACTGTAAGTTTCTTCTCCACCTATGAATTTTGTGTTACTACGGCAACTTTGCATTTGGTCTTGTCTGATATGGTGTTTTTTTTTTCCCTGTAATCCATTCTTGCGAAGTCTGATTTGGTCGGAAATGGTGGATGGACGGAAGATTACCGGACTGTTGTTAACCATATTCACAGCGAATTTCCAGATACTCCTTTATATGGCCTGGGAGCGAGCATCGGTGCTAATGTTCTGGTACGTGATAGTGGTGTGGTCTATCAGATTTTCAAATTTGCATTGGCTGGTTTGTTAAATTCTCTCAAAATTTCTTTTGTATGCTTTATTATGGAGAAATCTGTTATTTCACAACCAATTTCAACTCAATAGCTCAAATTATGTACTTTCGGTCTCAAAGGATTCGTAGTTTTTCTTGAAGGGCCAGTGGTATATTACTAGTGATATTATACTCCCATAGAAAGTTGCTAACGAGATAGATTTCAGGGATTGATGAGCTTAAAACAATTAAAACAAGTTTATCATCACTTTGAGTTTGTGGAAGGGGTTACTAAATATTCTCTCTTGATTATAATTAATTATGATTGATTTATGTAGATTATAATTAATTGCGCAATTAGATTACTTGATTTTGTATTACAGAATATTCTCCCTTTGTACAGGTCTATAAATAGGCATTTTGCATACATGAATGAATCAAGAAAAATTATTACTTTTTTTTTTTTTCATATTTTCTCCCCTAATGTTGGTATTGATTTTATTACTGCAGGTAAAATATCTTGGTGAGAATGAAGAAAGAACTCCTCTTGTTGGGGCAGTAGCTATTTGCTGTCCTTGGGATCTATTGGTAGTACTCGAATTTTGAACCTTATTTGTTCTTTGTTTTATTTCTTTTATATTTTTTGTATTGGAAGGGGAAAAAAATTTAAGATTTCTAGAATATTTTTTAAAAAATGTGAGAACTGGTCTGGTGTTATTGTGGTTGCTTATCCTAATGTTTATGGTCTTGGTTGATTGGCTTTACAGTCTTTAGTTGGAATTAACAAACATTTTTCACACCATTGCAGATATGCCAAAAGTTCCTAGGTCGCAAGCTTGTGCAGAGCATGTATAACATGGCTATTGCAATTGGCCTTAAAAGTCATATCCAAGAGTATGTTTTCATCACTTTGCACATAAATTTTATAGCATCAAATTTTTATTGAGTAGTATGATTGCTAATTAATATAGGGTATTCCAGCATAAAAGGTTGTAGATTTTTTTCCCGTATGTTTTGGATTTCATCATTCTTGACTTGGAAAATCCTCTCAAGGTGAACTTATTTCTAAATTTACTGGCAGAAATAAAGCATACTATAGCCGCGTGGCAGATTGGAATGCCATCAAAAAGGTTATCTTTAATTCTTTTGTCATATTAATTTCCTCGCCATATGATAAAACACTCTAGCTTGCAGCACATTAGATAAATATAACCTATCACGGGCCTTCTCCTGATGGCTAAAGCTATTGCGTTTGAGGTTCCTCAGAGCAGAACTAACTTACAGAACCTTACTGAGGAAACTCCTATTCTAAATTTTGAGTATGAAAGCTTTTGATCAGATGAATAATCATGCTAATTAGCCTACTGGTTTTACTTGCTTGATCTTCTGCTTACTAAACTATTGCTTTTAACAGGCACGCTCTATTCAGGACATAGACTATGCGTGGTTGCCTATTCTGAAATTCAAGGTAATAAAAATTTTCCTAGCATTGAGGGAATCAATTTTATGGTGTCCTCGGATTAACTTTAAATTTCTTTATTTTTTTTCCCAGACAGTGGATACATATTACAGAAAAATTAGTAGTGTAAATTATTTGGAAGGTGTAGCAGTGCCACTCCTTTGCATCAGTTCTATGGATGATCCAATTTGTACTCCGGAAGCCATTCCTTGGGATGAAATCAGGTAAAGATTCTTCCTTTCCCTTATTGATCGTTTACTATTTAAAAAGATGCAGCTGGTTATTTACTTGACTGGGGTTGCACTAAACAATATCACTTCATAATAATGATAATAAAACCATCACTCCATTTTCATCACCACATTCCAATTGACATGCCTGCAATTTGCATTCACCCAATGTCATATATATTCCTACTCTGACTTTGCAGAGTAAGTTTTTATTTTATTTTTATTTGTTTTATTTTGGCTTGCTATATTTTTCTTGAATAGGGAAAATAAAAATATTGTCCTAGCCACCACACAGCATGGAGGACATATTGCGCATTATGAAGGAGCAACTGCTAATAGCATGTGGTAGGTATTTTATGCTCCCTGCTCTTATAAGAGAATCATAAGATCATCGTCATATATCAGGAAGCTGAGACCAAAAGTTTACTAATCTCATGTGTATCTGACTGTCCACAGTCTTTCTTTCCATGTAAATAATATCAGCTGCTGTTTTCCCTTTTGATAGGTGGGCAAGGGCTGCTGATGAATTTCTTGATGTGTTACACTCTAGCCGATTCAGTAAACAGAAGAAAAAAGGTGCGCACAACAAATCCTACTGTTCAAATGCATACATAATGGCCGTGTTTTTTGAGAGGTTACACACATTACTATGTTGTATTTCAGATGCTGAATTACGCGATGAGTTGGCTACAATTTCAAGCAGATGACCCTATGAGTCATGGTTAGCAGAACTCCTTAAATGGGTATCTTTGAATAGCAGATGAAGGTTGTCTTAACTACTTGTAATGGATGCCGGCAGAGTGCCTCAGCTTCATATAAAACTGTCCGGGTATCCTTTAACCATGGATGCTGTTCCAATGATCCTATAAAAGGGGACAATTAAGAGCATATCAATCATGGCCACATAACATTATTGATTCATGTTTATTTTTCCAATTAACATTATTGTCCGCTTATCAAAAATATCACTACTGAAAGGGGTTTTAATAATAAAATAAGAAAACACTGGAGGTCAATTTAAGAAACCCTATACTTTATGAACTAGCAATCCTTTTATTCATTAGGTTATTTCAAAAAACTAAGGATACTAATTTTTTCTAGAAGCATCATGGTTACCTATCCTGGAAGGTGGTGTACCCAATATTTTGGATAAAATCTCTAGGATTTATTCCTCGCGAGGTTCACTCAGAGTTGGGACTATCTCACGTGAATCACTATCCAACAATAACACCAATGGCAGAATTTATGTTTAATGCATAAATACAATAAAAATAAATTCCAAGTAACACCAAACCTGATCACTAGTTAGCATTTTAGTCATTCAACTATGTACTGCTAAATAAGGAAATTTATGGGGACAAGACCACTCCACAATCACAAATTCACATTTAACCTATGGTAATGTTAGCAACTATCCTTAAATTTAAGGTATATGTACTTCTATTCACTTCCTTCTTCCTCTTTTATGATAAATTATTCAGGTCTTATTATAAACCTGCAAAGGATAAATAAGTTCATTTCAGTTATTTTTCAAAAATGAAGACAGGAATAACCAGACAATCTAAACCAAGGATGACACACAGCAACAATTAGAAGCTGCACGAGCTGAAAGCATTCTATTCTTCTTTGGAGCATCATCATATTTTCTCTCGAGTAATATATAGTTCAGTGTATCTTGGAGAGACATTCTAGGAGTAACTGCTGATTTTAGTTTTATGTTACCTCAGCTTATTTGATTTGAAGGTCCCATAGTAGAAAATTTTGAGCCTTTTTTAAAACTCTTCAAGACTTACACTAACTGGGAGGCAAATACTAGGGTTGTCAAGGACTGGGGTAGTTCCAAGACTACATGCCCTTTCTTTAGCCCACTTCCATGGCTACTTGATGTCCTGGCCCCAAATTCCAACTAATAAGAGGCTTCCTTTAAGGAAACCATACAAAAACAATCTAGTTATTTGCAAACAATTTTAAGGAATTATTTGATACCAAAATAGAAAAGGTGATGTTGTTATTGACTAAACTCATCAATTTTTTTCATATTCTTCTTTTTCTCTTTAAACTTTGAACATATACTAATGGAAAATATATATACTACCAAAGAGTGTTCTATATTTTATTTTCGTTGTTGTTTTCTTGAGCCAAACACATCACGAGTCTTCCAGTTTCAAATGAATGAAGTCTTTACCATTACATGAAAAACGTTAAAATGAAATCACAATCTTTACTTTGAGCAATGGATGATAAACACAATTAATCATGATACTACACAAAATAGATTAAAATTAGCTGATAATTTTAAAAGGGATTGTGTTTGTGTGTGTTAAAGGGTGAGCAATGGATGATGAGAAAAATAGCACATGGGAATTGACTTCTTTACCTCAAGGAAAGAAATCAATTGGAGTCAAATGGGTGTACAGGACAAAGTACAAGCCCGATGGTCAAGGTGGACCGTCTGAAGGCACGACTCATTGTGAAAGGCTATAAACAGAAGCCTGGAATCGATTACTTTGAAGTGTTTGCACCAGTTGCTAGGATGGATACTATCCAAATGATTGTAGCACTTGCAGCTCAAAACCACTGGAAGATCTATCAGATGGATGTAAAATCAGCTTTTCTTAATGGCTTTCTAGATGAAGAAGTTTATGTGGAGCAACCACCTGGTTATGTGAGAAAAGGACATGAAGCAAAAGTCTACAAATTGAAGAAGGCGTTGTACGGGTTAAAACAAGCACCTCGTGCTTGGTATACTCATATTGACGCATATTTGCTGCAGCATGGTTTTCAGAAATGTCCTTATGAGCATACCCTCTATATCAAGTCAAATGCTAACGGTGATCTTCTCATTGTTTGTATTTATGTTGATGACTTGATATTTACAGGAAATTGTCAAAAGCTATTTGCTGAATTCAGGGAGGCTATGACCAACTAGTTTGAAATGACGGACATGGGACTAATGTCTTATTTTTTGGGTATTGAAGTGCAGCAGTTTAATGATGGAATTTTCATCTCCCAACAGAAGTATGCTACTGATATTTTAAAGCGTCTGAAGATGGAGTTTCTTAAGTCAATTCGAACTCCAGTTGCTGAAAGGTTAGAGTTGAAAAAAGAAGAAAATGGAGAATTAATTAATCCCACATATTTCAAAAGCATAGTTGGCAGCTTGAGATATTTAACCTGCACAAGGCCAGATATCACTTATGGTGTGGGCATCATCAGTCGATTCATGGAAGAACCTCACCAATCACATTTGCAAGCAGCAAAACGAATTTTGCGATATGTAAGTGGCACTTTAGATCATGGAATTTTCTACTTTTACTCTAATAATTTCAGTTTGGTGGGATAAACCGATAGTGATTGGGGAGGTGACATGGAAACTCGCAAAAGTACTTCTGGGTATGCATTTTTTCTTGGATCAGGATCATTTTCATGGTCCTCAAAGAAGCAGCAGGTTGTGGCATTATCAACAGCAGAAGCAGAATATATTGCAGCATCCTCTGCAGCATGTCAAGTAGCCTGGCTTCGTAGAATGCTTTGTGAATTAAAGCATGAACTGATGGGTCCTACAAAAATTATGTGTGATAATAAGTCAGCTATTGCTTTAGCAAAAAATTCAGTCTGGGCGAAGTAAGCATATTGGTATTAGGTACCATTAGATTCGCGATCTTGTGAAAAATGAAGAAATTGAATTGGAGTTCTGCATATCTGAAGACCAAGTTGCAGATATTTTGACAAAGCCATTAAAGGCAGAAGTGTTTGCAAAACAGAAAAAGATGCTCGGTGTTATTGCAAAATCAAATTTAAGGGAGGCTGTTTAAAATATATAAATTTGATAATCTATAATATCTATATATTTGGAGGCATGCAAAGCTGATTTGGGCGGAGATCTTTGGAGGCGCCGGATTGCAATTTGGAGGAGCGCCGAATCTGATAATTAGTGCAAGGCCGTGTCAATTTGAAGCATGCTGTGGGGTGCATAGAGGCGCCGAATGGAATGGAGGCGCCGTGTCAAAATATGTGTGCATGTGTTATATTATGCATTAAATAAGTGGCCCATGATTATGCATTATGTGAGTGGGCCAATGCATTAAATGAGAGTGTTAACTATATGCTGTGATGGAAGTGTGTGTAATATATATGTACGTAAAGCCTAAATAAAAAGTATGTGTGTGCTCTTGTGTGTTATTTTGTACTTGTTTTTCTGCTGCACTTCTCGGTCCGGCAGTGAGCGTGAGAAAATAAAAGAAAGAGGGCTTCTCCAACGTTACTTCTCCGGCAGCGAGAGTGAAAACAGAAAGAGAGTCTACGTAAAATTTTATATATATATTAGTACCAATAGTTTCAGATTTTGTTGTCTGTGATGAAGAAGGAAAACCATTGTCACCAGATCAGCTCGCATACTGATTTGTTCTGATCTCATATTACAAGCTGTGATTTACTCAGGTTTCTTTGTAGTGGACTTGATCTAAATTAATGGGTTAGGGTCCTATGCAAACTTTGTGTTCATATAAAACCTCACAGCTTATGCCTGGCATGTGTGAAAGAAGTCCAATCTTTGTGGTTAATGGTTGCGCTATAGTACTAAGCAATATAGTAGAGTATGCGACAGGAATTCTTGTTCCCCTTGAATACATGCTTTCACTGGTAGTCCACTTGAATACCGAGCCTCATTGTGGTCAACATGCTGTCAACGTAAACAGTTGTTCTTACCATCCTATATTAGGGCATCAGACTTTATTGGTAGGGCTGTTCTATTCTAAATTTAAACAGTAGAGGGTCTATTGAAACTGAGTTCTGGAAACAGTAGTTTTAAACAAGGCTGTGCACCCAAGTTTGACTTCTAAGAGTGGGGTTACACTTTTTCATGCTTCCTAATCATATGTATATTTGCGTTAGCAGTTTTTGTATAAGTTTCTATGTGAAGATGACCAACTTTACATTTAACTGTAGCACTTGCTGGGCTATCAAATGGCCACCTTCCGACTTCACTTAATAGGCAGATGGAGCCCGGATGACTTCGAAGTTTATAGAGAGGATTTGGATATCTCCGATGTTGACTCTGCGTGAGCAACTTTGACTTGTATCCATATAAAACTTTTGGGTAGCTAGCAGTATGCAGCATTGATTAATACAAGGTAATTATCTGCTCTGGGAGTGGTGTTGTATCAAACATCTGATACCCTAAAGCGTTGAAACTTTTGCCTCTCGAACATTCACTGGAAGCTGCAACAAACCGATTAGTCAAAACGTCACTAGTGCCACCAAGTTTAAATTTTACATGTTTTTCTTCAATATAAATAAAATGATTTAATTGATATATTTTATTTTATTTTAAAATATAAATATTATATATGCTTAGTTTGTTAAAACATCGAGAGAATGATAAGAAAAAAATACATGAGATATTTGTTATTATTTAAATTGTTATCGTAATATATTTGCTTATATTTTAAATTATTAACTATATTTATTTTGTATTATAGTGTATTTATTTACTATTTTATATTATATTCATTTAATATTTGCATGATCAATTATAATTTCTTTGGCTAGTTTATTTAAAATCATAGCTTAAAATTTAGTTACTATATATAAATATAAATTTTAATAAAAAGTTGTTTTAAATGGTAATTATAGTATTTATTTGAAAAATATGGAGTTGGAATCAAATTTTATATATTCATGAAGAAAGATGCCCCATCGATGTATTTTTTGTTGGTAATTTATTACCATAGTAGTCGGCCAAAGCAAAAAGAAAGTCCAAACAGACTGGTGTGTCAAATTGTGACACAGCTCATGAAGTAGCATATTTGCATCCAAATAATGTTTTCTTTATAAAAAAGGGGTACGGTGTTCAAAAAATAAAGAACCACAGCCATAAAAAAACATGACTAAATTTGCTCGCATACCAGGCCATGGACAATATGAAATGGTTATCCCGGGCGTTTTGTGCACTTGAGCTTCAGTAAGACGAATCTGAAAAGCAATAAAACAATTTTTAAAAAAACACTGATGATTTTGTAGAAAATTATAAATAACAGTTGGTGGGCATTCTACATAGCTCAAATTTTCAAGCTCCGGCCTGGATGATCCGTAAAATATGTGAATGCCCGAAATACCAAACATGATTCACATTTCGAATCTTAATCACAACTAGCTAGTGAGGTCAGGAGATGGGCCAGGTAAATATATAAGGCTATGCATTATCTTCTAAGATGCTTGACATTAAAATTTCAATAGAAAAATAATTATTATAAAGGCATTTGATTAGGAATTTCCTCTTTCTATGGAAAAATAACGTTCTTTTCTGAAGTGTATACAGTTTACAGTTTATAGATGCGAGCCTTGTAGGCTTGTAGCGTGCATGAGTCATGTATTTAAATGCACTGCTTTTTATTTTGAACTTGAATTGACCTTTCATTTCATGTATTATCGACCGATTGACATCATGCTTCCACATATGGTATTTTCGAGTGAGTCACTGACCTTAAGTATTTTTAACTATCTCATGTTATACCTTGTGCTTTTGTATTGTCTGACGTTACGTTTGACTGCCCTAAATATTTTTATCCGTGCGCCAATGGCTGAATCTAAATGACCTCATGCTTCCAAGTATTAAATATGCATGCCCTCGCCACGATATTTTTATTTCTTGTTTTTTCTTTCTTAAATATTAAATATTATATGTATATCTGAATTAACTAATTTTCTTTTAAATATTATATATATATATATATATATATATATATATATATATGAACTAGCGGATGTATTTTTATCCGTGTGGGCCATTTGGATGTAGGCCGTTTTCGTCTGAGTCTTTGTTTCTCTGGGCTGGGTTAGAGCTTTGCTTGCTTCCTAGCAACCCAGCACTCTCGGTCTGTATCTGGGCTGTGGTCTAGTCACCCAGCACATTGTGTTATGCCTTGGGCTGCTTTATTTATGGGCCTTTGAGCCTTTTTTGTGATTAAATAAAAAAAATATTTTAACGTAATAAAGGATCCAGGATGCAGTACATAAACGCCTTAAAAACAAAAAAATACAAAACGTGTACTGGATTAATTTTCTATCCGAACTCGAATTTTCTGGGCACAAAATTCATAACATAGGACACAACCTCCAGATAGTGGGGCCTATAATCCCCATCCAGAATGCAATGGGTCGAAATCACATATGAGCTGCTTGGAACACGGGGTCCACGAAGGATGCATTGCCCCTTGAAGACTCGTTCCGAGCCATTTCATTCTCGAAATCCCGGACCACCCTGCTTTCTGAAATCATTGTGAGGAGTGAGAGGATGGCAAGGCAACACCCCTGATCCTAAAAGACAAGGCCCCCTGGTGGCATGAGCAACTAATGCAGTGTTGGCGTCTAAACTTCAAAGGGCGGGTGACTGCTTCATCGGTCAAAAACTTTCAACTGATTAGCCCCAGCACCGACAATAGGTAGTCAAAGACATGTTCACCATGGATTACGGATACCCCCTTTCTGCATTTCAGGCGTTTGCCATCCATCGGCTTTGACACATAAAATTGGCCTGCGAATAGAAAGCAAAAATTAATTAACTGGATACATTGCGTTATGGTACTGGTATATAGGTTGGTGGAGAAATCTAAGGGAAAACGCTGACCATGTCTTATTTAATATTTTGCCTCTTCCTCTGTTTGTAGCTGCTGTGTTATTTGCATGTGGCGCCTCCCTCTCCCACAAGCTCAAATGTCCGTGTATTGGGTGCCTAACACCTTTTTTCTGTTTCTATTGTAAAATTTAATCGGAACTTGGGTGTGGTTTTGGTCTCCAAAACATTTGTTATTGTACCAAATGAATACGAATATATTAATTAGTGTTGTAATTAATATGACTATTCAGATTAAATCAGGAAGCCTCCATCTTTAAATTCAGTTTATGTCTGTTTTTTCTCCCCTTCAACTACTTCCTACTAAGAAAGAAGTTGGATTGTGCTTTGGGTATTCACATTGGCCGGGAGTGATCGTGGGGAAATCGCAAGTCTAGAATTTTAGCTGTAATAATAATAATAATAATAATAATAATAATAATAATAATAATAATAATAATAATAATAATAATAATAATAATAATAATAATAATAAACCGCAATGGGCCGTTCAAAGCTGTTGCTTCTTCCATCGATTGAATTGGTTTTCGTCGATCAATGAATGCCTAAAGGTCCTCTCCATTGTATCGTGACTATTGTTGTGGTCCATTGTTGTTGTTATTATATGTTCCTAACAATACAAATTTAATTCAAAGAACAATTTCCATAGTTCTTGAGGCAACACACTAACAAAAGGTTCGTTATACGCCAACACCAGGACGACAGAACCCACCACCACGAAAGCACCAACAACAACAAAAGCCAATAACAACAACAACTCCTCCGACAAAAGAGACGACAAAAGTGAATAGCAACAACTCCTCCCACAGAACTACTCCTCCGATTCAAGTTCCTTAATTAACTTGAGCCTTAGCATACCTTTTTGCACAGTTTCTCTCATGCCTGCGGCACCTGCGCTCGTCTTTAAACCATTTTCCGCAGATATTACAAAAGTACTTCTTCTTGTTCTCGACTGCGGTACAAGTTGGGTCACCAGATTCTTTAGGCGGGGCGTGCTTGCAGTGTAGGTTCATGTGTCGGTCAAGTTTTCTTTGGTTTCTGAAACCGTTGCCGCAGTATGGGCAACGGAGCTTGGCATGCCTTCGGTGGTCTTTTCCACAATGCGTCCAGAGCGCATCTGCTGAGTCAAAGCAAGTGTTCTTTCCTATGAGTTTCGGACAAAGATCACAGCAAAACTTAGAATTACCGTCTTTGGTGGTCGCGTTAAGAGAGGCCACTCTCTCCTCCTTTCGGGGATCCGCGTCGGGGCTTTTGGACGCCGCCAAACCCACCCAACATGGGGGGTGATAGGCTCCGAGACAAGCCCGACATGGCTTAAAAGCGCAGTATTGTTGGCAACGGAACACGGCATCCTGTTTGTGTTCCTGGTCACAATAAAGCACGTCAGTTAAGTCAAAGCAAATTATCGTTCTTTTCCGACAAAGATCGCAGCAATCTTCATCGGCTAGCGGACTGTCTTTCTTGGCCGCGCTAGGGGATGAAGGAGGGGCCACTATCTCCTTCTTCGCGTCGGGGTTTTTGGATGCAGCCAAACCCACCCAACGTTTTGGGTGACATACAGGGAAAAAATCTGGACGTGGCTTAGGCAGGGAAAAAATCCGGACATGGCTTAGGGCGGAAGGAATGGTCCGAATGGGCACGGTGTGAATCCCCCTGAAGGAGGAGGTAAAACCCAAAAGGCATCTGGAAACACTTGCCATTCTCTTTTTTTTTCTCTCTCTCTAGCTAATCGGTAATCTTCTTTGCATTTTCAATTCCCAGTACTCACTCCTATTTATAGTCGTGTTTGCTGCATATAGGCATGGGCATGCATGCATGGATCGGAGGAGGGCATGCATTTATGGCAACAGTGGCTTTATGCTTAAATGGGGCCTGGTTCTGCCACGGGTCATGTAGCGTGGCGTGAGAACCTTGTTTTCAATACACGAGTGTTTGCAGCTGGCATGAGGTTTCAAAACTCAATTCAATATCATGATTAGTGGTGTTATGCTTAAAACGGGCCTGCCGCGAGCACGAGCCGCGAGCCTTTAGGCTTGTAACGTGCGTGAGCCATGTATTTAAAGTCACCGCTTTCTATTTTCAACTTGAATTGAACTCCCATTCTATGTATTTTCGTCTGATCAGTGACATCATGCTTCCACGTATTGTATTTTCGACTGAGTCAGAGGTGTTTGATAAACTTCCGCATAGAGTTGTCTTGAAATGCACTAGTTTCAGAGTACACCCATGATAGGGATTATTATTATTATTATTATTATTATTATTATTATTATTATTATTATTATTATTATTATTATTATTATTATTATTATTATTATTATTATTATTATTATTATTTAAAGTCACCATTTTTTATTTTCAACTTGAATTGAACTTCCATTCCATGTATTTTCGACTGATCAGTGACATCATGCTTCCACGTATTGTATTTTCGACCGAGTCAGAGGTGTTTGATAAAATTCCGCATAGAGTTGTCTTGGAATGCACTAGTTTCAAGGTACACCCATTTGTATGTTTGTGAGAGCAAGAAGTATTAAGTTTTACCTAATTTGTATGTTTGTGATAATTTCGAAAACAACTTCAAAATTGCAATATTGAGGCTTTTAAAGAGGAAAATTGCAGGATAGATGGTGGGTCAAATTTGATTTATCCCTTTAAATGAGGCATTAAATGGTACCCTTCAAGAATAATGGCTTTCAAAGTGTTCAAAAAAGAGCCCACGTACTGGTCCGATCTGCTTTAAAGATTCAAGAAATGTATGTTTTCCCCAAACTTCTGGGTTCCTAACAATGTCTTTGCGCATAACCCTCTATGACCTGCAAACAGAACAATATGCGACGACATGCTTTTGAGCAGGCCAAGTACTATGCTGTACTCCTCCAACCTCTTGATCACCTCAAAAACTAGCTCGGATGGGAGATTAGCCCATTGGTGCTTCTGCACTGCATGAGGCAGATCATTCATATCAGTATATGAATTACCATGTGAATTTCCCTAGTGGTTCAAAACCCCGCCTTGATAGGCTCCCAAAACCATCTCGTACATCACGGACTATGCTTGTAAATGGATTAACTAAGTGAGACAATTTATCTTGCTTCTATGAGTTATCTGGCAGAAAGTTTTATGTCACTTGTGAGGGTGTGTATGGCTGCAAAGTATTGCATAAGAGGATGACAACAGTTTGTAGGCATATACTACTTATCACTCGCATCCCTTGTCCTTCCAATCCCATTCACATTTACATTTGTGAATATAAATTACGGCAGGGAACCCAAGTAATATTATTTTGAGATATATCTAGAAATGGGCAAAAGACATTCGAAATCTAGAAAGAGAGTAACAAATATGATTGCAGTGTTAAGTTTGTTGGAAGACCGAGCAACGTGATTAACAAAGCTTTAAATTAGTACATGTCAAGATACCAAAATCGTGAGGCATTTTATCAAACACCTCATGTACTTAATAAGCAATAAATGGTGCGTAGACAAACCGCGCAGCAAATAAAAATAAAAAAGCAAATGAAGAGAGAAGAAAAAAGCAGCAAATAAAAATAAAAATTTTACGAAATATTTAAGAAAGAAAAAGCGATAATATTATGAATATATAAAAGATAGAAAAAGATACATGTATATGTTATATACATGTAAAAGATAGAAATGTATATGTTATATACATGTAAAAGATAGAAAAGACAAGCATAAAAAAAAATCTGCGCAATCTAAAGCCGTTTTAGCAAAGTTCCAACTTCTCACGCAACGGCAGAACAGACCCATTTTAAGCATATCACCACTGTATTCGAAATCATAACATGCACAGCCCTCCATGCCCACGCTGCAAACGGCACGCTCGTACACGACGACTATGTCTATAGATAGGAGTGATGGAGCCTAGAGAAATGAAAAGATATCGAACACCTCTTGAGATTGATTGGAGAAGCATAACTGGATAGACAAATCGCGAAAAAAAACAGCAAATCAAAATAAAAATAATACTAATTATTTAAGAAAAAAACACGCTAACCAAGAGGTTATAAATAAAAATATTAACGAGTAATATAAAAGACAACAGATATATATACACACATATATAATATTTACAGAAGGAAAAGACAACAGATAAAAGTGGACAAATCGCGTTAACCAAGAAGGCATGCCACAGGGCCGTTTTAAGCATAAGGTCAATTGAAAATACGATGAAACGAAATAGAACATTGAAATTGAAAATGAACACATGAAATTGAAGCCTATGTTCCATTCCTCACGCAATGGTACATGGCTCGCTGCATATGATCAGATTGCAGAACAGACCCATTTTAAGCATCACACCAACCCAAACCTTTGCGGTGGAAATACAACACTTCATGCCTACGCTGCACGGCACGCACGCACGCGACCATAAATAGGTATTAATAATGACTAGCAACATTATTAGATATGACCCAACCAAATACCAACAACGCCAAATCGTCCTAGTTATTTATTTGCTTTCCATAATAAACTTATTATTATTATTTATTGCAAAGACACTAGACCATCAAATCATAAATCAAGCCCAACCCACCACCACAAGAATTGGCGTTCCGTGTCCTCTGAGGACTTTAGAATAAATCTATTTTTATTTCGTGTATATTGTTTTCTTTTTCAATTCAAATCAATTTTTGCATTTCATGTCATTTTTATATTTCATGTCAACATCGAAATTGTGTTATAACTTACTAGCGTCAATATATATTAAAAATTATTGCATCTACGAGTTTGCCAAGACAAAAAGTAATATAATAAAATAAAATAAACATGAATTTAATTGAACAATTGATTAAATAAAGAGTCCCGCAGTAGATAATATTTTTGTATATGAATTTAATTTGAACAACTAAACAAATAAAAGAGGAGAAAAAATAACGATATCCAAAGTGCAAAACCTACCATCTTTCTCTTTATCATTCTTCTTCTCTACTGATTGATTGCTAGAGTTTGTATTATACAGATAGCCACTTTGCATTCATCCCCAAACCTCTCAAACAAGAGTCACAATCACAGCATGAGCCTCCCTCCTAATTACACCTTTAGAACCGACACTATACAGAAGTCAATATTTAACATCTGAATCCGTTCGAGTGAATTAGTGATTAACTATTTTGGTATTTTGGTGTTAGAAGAAAGGGTGAAAAGTATAAAAATAAATGGTGTTTTTATAAGTATCACCAACCAGTTGAAACACCTACTATCAAGGATACCAAAATAAATATACTTAACAACAACAACAACAACAACATAATAATAATAATAATAATAATAATAATAATAATAATAATAATAATAATAATAACAATAATAATAGTAATAGAAAGCATATATTTTCATATAATAATTAACAATTATATGTTTAAAAAAGTATATTTAATTACAAATATACATATATTTAATAAAACAATTTTTATACTTAGCAATTGGTGGCAGCTTATTAGTTAACGGCCCACATGGTGGTAGCTTATTAGTTACATAAGTGTGCTTTCAGCTTATGATGTGGTTTGATGTGTGACAATGAAGAGATTGTTGAGAAATTATATCCCACATCGAAAGAAAGAAGGGAAGCCAATGAACTTATATGATGAAACATGCTCAAATTATCGAAAGAGACTACTTTTGTTGGGATTCAAATAACTCCTCTAAAGACGAGGAAGAGCACCACCCAAAACCATATAGCTATTCCCCTACTTTTATCCTCGAGCTATTCCTTCCCATGCTTGTCCTGTCCTCACCGCCATCTCTGTATTCTTTTTCACCCATCGATGTCGGCTGCGTTGCACTAGCCATCATTGGTCGTTGTGTCCTAACTTTCTGTAGGTTGGGGGACTCCCAATGGACTCCCTTGGACGAAAGTGATGAATATGGGTTTTATAACGGTATTATTTACTCCGCCAAAGACATGCTTTTATTCTTTGTTAGATAGCAGTTGGAAGCGTGAGCATCAGCTTGTATCGTGGGATCTCACCAACCCATTTTCCCCAAGGAAGACCGTTTTCAATCCCACCCTCCCGGTGTCTCTACCACCGAGAAAATGGCGAACCTCATCATTACCTGAAGACTACCAGTATCTCGTGGAGTTTTCAGGTGAAATTCTTATGTTGGGATTCATGGATGACGTGGAGAATGGAAACATTTGGATGCAGTCTCAGGGAGTTTACCATCGCAACAAAGTACAACGGCATTGCAAGACAGTTCATTTCGACGTATACATGTTGGATCCCCCAAAAAAGAAATGGGAAATGCTTGAAGGCATTAGTGATCATGCATTGTTTCTTGGTCTCAATCACTCATTTTCCCTTTCGACCAATGATTTTCCTCAGCTAAGGTTAAATTTTATCTACTTCACAGACCTCCCCATGGAGGCATATTTCACCAGAAAAGGAGGTCGCTATCCTAATATGGGCATTTTCAACATGCACGATAAGAGTATTGAACCCTGTTATCCTTTTAATGCCAAATCCATTCATCCACTCCCAATTTGGGTAGCTCCACAATATTAAAGTAATTACTTAGGCCAAACTTGTAGATACTCGTGCTTGGGTTGATCCATGAGATAGTCTTTATTCAGTAATGATGATACCATTGGTATTGTGCTCGGCGATACGAGCGTTTTGATAGTAATTGTGTCTAAAATGGAATTGGGACCCCGGCAGGTTAGTTATGTAATTTTGGATATTTATTAATTAAAGAGATGAGTAGAAAAAATATAAATAGGAAAGAAAGAGAGAGAAACTCCGAGTGAGCATTGTGTTTCACGACTTTGGTGAAAAAGAGAGAAAGAGAAAGAACGTAGAGAGAGCTTGGAGGTGGGGCTTGCCGAATAGGAGCTTGGAGCTTAGGTTTAGAGGTTGATTCATCTATGAATCCTTACTAAGTATGTGTTCTTGAACTTCTTACCTCGAATCTATTTTGATATACATAATTTTGGCATGATCTGTGTGATTTAGTATGAACCCTAGGTTTTGGGGAAAACCTAATTTTAGATTGAATCTTTTGATTTAAGTGCATAATATGTGATTAAAACATGATATGTAATATTGAGTATGAGTTTTTATACATCTTCTGAGGGATTGTGAAGGTTTGGGGGTCGCTAGGTTGATTCCAAATAAAGAACAAGTTAAAGTGAAGATAAATAGTAACCATGGACAACTAAGATTGACTCAGCGTTAAGAGTTAAAAAAGAAAAGGCATTCGAAAAAAAGTTTCGAAAGGATTTCCAAAAAAGAGTTCCGAAAGGAGTTTTGAAAAGAATTTTGAAAGGAGATATGAAAAGAGATTTGAAGGGAGATTTGAGAGGTCAAAGAGGTTGGGTTGAAGACCCAAATGAGCTTCAAAACAATTGAGTAAATAGTTAAGCTTCGAGGTAGTGAAGCTTTGAGTCTCGAGGCAGGGGGTTCTAGGGAGGTCTTCGGGCCTGGTCCTTTCGTGTGTTGTTTCATTAATTCTTAACGTTTACTTGTTGTGTAATGCTAATGTTCGTATGACATGAAATGTATTGTTTGTCTGGTTTGTGACCCGTAGGACCCTTGTATGTGCCTAGGGTGTAGGGTTTCGATGGATTGTGAACTGACTGGTCAACCGAGGTCGCATCTAGGGATGGCTAAAGGCTGAGATCCCCTACATGGTTAGTTGACAACAAAAGGTCCATGGGTGGCTGGTTTTTCATGTCGTGTTCCCACTGTGGCGGGCAGGCTGTAAGAGCCTTGCCCTATGTTGATCAACTGAGGAAATGGGATGGTGTTTATTTGTTGTGAATTCTATGTACCGGTTTGATTGTGTGGACGTTGTATGTCTATGCTTTCATGAGTGTTGCATAGAATACTGTTGTATGGACATTTTTGTATGATTATGCATTCATTGGCAATGTATTAGTCTATAATTACACATATATACAAGGGTAAAGTGTTGTAGGTCACCTACTGAGCTTTTGTGCTTACCTTATGTTATTATCTTGACTATTAGGTTTAGGTAGGAGGCAGTCTCAGGCTTTGCAGTCAACAAGGTATTTTAGGAGGCGTTGACATGATCGGTCGCGATCGGGCTTTGGTCGGTCGCGGCCGACAAAGAGTAAATGTGAACTGGGTATTTCGGTCGTGGCAGGAGTTTGGGTCGGTCGCGACTTACATAGAGCTAAAATCATCTGATGAAATCAGTCGTACCCGAGGTTGGTGTCTGTCGCGACCGGATGGGTTTCGATCGCGGCCGGTGAAGGGTCCATCGCGGCCGACGTGATGTATTGGTGTATGTGTTACGGTCTTGATCCACCACGACTGGGATGGGAGTTCGTGCCGTAACTAGTCCTGTGTATTAAGCATGTTTGCTTTGTTTTAAGTGTCGTGTTTGAGGTTTGTTCTATATGCACATGAATGGCCTTGGGTACGTGGTTTGGGGTTGAGTCTATTACTATATGTACGGTCTGAGGTTACTTATATGATTTCTAATATGATTGCATGTGATGCTATGATTTAAGTTGTGTTGTCTATGATACTATGATGTAATGTTATGATGTATGAGATGCTTAACTATGTTGTCAGCATAAGATGTGAAGCATGAGATGTCGTGTTAGACGGAGATATGAGATGCTATTTGTTAAACATGAGATGTTATTGACATGAGATGTCATGTGTAGTAATGTAATGATCCGTGTTTGGAGATTTAAAAAGTTAGTCATTTGTGTGTTGGGCTTGGGCAAGGACTCTCGACCATTCGGTTAGTGGGAGTCCGAGGGCACAACATCTCGGCAGGGATCTCGCTGCCCGGTCAGCGAGCAGGGGTCAAGGGGGCAACACCTTTGTGGGGATTCTGGGTTAGCACCCTAGAAGCCAAATTATTTTGGAGAGACTAAGATGGATTGTCGTGTGAAGATTTGGTCGATATAGCCTTGGTCGATGTGAGATAGTGGTCGACGTGATCGACCTGGCCTAGTAGTGGTTGATATCAACCAATGGAGATTCTATAAAGTGAAGAGTGTTTGGTCGATGTGAGGATAATTTTCGACGTGAGGTCGACATGGTCGATGTGGCATGAAAGTGGTCGAGGTCGACCAATAGGAGTTTCCATAGAGTTTTCTTAAAGAGTGGTTGACCTAACTTAGTGTGGTCGACATGTGGCTGATGTGGCCTGGTGCAGGATCGACCTTTGGTCGATGTGGGAGGGTAGTCGACACGAGAAATGTTGGTTGATGTTGTTGATGTAGGGGTGTTTTTGGTCGACGTCGACCCTACGACAACGTATTTTTGATATACGTTGTTCTATTTTGCAATTTTAGGGTTATGTGTATTTTTTTCCGAAGCCATCGGAGAGAGAGAGAGAGAGAGAGAGAGAGAGAGAGAGAGAGAGAGAGAGAGAGAGAAGTCCCAATCGGTTTGATCGTTGCTGTGTTATTGGGCGTGGGAGGCGTCTAGTAAATAAGAGCAAGGTGGAAGGCGTGTTCTTCAATTTGAAACCCCAAGTTCAACCGAAATTCGAAGTAGGGATTTTGTTTTATTATCTCACCCTTTAGCCGTTGTTTATCTGATTAGAGATTCATTTTAGGTCAAGGAGATGATTCTATATATATATATATATATATATGTAAACTCATATAGGAGTGATATCTATATGAATAATAGCATTTTGTGCACATGGTTATTTTGTTGGTATGTGATTAGAGGAGATTAAGGGCTCGTTTTCGTGGTAATATGTTAAAAGAACAAGTTATGTGGGCTAATGGCCGTTTGGGTGTCCGCCTTGACCGGGGGTTGTTGTTCGTCTCATGATGAATTCTTTCATGCTTCGTAGAAGAGCTTCATGGGAAACCCTGAAATCACTGGAGGATTCATGGTTGGGAATGAGTGTTATGAGGCTTAACATAGGCTAATTACCTTAATGAGGCTTGTGTGATATGTGTATGTGTGTGTGTGGAATGTATGTGATGAATGCTAAAGTTGCCTCACACTATCAAAATTAATTTATAATTGTCCTAACTACCTATAGTGTGGTAAGCTAGGGTCGATCCCACAGGGATGGTCGGAACCTATTACAACAAGTACCAATTATGTAATTCTATGTTTTGTCTAGGTAAACAAGTTTTGGTCTATGAAATTTAATTAAATAAAATGCAATTAACCTAACCTAATGCAAGGACAGATACCTCTGGACAATGAGAGCTTGGAGACTGTTGATAGGTTTTTATACAACTTAATTCTGGAATTTCAACTCAAGTATCCAAATGCTATCATACACATGCAAATTAAGCCTAACCATATTCTTTAGCTGCCTTTCGTCCAGGTCAGCTTAATAAAAGGGATCTAATCTCATTTGGTCCATGTGAATCAAATCAAAAGGCCAATGGCTCACACACCAATCCCTTATTCAACCAAAATATATGAAAGCTTAAGAAACATTTTTATTCAAACACTTCGATATATGTAATAAGGGATTGGTGCTCCTCTTAAACTCCAGTTAAAAAATTACATCAAAGATGAAAATTCTCAAAAATATTACATTAAACACATGAAGTTCATCCAGAATCAAGAAATGGAAGAAATAAAGAACAAATATTAAAAACCTATCTATTGGAGGTGTGATCCTTCTAGCACTGTCCTGCTTGTCAATCAGCACATCCTCCTTTCCTTGGTGATAAGATGATCTTTTTGAAGCTCTGTGCCAACTATCTCTCCATGGGTTAGCACTTCTTCCTCTCTGGTGTCTTTTTTTGGCGGTGAGCTATGGAAAAAAGGCCTCCTCTCCTTAGAACAAGGCCAAAAACCTAGCTAGGGTTTTTTAGCCTTAGCCTCTCTCCAGATGATCTCTTTTGACGGCCGCTCCTATTTTCTTTCATCACTTTTCTTTAAATACTTGCACCAAAAAACCCTACCTTCCTATACATTTGACAATTCTACCCTTTCTTCCAAATACAGAGCATGGCTTAGCTCTTTCCTTTATATCTCCAAGGCTCCAAGGGCCAAGTCTTCCTTTGTTTTCTTTTTATTATGTCTCAGCCCAGCAACCTTGGACATATTATTCTTTCTTGTTGTAATTCACTTCCCTCTTAGCCTTAAGCACCTGAAAAAATAAATTTAAAAAACACCAAAAACAATATTTCTATACAAATAATAACAACTACTAAAATGTAACAAACTATTAAGAAATTACAATAAAAGTTACTAAAATAACCATAACATAAAGGAAAGACACACTCAAAATAGCTATATAAAATTTTACTTGTTAGTATGTCCAATAAACATATTATCATATATTATATATGGTATGGTAATTTGTGATGTTGTGTTTTTGTTTGTATTGTGGAATGTTGTGATATGGGGCCTATGTGGTTGAGGTGATGGTTGCCTGTGTGGCTGAGGTTATGATAGCTTGTGTGGTTGAGATGGTGATAGCATGTGTGGCTGAGGTTGAGGGTCCTATGTGATTTGTTCATGTTCTGTTCATCTATCGTGTAGATGGTAGGAGCATTAAATGGATTGGGAAGACATAATCTCTACTGAGCTGTGTTTCCTCACCTTTACTATTATGATTGTTTTATTTTCGGGAACCTACAAGCATTAGGTGGAACACCAAGATAGAGACTCTGAGTTCAATTATTTTGTTGTTGTTTTCATATATTTTCGAGTTGTTCTGAGGAACAAATATAATCCTATGTGAAAAATGATGTAAAAGAGTTTTTAAATTATAATAAACATGTGATTTGTCTTATAAGTATTTGTTATGTGTTTGTTGTGATTTTCCGTGTGACATTGTTTAACTCGATATATATATGGGCTGATAAATAAAAAAATAAAATAGCCCTTTTAAAGAGATCAGTTTCATTTTTAACCGTTAGATGTAATTTAAATTAATCTAAGGCTGATGTTAAGGTTTTCAAAATATCCTTATAACCCAAAATCCCTAATTTTCTCTCCTCGCTCCATCAACGCAGCTTCCCTCCCACTCCTCGCTCCCTCCCGCTGCAGCCCTTATCGTAGCCGCCGCCATCATCACCTCTGCCGCCATCGCCATCCCCTCTGCCACGTTTTCTCTCCTCCTCTACCGCCATCGCCATCCCCAAGATTCGACATGCCAAAGTCTAAGCGCAATCGACAAGGTTCGATTTATTGTTTTCCTTTTTTTTGTTGGTGCTTTAGTGTTCGTTATAGGTGTTTGCATAGAATACCATACGAAAGCTACAACTTAAGAAAACAAAACATAATACGGTGATTAAACGATCTGGGTAACTTTTGCTACTCGACATTTGTTGGGATTGTTTTATTTCGTTTCCTCTCAGTTTTGTAACTTTCAAGTTGTTTTTGTGTTGTTATCTCGCCCAATAAGCGTTGCAAGATCTTATTTATTTTTGCAAATTTTAAGGGTTTATAGGGAAATTATAGAAATATAGTCACTGGTTAATTGGTGTGTCGAAAACAGTTACCTTGTCGAAGACGAAGAAGAAGGGGAGGGAGCATAAGGAATCAGTGGTGAACTCTATTAGGCAGGCGGCAGAGGACTACAATTCTCTATTTGTGTTTACTTTTGAGAATATGAGAAATCTCAAATTCAAGGAATTCAGAGAGCAGCTCAAGGCTTCAAGCAGGTTATGTCAATACATTTTCTATAGTTCTTAGGCCAGTTTGCATGAATTGTTATGTTTACCCAGTCAAATGTGCTTACTTCTGTTGTGTTGTGTATGATTCCTAGTTTTAGGTCATTGAAATCCACAAATGTTCTTTTAGTGGGACCTTTACATAATGGCCAGGACAAAACACTGATATGAAGGCTATGCATGTTATTTTGACTTTCAGATTCTTTCTTGGATCAAACAAAGTTATGCAGGTTTCCTTGGGCCGATCTGCTTCTGATGAAATTAGACCAGGCCTTCACAAGGTTTCTAAGGTCTGCTCATGCTGCCAATACATTTGGTCCTGCATTGATATTCGTTAACATTGCCATTTTGTATACTTGCTCACCCCTTTGATTTCAGCTTTTGCGGGGAAATTCTGGCATCTGTTTTACCAACTTGCCCAAAGAAGAGGTCCAAAGGTAATCTTCACGTTCCTCTGAAATGTTCCCAGCTTTTGCATGGAAATTTTTCCCTGATATTCTTGGTATTATTTATCTAGTTTACTTCTTGTTGCAGTGTTTTTGTTTTGTTTTTAATTCCATGGTAAACAACCATTTCTGTTAGTGAAGCTTTTTTGCGTTGCCTATTTTCATCTATTGGTTTTTATGTATCCTATATTTGCCTTGCAATTGTTTTTTCTATTTTTATTAGTACAATAAGGTTGTTAATCAGTGTACACAGACAAAGTAGAATTTGAGGTCTCGTTGGCTGTGGTCTTATTTCCTGTAAGATGATATTAAGATTTCATCATGTATGCCTGCTGAAGGATTGTATGGGTTGTCTATTAAGCCCATATTGGTTTTGAGAGTGGTTTAGACCATAAACTTATTGTGGTATGTTTGTTGTCAGTTGCAATAGAGTTCTGCTCATCTTGCCTACATAGTATTCATTATTCTTACATATGTGCAGCTTGTTTAATGAATACGAAGAACATGACTTTGCAAGGACAGGAAGCACTGCAAAGGAAAAGGTATGGTTGAACGTCTTGTATCGTTAGTTGCTATGATTGATGCTCATTGCATGCGTTCCACAGTAAAAAAGGCTACAAATTCTTCTTCTTATATTTTTTCCCTGGATTGGTTATATTCTGAAATATATGAAATGATACAATGTTTACATCATTTCAAATAATTTGTGATCATGCAATGATTGATCATACAGTCACGCTTTTACTGTAAATTCAAAGCATTTTATCCTAATGTTTAAGGTGGAGCTTCACGAAGGTCCACTAGACCAGTTCACACATGAGATGGAACCCTTTTTGAGGAAGCAAGGCATGCCTGTGCGTCTAAACAAAGGTTTTACGTCTTCATGCTTGAGTTAATGATGACACCTATAGTTTAAAATAATGGATCAGCATCACTGATGTTGTGTGATGTTCAGGTGTGGTAGAGCTTGTTTCAGATTTTGTTGTCTGTGAAGAAGGAAAACCATTGTCACCAGAATCAGCTCGCATACTGGTTTGTTCTGATCGCATATTACAAGCTGTGATTTACTCAGGTTTCTTTGTATTGGACTTAATCTAAATTAATGGGTTAGGGTACTAAATTTGCAAACTTTGTGTTCATATAAAACCTCACAGCTTATGCCTTGCATGTGTGAAAGAAGGCCAATCTTCGTAGTTAATGGTTGCGCTATAGTACCAAGCAATATAGTATAGTATGCAACAGGAATTCTTGCTCCCCTTGAATACATGCTTTCACTGGCAGTCCACTTGAATACCGAGCCTCATTGTGGTCAACATGCTGTCAACTTAAACAGTTGTTCTTACCATCCTATATTAGGGCATCACACTTTATTGTTTGGGCTGTTCTATTCTAAATTTAAACAGTAGAGGGTATATTCAAACTGAGTTCTGGAAACAGTAGTTTTAAACAAGGCTGTGCACCCAAGTTTGACTTCTAAGAGTGGGGTTCCACTTTGTCATGCTTCCTAATCATATTTATATTTGTGTGAGCAGTTTTTGTATCAGTTTCTATGTGAAGATGACCAACTTTACATTTAACTGCAGCGCTTGCTGGGCTATCAAATGGCCACCTTCCGACTTCACTTAATAGGCAGATGGAGCCCGGATGACTTCGAAGTTTATAGAGAGGATTTGGATATCTCCGATGTTGACTCTGCTTGAGCAACTTTGACTTGTATCCATATAAAATTTTTGGGTAGCTAGCAGTATGCAGCATTGATTAATACAGGCTAATTATATGCCCAATTGAAAAATATTTGAGATGGTGTTCTATGCCATTGTAAGCTATAACTTGGTTTTCAAGGTTCTTCAAAGGTTTTGCTCTTTTGGAGCCCCATCGACTGTGTAGGAAGGTTGATTTTTCTTTGGCGTGAAGATTGATATTCATGTCGAAGTTGTTGTGGAAACCTGATGATATATTTGTGTTGTACTAAAATATTTTTCGTTGTTTTAGAATGTGTTGGACCTGCTTTCTCTAATTTTCTTGATGTTTGTATATTTTGTGCAAACAATCAATGGATAAAACATGCTGTTCTGAAATTTGAAATCTATCTCAGGGGTTAGAAATGGTGTCTGATTCTCCAATCAAATGTCTTCTTTTTCATTCTTCAGACATGGCAGAAGTCCCTGCGTACTGTCAAATTGTGACTGCGTGTTTTTTTTTCTTTTTTCTTTTTCTACTAAAATTACAGGTTGCGCTAAATCCTTGTAATGAGTTAATGGGATTTGAGGAACTTTATCCCTGTGTTATTTGTTTTCCTTGAACAACTTATTTTTGAGTTCTATGTTCCTTGGAACTATCGAACGACACTAAAAATGTTAAGCCATCACTAGTGCCACCAGGTTTAGCGAACAAATTTTTGAGTTCTCTGGGCTGGGAGCGGTGTATCAGACATCTCTGTTCTGAGTTGTGTATCAGACATCTGTTTGAAACTTTTGCCTCCAACATTCACTGGAAGCCACAACAAACCGATTAGTCAAAATGTCACTAGTGCCGTCAAGTTCAAATTTTACATGTTTTTCTTTAATATAAATAAAATGATTTAATTTATATATTTTATTTTATTTTAAAATATAAATATTATATATGCATAGTTTGTTAAAACATCAAGAGAATGATAAGGAAAAAATACATGAGATATTTGTTATTATCTAAATTATCATCATGATATATTTACTTATATTTTAAATTATTAACTATATTTATTTTGTATTATAATGTATTTATTTACTATTTTATATTATATTCATTTATTATTTACATGATCGATAATAGTTTATTTAAAATCATAGCTTAGAATTTAATTACTATAAATATAAATTTTAATAAAAAGTTATTTCAAATGGCAATTATAGTATTTATTTGAAAATTATGGAGTTGGAATCAAATTTTATAAATTCATGAAGAAAGATTGATGCCCCATCGACGTATTTTTTGTTGCTAATTTACTACCATAGTAGTCGGCCAAAGCAAAAAAAAAAGTCCAAACAGACTGATGTGTCAAATTGTGACAGCTCATGAAGTAGCATATTTGCATCCAAATAATGTTTTCTTTATAAAAAGGGGTATGGTGTTCAAAAAATAAAGCAACACAGCCATCAGAAAACATGACTAAAATTGCTCGCATACCAGGCCATGGACAATATGAAGTGGTTATCCTGGGCGTTTTGTCCTTACAAAACAGTTGTTTCAGAAGGCTTTTCCAAAACAAAACACAGGGATTTCATCAAGCCTGAGATGTTTGAACTGACCCTAATAAATTACACTGATCAGGAACAATAAGAAATGTTCTATGTTGATCCTAAAATCTGGAGTCCAGGCCGGCGAGTGTGTACGCTTCAAAGAAACATTATGGTGACTTCCGTGCACACCACACTGGTTGGGCAAAACAAAATCTCGCAAGTACATCTTAGATCCCGACATGAAATGTCACGGGGTAATGAGTTCAGATCATGATGCCAGCAGCCCAACCTTCTTATCCTCCAAAAGCTTCAACTCTTCACGCCAACCTTCCAATTTTGCAAATCTATCCAGTTGCTCCAGCTTCATATCTTTCTCAGCAGTTTTCTGCACTTGAGCTTCAGTAAGACGAATCTGAAAAGCAATAAAACAATTTAAAAAAAAATGATGATTTTGTAGAAAATTATAAATAACAGTTGGTGGGCATTCTACATAGCTCAATTTTTCAAGCTCTGGCCTGGATGATCCGTAAAACATGTGAATGCCCGAAACACCAAACACGATTCACCTACAACCTCTTCCAATGACATTTCAAATCTTAATCACGACTAGTGAGGTCAGGAGATAGGCCAGGTATATATATAAGGCCATGCATTATCTTCTAAGATGCTTGACATTAAAATTTCAATAGAAAAATAGTTATTATAAAGGTATTTGATTAGGAATTTTCTCTTTCTATAGAAAAATAACGTCCTTTTCTGAAGTTTATACAGTTTACAGTTTATCTCTGTCAAAACAAACAAATAGGGTGGTCCCTTTTTTTTTTTTTTTTTTTGATAAGTAAATAGGGTCCCTTTTTATACTGTATCTCTATGGCAATTGGCAAGCTCCCTTTTAAACATGGTTTAGTCTTGGCTAAAAATATGTCATGGGAGCAAAGGGATCATACCTTTTTCCTGAGGGCTCGAATTTTTTTATCAATATCCAAAATAGGGTCCCTTTGATTTAAATCCTCTGTTGCATTTGATGAACCTGTAACTACGCTAAGATCTGTGGAAACAGATAGCTTGCTCATCTGAGATTCCATTGACTCGAAAGAATCCAAGCCATGATTCCCATCCTCAGTAGATAGAACATCTTCCTTTTTTATCTCTCCACCCTCCTGTGGGTCTATGTTCTTACCCTTCTCTAGAGCAGCCTGCAACAAGGACCTTCTTTTAATTAATTAATTTTGAGTAATTTTGCAATCCAAAGAAACAAAGGAACATGAGTAGATTCCAAATATGAAATAAAATTAGACATTATCAAATTTTTCTTGAGAAAATCAACTAATTCTAAACAATAATGACTTCACAATCATAAATATATTCCATAAACAAGATAACCAATTTCGTGGAAACTCTCCAGTCCAATTATGATGTTGGGAAAAATCTAAAATCTAAACCAACTAGTAGGTAGCTCAAATGTTAACTTCCTTATTCTCCCATTGCAGAGGTAATCAATTGAAATCCTAAACCCAAAAGTGCATGCTGACATACAGTATGAGACGGCAAGGAAAGAGGTGAAATGGAGGCACTAGGGACACCATTAGGGACAGATACCTTATCTATCACATTGACATAGATATGGAAGTGCTTCTGGAGAGATCAGTAAAAAAATGTTTTGCAAGCAAACTTTGTCAATGAGTTTTGTCTACAACATGCTTAGAAAACTGACATGGAAAATCCCCTTTGTTGAAGAAAGTGCATTCAAGAGACATAATCTTACGCGGATTTTACATGAAGGCATTTGAGAAAATTTGTTTTAGATAAAGGCTTTCAAGAAAAGCTGTTTATGTAACATTATAGGATGTTATAAAACCAAAAAAAAATCTAAAAGGAATTCAATTGCTGCAAAAAAAATAAGGATGTAACCCTAGAATTAGATTATAGTCAATAGCTGAGCTGCTGAGGAAACCAGACTTTTCTGGTATCGGATTTGACACAACAGATTGAGGGCCATGAAGCTGAGGTCCCAACAGAATGGCTGCTGCCCTCATCTTTCATGCCATTAATTAGCTAATTCATCAATCTCTCAAACCCTAGTTCAATTAACTGCACAAGTACTGGAATCAACATGGGAACAAATTATATTGCTGTTAATCCCAATAGTTTTCTAGAAATCAAATTGAAAACAGTCCTTTGGAAGCTAATGAATGATAGAGAGGTATTCCAAATAACCTCAAGTAAACTTCATTACTGGGACTGCTTGTACTGATGTAATTAAGATGGAGAACCCGCAAGCTTTACTTGCAGTTTTATATTTTCAGAATATGATCAGCACAGCACCGAGCACACAGGTGCAGATAGAAGTTGACTATGTTCCATATGTGGCCCTAAAAAATGAATTTTTATTTTAAATTTTTGCCCTCATAATGCCAAAGCAGACTACTTGGGGACAGCTCGCAGTCTAGGAGTGCCACATCATCTTCTCCGTTGGTGACCATATCGATGATACGAAGTGAAAGTTCAGTAAACAAAATGAAACTAAGAGTAAAGTTCACTAATTATTGGAAAGAAATATCCCTACTTAACAGTTTATCACATTTTGATTCTTGTACTTACGTTTTGATAGGTTGTATAGTACTGTTTAAAATTTAAACGCAGAAATTAAGTAGTGCTCTAGGGCTCAATGCTGAGGCACATATACCCCATCAACACTAGAAGTGAATTTCATTCCGTATATATGGAATGCGCAGAAGTGAATCAATAAAACTTTGTTAAGAAGATGAGGAAGGGGGAGGAGGAGGAGATATCAAGGAAAAATTGCTGTTAATCAACCAGCAAATGAAACACAAGATTCGATTAATCAAAAAAACAAGCATCACTACTAAATCGAGTGGCGCCACAAAAGCATATTAATACGAGTACCTGTAGCCTCTTCTCCTTCTTTCTCTCATTTCTCTTGACAGACTTGGTTTTAGGCTTGGCATTCATTGCCGGATCAGAACCCGGAGGCAACTCCTGCAAGGACGCCATCTCCTTCTTCCACTGCACAAACAGCAGCAGCAACAACAACAACAAGGCCAGGCCATTGAAGGCGACGACGACGACAACAACAACAACAACAACAACAACAACAACACTCTAGAGAGAGCAGCAAACACTAGGATAAGCTAAATTTTGGAGGCATACCAGAGCGCCTTTAGATTGGTAAATGGCGACCTCCTCTTGAGGAACATAGCCAGCCCTAATCCGAATAGGCTTGCGGAGGGTGCCGTCTGGTCTTCTGGTGGGGGCGAGGATTCTCTCTCCTTCTTTTAGGGTTTTGCTCAGCTCTTCTGCTACCAGTTTCTCCTCGTCTCCTCCACCACCACTACCTCCACGGTTGGCGGCCATGACTGAAGCGTCCAGAGAGAAAGAGACAGGTGTTTTGAGGTTTTTGAATATTTGAATAGATTGGGGCTACTATACTATGATCGACTGGTTTGTTTGTTTGTTGGAAGAGCGAGGGAGACAAACAAAAGACATTAAGACAGACAGTGAGGAATACTGGAGCGAGGCCCCGTTCGTTGCTTCATTTACATCATTTATTTATTTGACATTTGCCCTTCAATTGAGGGACCGCTGCTGGGCTTTCTTTCCCTTGGGCCCATCCATCCCTAGACCATTATCGCCTGATAACATGATAACATTTAAGTTAAAATAATTAACTAAAGCTATATTTAGCTTATTACATTATCATTTTAGCTAATAATACTTTAATAGAATATTATTTATATTTTTATTTAACTATTATTTTCTTCTCATCTATTCTTATCTTATATTTTCTTCAAATCCCTAAAATACTCATCCATTTGAAAGTAAAATCGGTATTTTAGGATTTGAAAAAAATTAAGTAATGTCACATTTTAGCAAAAGCTATAAATTTAAGTAAATTTAACTAAAATTATTGTTATTGCTAATGACATAGCTAACCTATTGGAATAATTAAGGTTATAACTAACCTATTAGAGATGCTCTTAATATGTTAGTTATCCATCCAACTTTTTCTTTTTTTTTTATTTTTATAACATGTGGGGTCCTATATCACACCAACTAATCTATGCAGAGGTAATAAAAAATAACATATTCATTACCAATGGAAAAATAAAAAAAATCATTTCGAGTTTTATGTTAATTTTATTTACTTAATGATTCTATTTTTGAATATTAATTATTGCATATCAAATAGGTTAGGACAAAATAGATTTTCATTCTCATCATTTTGGTTGATTCATATGGGAATTATATTCCCATGAAAACATTGGTTTTTATTATCTCAAAAATATGAGTATTGGATGATTCTCATTCATCAAATCAATTTTGAGCCCATCCTTAATAAAACTCATAAATAATAATCATTAAAACAATCATGGCTAGATAAGACCATTCTCCACCACCACTATGACTTGTGTTACAAGTTTGGTCGATATATAAGCACTCTAAGCTTATTTTGTGTTTATTACGTATCTAACTAGCAGTTGATATAGTATTTGTGGCTGTTAATAAGCTTTTTAAAATGTTTCATTTTATTTTATGCAAGAAAACTATTGATGTATAGACTATTGTGAAATTTATTTTGTTTCTTATTTCTTTGGGATTTTTTTGTTTGGCTATACATAAGCATTAGGGTTATTTGTTATGAGATATATAATACATTATTTAGTTTTTATAACTTTAGATTTGATCGTTATAATCAATCACTCTTATTCTTTTGTTTTCGTGCTACATCAAATTTTAAACCCCCCCAATTGAAATTATAAATCCTTCATTGTTTCTTATTTGTTATTATTGTCTCAACAAATTTTGGAATATCCTCAACTTTTATGTGATAAATAAATAAAGTTATGGATTTTTTACATTTTTAATTTTTTTCCAATTTCATGGATAAATAAAGTTGAAGTTAGAACGCGAAATATAACACTGATGTTGTACCAAAAATGGTATGTCAAGTAGAGACGTGATGACCTAACTGGAATCTGGATAGTTTTTCAGTAACAACTTTTAAATATTTTATTATTTTTTTGTCATTTAAAAAATTATAAATTATCCCTTTGACTTGGAAAAACAACTCCACAGAAAATTCAGGTATTCAATTCAACTAACATTTCTCAAATTGAAGACATTATCTCAACAAAAAAATAAAATTTGCAAGTATTCTCATTTGGAGCCGATGACCTTTTCCGGGCTCTCAGCAGCAGGCACAAATGTTCCTTATCCACTGGCGGTACTCGATATCCCAGTGACTCCCTCAGCCAATGACTTTCCGGGAAATTGGGGCAGCTGATTCACCTCTGCAACTCCCTCACTGGGGCAAACACCATAACCAGTGGAGGCCAATTTGTATTCTTTTGATTCACGATGCGAAAATCCCACAACAAAACTAACACTAAAAGAAGAAAGAAGAAAAAAAATTAGGAAAAAACAAACCTGTCAGTCAGACGTCATTAACGAAATTCAAAAATATTACAATTTGCTCCAAAACCTTCATTGCCCACCCCGAAGAAGTAGACAGTGGTAGACAATTGTCACTTTTTACATGTATCGGAACTCAAACAGGCGACTAAAAAATGCAGAACACAATCTTGTACAGCCCTTGATTCGTCCGTTTGCAAGAATCTCTTTGTAACACATTTTGTTGTCTTCATTCCCTTTTACCCTCTTCGGAATCATCTTCCACATCCTCTTCTTTCTCAAACTTCACTAAACTTAAGTCACCCTCTGGTGTTCCTCTGGTCAGTGCCTGAGCTTCTTCCTCGTCAATGTCATCACACATTTCAGCTGAGTAGGCATATCTTTGAGAGCTTTGGGATGGTGCCCAGAGGAAGCAGATAACGCAGAGCAACAACAAAGCAAGAATGTCCCAGAAGGCAGTGATGATCCAAGCACTCTGCCACCGCTCGTTGAATGGATCAGTTGCTTTGAAGAAAATCTGTATGAGAATAAACCTTCTTAATAAATCATCATTCTAAAATGGATAATATCTATAGTACTGTTGAATGAAGAGAGAACTCCACGCAAAGAAATTACAAACTATTCTGTACACACATAAATTAAAATGCACAATGTCTGCAAGGCAAATGAATAGACCAAAAGGTCCAAAATGTATAAATTTGTCAGTGTGCATACCTCATATCCTATCCAAGCAACTGAGGCAACCACCGTTATCACCAATGCATTTGAGAACTTACGATAAATATCCAGCTTTACAGAACTCCTCTTTGCCTAGATATAAAAACTCAAAAGGTTGAAACCATAATTTTTACAGAAGCATAGTGGTGTGAGTGTATATCAAAAGAGAGCAGAAGGGGTTTTATCTGGAAAACATTATACATAACATTACAACTTAAAAGGTGAAGTGGTACCTGTAATTGCTCTAGTGTTTTTGAAAGAGACGTGAATATCCACAGGATTATAAATGCGTTTAGGAATGCAGCAGGAAGCACTAGAAGAAGTCTTGCTCTTCCTGAAATGTCGTTGATAGTTCCCACATACTCGGTGATATCCAACAACTCGGACGCCAAAAAATAAGTCACTCCAAGAAGCAATACCTTCGAAGTAAGGCCACCAAGAGTGGGTCGCACCACACCATAGCCCATTGAAACTGAGAGTATAAGAAGGCGTGACACTGTTTTCCTTATAGCCCCTATGGTCACAACCCAAGTTGTAATTAGAACTGGCCTCATCCCAGTGAGGTTGAAATTTGAGTATTCAAAATACCAAAGAATCATCTCAAACAATCCCAGAGCGATGACAGCTGTGATCCAATGCTGAAGCTGTAATATATCGTTCCAAAATCTCACATACTGGAAAATCCAAACAACACTAACCAAGACATAGCTGAGTGTCATAAGGGCATAAAAGTTCATCAATGGGGCCATCCTTCCAGGTAGATAACCTTTAGGATTTTTCCACAAAGTCTTTCCACTCATAGTTAGTCCTTTCAGCTTTGGATCGCATGATATAAAGAACAAATTATACATCCCAGTCTTTGTTATGTACACCTTTTTATCTGGCATAGTCGTGGATACATGTTTTCCTTGAAAGATTACATCCAAAACAATAGGCCAGTGGGCATCAAATGCAGAGGGTATTCTGAGAACTTTGCCTTGCTGACAACCTTCTAGTTTAGCAAGATCAGGGGTGCAACATATAGACCTCTGTCCACCATATGCAGACCCCCCAATATTATTCCGATCAGATGCCTCAAAAATTACAACCTGTACTAATCCGTTGTGTTTCCTGGAGCTTGTGGCTTTATTCCTCCAGAAGGTGATGTTCTCAAATCTATTTCAGTTGTCTTTGTCAGACATTGAGTTCACCATGGACCCATAAATTTAGAGCGAGAAATAAATATAATATTTGATATTGCACAGTCACTAATCTCATGACATATTAACAGCTCATTATAAAAGAACACGCACACATGCACACTTACTCATATGTAGCATCACTAAAGATCAACAACCAAAAGGCTTTATGTGACAATGCAATTTCTGCATCTATGATTATTTCACGTGACACAAAGGAGCCTTTCTGATTGTTAAGGTGGCAGACTGACAGCCAATATAATATAGATTTTTTTTCTTTTTCTAATTTTCTGAAATAAGAACGTAAATTATTCACCTTGAAGAAGACCTAAATGTGGTAAAGATCCATACTGTAGACTGCAATGAGCTAAAAGAGGGTAAACAAATATTTTAAGAGCAACAATGCCTACAAATTTGTAGTTAAAGCTTCTGCACATATAAGCACACTTGCATATACCGAATATTAAGATTTGAAATACTATAGCTGAGAGATTGTCAGTGTTGACTACACACAAAATGGTTGGCTATAGCCATTTTCGATGCTTTGATTTTGCAATGCCATTGAATCCACTTCATGATCAATCTGTTTCGTTTTCCAAGACTTAGGAAACCGAATCTCAGAGAATTTAAAAAGCTACTGGTAGATTATTCTCAAATGGATTATGCCTATTGCTACACAGTGATCACAAATCAACAAACAGGGAATGCGACCAAGATTGCTGTGTCCCTGATTTGATTACAAATGAATACCCCAATGCCGAAATTTTAAACAATTTATACTAATTCTATATCTACTATACGTCTATACCTACAATCAACAGAAACACACACAGGGCACATACAAGCACTCGGTGCTATCTCAGATCTAGCTCGATAGAAACAAATCTGAACACGGATTTGGGCAAAAAAAGAAAAAGAAAAAAGAAAAAAGAAAAGAGAGAACGTATCACCGAATATAGGATCGGGCATCCACGGCGGAGGAGGATGCGGCGTGGATGCCCTCGCTGCCGCCAGAGAGGAGGAGGGCGTTTCCGACTTCTTGGAAGGAGGAGTCGCGAGTGTGGTAGAAGTGTATGGAGGCATGGACGCTCGAAATGGTTGAGATCAGTAGTAACAGGGCAAGCCCAAGACTGCCCGAGTCCACGTCCATCAATGACCTACTTTTGTATCCAGAGAGAGAGAGAGAGAGAGAGAGAGCGAGCGATGATCGGCGGATTTGATGGGAGCAGCGAGAGGGAGGGAGGGGCACTCGAGAGAGCTGAAGCTGTTGAGGTACAGAACACTGGATTTAAGACACCCGCCGATAAAGCGCGTGGACATGTTAGGACTCAGGAGAATGAAAACGTTGTTTCTTTTCTAAGTTTGGTTTCACTTCTTTTAATCTTATAATCTCCACATTTTATTGTTCATTTTAAAAAACATTTATTTAGGTGAAATTGCTGTTTTACCCCCATTTTTTTTTTTATTTTTTTTTTTTTTTTTTTTTTTTTTTTTTTTTTTTAATTTTTTTTTTTTTCCTTTTCTTTTTTTTAAAAAAAAACTTTCCCCCCCCCCCCCTATTTTTTTTTTTCCCCCCCCCTTTTTTTTTTTTTTTTTCCCCCCCTTTTTTTTTTTTTTTTTTTTTTTTTTTTTTTTCTCCTTCCCCCCTTTTTTTTTTTTCTTTTTTTTCTTTTTTTTTTTTTTTTTTTCCCCCCCCTCCCCCCCCCCCCCCCCCCCCCCCCCCCCCCCCCCCCCCCCCCCCCCCCCCCCCCCCCCCCCCCCCCCCCCCCCCCCCCCCCCCCCCCTCCCCCCCCCCCCCCCCCCCCCCCCCCCCCCCCCCCCCCCCCCCCCCCCCCCCCCCCCCCCCCCCCCCCCCCCTCCCCTCTCCTCCCCCCCCCCCCCCCTCCCCCCCCCCCCCCCCCCCCCCCCCCCCCCCCCCCCCCCCCCCCCCCCCCCCCCCCCCCCCCCCCCCTCTTTTACCACCCACTAGTTTCAGACCGCCGATATCTTGACATTCCCGCGGGGCCGTTCATTTTCTGATTCGCCCTCATTTTCTTGGGCCCAAAGCAAATCATGAGTGGGTGAGGGGTACCCATCAACTGAATGTCAGCTCCATCTGTCTCAACATCCGTACCTAAAACATCGTAAAATTCTAAAAAAAATCGTTCCATATGTAATTTCTGTTCCTTCAATGTTGTCAGTATTTATACATGCTCGAGAAACCAACTGGGTAGCCTTCATCCACAACTAGAATATCAACACATCACGATGGTAGAGGAAAGAGGCAAGTGTAATTTATATAAAAGTTCTCTACCATCTGAGGATGTTTGTGTGTGTAAGAGAGAGAGAGAGAGAGAGAGAGAGAGAGAGAGATCAGAAGAATGAGGACACACTTTATTTACGGCTTCAACGCGCGTCCTGTTTCAAAGGCTAGTCAATTTTGAAAGTCAACAGGTCAGCAAAATCAAAAGTAGTAACCTTTTTGTTTGTATGCTTCACTGAAAGCTTCGAATTGTCTCACATTTCGTGGGCATGCTTCTGTTATAGTAAAAAGAAAACTTGGAAAGGTAGTTAAAGTACAATAACAGTATAAGGAAAAGATTGTGCCATTCTATCTTATAATTTGGTTGTATCGCTAAACACTCGTTTGTTTCCGACAATGTTGGTCGTCCCATTAGGAAAATCATGCTGAATAAGAAATGCCGTTGGAACGAAAAATAACTTACATTGAATAGAAGATGTTTGATTGTTATCACTTGTGTACTTCCAGACTTGAACAATTTGGTCACTTACAAACATGAGTATCCCATTTGAGTTTTGTTTAAGGATGATGAATGGCCATTCTTTGTCAATGAGTTCTCAAACTTCTCTTCAACAGATGTTATTGATGATGTTAAGATAAAGCTACCATAACCAATCCCTGAGATAGATGCTCCACCGTTCTCATAAATAAGGACATCATCAGAACTTCTAGATAGGCTAGAGAATTTTTCATGTTGTAAGATACAACAAAGTTTTCTTCGGAGTCTTTCCACGGGACACCAGCTACGAGGTTTCCTCAAGGACCTTTTTCTTGCAGGAATTTGGCGATACCAGCTACTTAAGAGATTTGAAGCTACAAAATTTGATAATGTTAATGATTCAAACTTTGCCATCTTTGTTACAAATAGATTAACAGAACATAATATTTAATTTTCATGTGTATAAATATTTTGTTACCATCTCTCCATATATTCGCATGCTATCATAATGCTGCCTTTTAACCTCCCAAACAGAATCCAACTAATAAAACTTGTCTAATATGAAAGTTAAGACCAAATTAGATATGGATGGATTCAGAACACAGCATCATATTGAGCTGACTGTGAACTCCATATAATGGTTTGATGACCTTTTACACTTATATTAATGTATCAATGAATAACACATAATGATGAGATCATATCCTCTTTACATTTAATGTTGAGCAAGTATGCTCAAATTATTACTTTTTTTGTATGTCAAAAATTTGTCAACTTGACCATTCAATTCACCTAACAACACATGGCAGTTTTTAAGCACCAGTTTACACATTTTAATTTAGTAGCTGCAATTATCTCTATGTTTCACAATGGTTTTGTACAGTACAATGGCATTTGTTTTGTACAATTGCATTAGTTGATAAAATTAAATAACCGTTGCTAGTTTGTTACCAAGTGCTGCTGTATTATAGTTAATACACTACATTCAGTTTGGGTTTACATGCTATATAATATTACAAAAATTGGTGGACCCATTAAAGAAAGTAATTGTATTAAGTTCTGTTAAAGCAGCAAGGTGTTTTTTATTAGTTCTAAATAATAAAATAAACTTGGACAGTGGAGGAAGTTGATAATTTTGGGGGAAGGCTGGCTAAAGTACTGTTTTCTGCAGCCTTTGCAACTAATATATCTGGTTGGAACAACTCCTGGAAAGACTTGTGGGGATAACATCCTTGTAGAATGATACCAGAAAGTGTTTTCTCTTTTTAATTGAAAAGATTCTATAGTTGGACAGGCCCTTGTACTATCCAAAAGACTTGTGGGGATAACATCAGGCATCCGGGGATCTCTTTCAGCAGACACCTTCAAGGACAGAGTTAAGGGCATAGAGTTGGATGTGACTGTCACAAGCTGTAATAGCTTATTGTAGACCAGCAAAGATGATTTTTCTCACATGCAGGTTGGGGAAAAGTTGCTCTGACTAAAAGTCAACTTCATGTGAAACTCTCGTTGTAATAACATTCCAGATGTTGGACAACCTTTCGAAAAGAGGTTGTTCTCTTCTATGTTCTGAACAAAAGAGATGTTGATCACTCTTTGCTGAATTTAAACTGTGCCTCTTATAGGTGGTCAATATTATTTAAGGCCGTTCTTGGGTCCTCAAAGAGCCTTTTCAAACCGCTACATAAGAACCTAAAAAGTGTATTTCCTCCAAAGACAATAAGACCTCTTTGTTTAGCATATTCACAGTTCATTTTTAGGAGGAAAGTAAAAAATTATATCTTACACAGCAGATTTGGTCTTGCTTTAATAGATAAGTCATTTTTTTTTAAATTTATCTTTATTTTGATTAATTATTATTTTTATTCAAGTGAAGGCTTAAGGGAGCAAATGATAGTAGCTTCTTGTGGTTGTGGGTTGGAAAGGCTCTTTTCTTGTACTTCTACACTAAAGCTTAGGGGCTTATTTGAATGGCCATTAGACCATCCAAAACCCAGTGGTTGACATTTTTAATTTTTTTTTTGTTGTTAAAGTATTTTATGATCTTTTATTTATTTTTAATATGAGACTTTTAGGGTAAGAACAAGATCATTCTAGCTATTATGTTTCACTTATTTATTTATTTATTAATTATTATGTTTGCATATTACACTATTCATTTTTATACTCCAAAAATCAAACTAACAGAAACATAAACAAGCCCTAATGATTTCAGAGTTCCCTTTACTTCCTGCTTTATTTGTGGCTGTTGTGCGCTTTTATATTTCTGATTTCTTTCAATAAAAGGGAAAAAATGGTTTGACGATTTATTGCTATATATAGCAAAGCCTAACTAGCAATAAATTTCAAAATAGGATTGGTCAGCCAGCATTATTTCGCTTTTCATTGAGGGGTAAACTTTATGGTTTATATAATTACAGAGTTATGCTTGATGCATGAGTTTTTCTTTACTGGCCTAATTTTTGAATTTCACATAGCTCTTCTAATATCATAAAATCAAAACTAGAACTTCAATGCCTGTGTATTTATCACTTACTATATTGATAGTTAGAGTAGGACTTGAATGTTCATGCATATATATCAGTTACTATACTGATAATTTCTTGATTGAAAAATGTTTAATTTACCCATCGGTATTTATCCTTTCATTTGCTTTATTAAAATTAGATTTTCCCTCAATTGGAACTTGAATACCTTGTGCTCACAATTGACTGTGTGAAAAATTCTGAGTCACACTGTCAGACTTCTGATTTTTTACCTTCTTTAGATTGTATTTTTTCTGCATCTGGGAGTTCTGCATTAAAGTTTGGAGCATTCCTGGGAAGGTAGTTCTCAAGATTCCCCTTTATTCTCCACCTAGATCCACATGCATTGCACAAAACTGGCTTCTCATCTGGTCCATTTCTCCAAAGTGGAGTTGCTGTGCATATATGTCACATTAATATCGAAAGCCAACAGAAAAGAAACCATTGAAATAAACTTTATGCCCATTGCTATAACACATGAAAATACAATCATAAGTAAATTGAAAAGAAATATAAAATGATGATGGTGCATGCCTATAGTTTCCAAAAGGGGTCTGTTAGTTGGTGAAATGTCACATGCTGTGACAAATGTATTCCAATCTACTCCATGGCTCAATCTCACATATACTCGATTAACATGTATTCAAATGACATGGCCAGATGGTTGTTTCTTTGCTTGAACAACTTCATGGTCATTATACGAGAACTATTGGCAGTTTGGTTGTAGCGCAGGAGTTAATGGGAGAAATATTTGCTTATGATAATAGTAGGGGATAATGGATAATAGATAAGTAAAACTACATTGTTTGGAGTTAACTTCAATTGTTATTAAATAGATTTTTTTAATATTTATTTCAAAACTTAATTAAAACAATGTAGGTTTGATTATACTTTAAAATAACATTTTGAAGTACTCTTCATATCCCTAATTTGCATTGTATTAAATCTTTCATTGCCTTGGACTTGGACTAACGAAAATTTTGCATTCTAGTAGTTTTTTGTCATAACTAAGATTTTATTTTATTAATGATATATTATCTCCTAATTAATAGTTTGAAATAGTATATAATTAACCATAGCTTGGTATCTAAGGTGGTAAGGTTAATTATGTACATGTTTGCGAACAAGTAGGGCCATATATGAGCTTCGTCGCATGTGAGTCATTTAATGTTTTACTAAAAACAAAAATTCAGCAAAACTCACCTTTTTTTAGGTTTTCGAATTTAAAACGAGCTTAGTTTTAAGGTCGCTTGTTAAATGAGTTGAACTTGATAAATATTTTTATCAACTTATATTTATACTTGTAGAGACTTCGAAAGTCTTGACAATGTGTTATGTGTGCAAGGGGTGTGGGTGGCTCCAAGTATTAGGCCCCACCACACCACTTCCTTTAATGGAATAAGAGTTAAATAATGCAAGTAGTTAAGATTCATTCTTTCAAACTCTCCCACCCAAATTCAAATCCCATAGGCATTAGATACTGGCATATGTCACTCAAATCAACTACACAAATTGATGTTGAGCTGATTTAAGTTTGCATGATTAAGTTTGAGTTTGTTAGTAGTCTTAAATATGCAACTTTGAGTTGAACTTGATAAGCTTTGTCAGCTGAACAATATTTAAATGGACTGAGTTTGAATAATGTTTTTAAAGTTTAATTTGTAAGTTAGTATATAAGCTCAAAATCAAAGTCTGAGCTTAGCTCATTTACGACCCTAAAAATAATTCCCTGGCCATATTACTAAGCCATGGAGAAATATTTGTTATTGGATTCTTCACACTTTTGTTGAAAATAAATGATATGGTCATAACAAATGATATTTGTTTTTTGAAAATCTCAATCAAGATTCAAAGTCATATGATTGCTTTTCTCCATGTAGAACTTCTCAAATTTGTGTAATGTCACTGTTTTCTTGCTCTTAGCTTATAATGTTGCTCTCAATGGGATGAACTCCTGTAATTATGGAATGGCGAGTTTTTGGTGCTTATGTCTTAAATAACATGACATGTTAATTGCAATCAAATAGGTTGAAACATGTTGGAGTACTGACTTCTTTGCACTCAGCTTTTGGTACTTGTTAGGGAGCTTTTTTTATTTCACTCAAATTCAGCCTTCTATCTGATTAAGTGGATTACTTTTCGAAGGTTAGAGTCTAATAAATTTTTATTTATGTAAAATATAATATTCTTGAATATTCATATTGACAACTAGATTATGACAAATAATATAATTTGATATGTTGCTATTCTCAATTTAAATTTGAAATTTGATTTTAATTTTTTGTTTTCTCTCATAAGTTATAAAAAATAAATGAGAAAAGGCTGGCCTAGGCTAAAACATGGTGCTTGTCTCCTTGGTTTCAATATATATAAACCCATGAAACACGGGGTGAGCTATGAGTTTTTGCATGGGAGCACAGGAGGTAGAATGGTTGCCTGCCTAGGTTACCTTTTCCCAAAGTAAAGTATATCATGTATATGTTTCAAAGAAGCATATTTCATTTAATAACCAAATTTCAGCTCCTCAGGGCTACCTTCACCCAGAGTAAATGTATGCATATATTTCAGAGAAGCATATTTCATTTAATAAGCAATTTGCCATTGCAATCAATATCCATATCTAATTACCTATGAATTTCACTTGCGCCTTTTGTTTAGACATTTGCATAACATTCCTTAGATGTCCCATTCTAATTGTAATGGGATGAACAGACTGAATTTAAACGTTAATATACTCTGCTACAATGCTGGCAACTAGTCATGATAACTAGTCACAGCAACACTGACCAGTTTCCAACACCAGTGGCTGACAACCGTATCACTGGTAGCTGGTTACCTGCGATGAGAACGGTAATGCAGAAATGGAGCACAGCATGGCAGAGGAAGCAAGGATGAGTCTTCAGGGGAGATTTCTTAATAGAAGTAAATTAATTTACAACCAAGAAGATAAGGATAAAATTCAAACAAGAAGAACGAAAGAAAAGCTCACATCTGATTTTGCAATGACAACAAGGTCCCTTTTTACCCATATAAGTAGTCTTAATGAAACGTATTTTCTTTAATTTCTAGTGCCAATGGTTTCGGAAACCATAATGTAGCTGCAAGAATGAAACTCACATTTAGATAAGCCTAAGTCATAGTCAATGTATGTATTTGAAATTTGCATTACCTTCTGCAAACAAATGATTGATCCTTAAATAATATACTGTTGAACAAACTAAGCAAAAACAAGAAATCAACAGTGTTATTAATGCTTGTAAATTGTATGTCCAAATTCACTCAAACCATTTATTAAGTATTATATTATATGATTTTGGTTCATTAATCATCAAGCATAATTTTTATGCTTCTATCTTCATAGGACATTGTTTATGAAGTGTTTGGTGTTTTGTTGAAGTATTTTTTGAAATGTTTGAATCTCCTGATTAGGTAGAGGGGAAAAGGTACCTATATTTGGCCTTTCAAAGTGGAAGCCACCATTTCTTCAAAACCAGAGAACACATGAGTTCCAGTTGAAAGTGATATATCATTGGATAATGGAGAAAAGAGCAAGAGAGAGGTTTGATGCTATTTGGCCTCTCTCTATATCATTCACTAACAAAGAAGAGCAAGAGAAAGGTGTGATGCCATATTGATTTGGTCTCTCTCTCTCTCTCTCTCTCTCTCAAGCCGTTACATCTCATCATCTTTATAAAAAAACACTAGCTTTTTGAAAATATGTATATTGATTGGTGTCCGAATAGTTTACTTCACCTTATCATGACTTGGGATGATAATTTGATTGATTAAATTAACTAAGTTTGTGAGAGGTCTTAATGACAAAAAAAAAATGAAACTTTTATTGCTAGTTATTGTATGGTTTCTGATACTATACATTTTTACATTTAACTGCTTGTTCATATTCAAATAAATGATTTTATGATTATATTATTATTATTATTTTGTAACAAAAATAAAGCATTTAATGCTAGTTATTTGTATAGTTCGTCATGTTCACATTAAAAAATGAATGAAGCTTTTAATGCTGCTTATTCAAGTTCAAGTAAATGATTTTGTAATTATATTATTATTATTATTACTATCAGGCAAGGTGAATAGTTTGCGTGGCAACATGATGTACGGGCAATATAATAATAATAATAATTGGTAAATGGTAATAGACTATGTATGCCAAGCTTGTGCCAACAGCGGTGGCGGCCCTCAGGTTTAAATTTTATATGCACATCAAAGTTTGTGACAACCGATCGATAGTATTTGCAGTGACATGGGAATTGATTCTCTGCTTCTTCGAGAAACCTGGACAAGGTAGGGGACGAAGACTCGGGATCGGATAATGCCACAGGTGGTATAAATGTGATACATAAACAGATTGCATGGAAAACAATTAATCCAAGTATATCAGTGAGCGTCGAGTTATCAAAAACTATTAACAACATATGAAAAAAAACTAACATATATGTTTGCTGTGACCATACATTATTGGATTCTTAAAAAGTTTAATTGCTAAACTATTGTTGCAAAAAAAGCTAACAAAATGTCTATCTTTCTTTAAAAAAAAATTATCACAATAAACAATTGTGGACTTATGTTGAATAAAATTAAGCTCCATCAATATCCCCCGGCCCTTAACCATATTACTTAATAAAGTTTGACTCATTGTAAGTAGTCTTAATGAAGCCTATTTTCTTTAATTTCTAGTGCCAATGGATTTAGAAACCATAATACAGTTGCAAAAACGAAAGTCACATTTAGGTAAGCCTAAATCATAGTCAATGTATGTACGTAGTTGAAAGTAGTATTATCTTCTGCAAATAACGACTAATCCTTAAATAATGCACTGTGCAAATACAAGAAGCAGTGTTATTAATATTTGTAAACTTTGTATCTAAATTCACTCAAACCATTTATTAAGTATTATATTATATGATTTTGGTTAATAAATCATCAAGCACAAATTTTGTTCTCTCTCGTTATAAAAAACACTGGCTTTTTGAAAATATAAATATTGATGTATTTTCCTATTAGTCCATTAAAATATCAATATAGCTTTTAGAAAGGTGTAAGGCTTCCGTTAAACTGTGTATTGCGCGTTTAAAGTTTTTTTAACCAACAGTTATTGGCTTCGGGCCCTTGAAATAGTTCCCTCCACCTCATCATGACTTACTTGCGATGGTAATTTGATCGATTAAATTAACTACTCGGTTTGCAAGTGGCCTTAATGACAAAAAAAAAAAAAAACTTTTACTACTAGTTATTTGGTGATAGATACCATCCATATTCACATTTGTTCAAGTTCAAAAAAATGACTTTGTATATTATTATTATTATTATTATTATTATTATCAGGCAAGGTGAATAGTTTGCGTGGCAACGTGTTCAAATATTAGAGGGCTATTTTATTATTTATATTATACACATAAGCATGATTTACAAAATATATAATTTTAACACCACCCATTTATGTGAAATAATTAAAAAGAAGTAAATAAAAATCGTAACAATGGCGCGGTCATCTTTTTATTATCGAACATAAGCACCTTATTCCTTCGCTCTGTGGAACAAGTCAGCTGAAGCAAATACACACACACACTGACACACATAATATAATCTTATTTCATAATTAATACACACCACTATATATTAGGCTACTACGTACTAGCCTTTGATTTAGATAATTACTTACTTAAGCAGCAGCATATATGGCCAACTTCATGCCAGCCTGGCAGTGGCCCGGAATGCCGCAGAGGAAGTAGTTACGCCCCTTCTTGAGCGTGACCCGGTCGTTCCCTGTCCGTCGCGCTTTTGCACCTGCAGGCGCGCTGCATGATCTGTACTGGCCGTGGCTCACCCGCACCAAGTTGTGCTCCCGGGGACTGTACTTGAACACTGCAACATTAATAATTTAATATTTATATACACACAGAGAGAGAGAGAAGAGAGAAGAGAGAAGAGACACACACATATATAATATGAATATGATATACAAATTGGGCGACGCAGATACTTTTATTTCGGGACTCACCAACGGTGTCGCCAGCTTTGAATTGGTTTCCCCTAAAGATGGAGGGGTTGACACTGAGGTCCCAGGTGATGGCATAAGTGGCGGCGCTGGCTGTTTCACACAGACTCAGGAGGCCCAGCAGCAGCGCTGTCCCAGCCACCAATATTGTCGCACCACCTCTTCCCTCAGACATATTGTCGCAAAGCAGAGTCGAAGTAAGATGGACGCGGAGCCTGGAGCCACTACATACATGTGTTGAAAAGTAGGCGTTGAGGCAACATATAAAGCCAATAAATAATATTTAGTAATGTTTGCAATGGATTAATAGGCTAACACATCACATCACGGTAGCATTGCTCTACTTCTATTTCCTTCATGTTTATAAAGGAAACATTAAAAACTTTTTGATAAATCAAAGAAAATTTTATGTTTCTTTTAAAGTTCTAAAAAAAAAAAATTACTTCGATCAAAACGTAAGTACAAGAAGATTAGTACAAGAATTAAGTAAAATTAGTAACCAGAATCAAAACGTAATCTAGTATAGTACAAGAATTAAGTAGAATTAATAAAACAGTTAAATGGTTATTTTTAGAAGTTATTTTTTTAAAAGTAATTTTTTGAAAAATAAAATACCAATACTATTTCTTCATCCTGTCAAAATTATTTTTTAAGTTCTTCTGGTTGTTTTCCTTTATCCGCGTTATCTTCTAAATAGTTTTATTTAAAAAAAATAGTGTAATCAAATAGTGAAAAGAATATTTTTAAATATTTTTTTAGAAAAGTTCTTGTGCTCTTATGATGTGACAACAGACAACACACGGTTGATATGATGTAATGTCCTATAACATTATCCAATAATATACTAGATTTGTAGGGTAACACCGCATATATATTGCTAGTACTCTATTTTTTTCCTTCGTGAAACAAAATGAAATCTTAATTAAGTTTAAATTAAACTCTGGGAATTCCATCATTTTATTATTAAGTTTTAAAAATTAAAGTTTAGATTAATTATAATATTATTACTTTTTAGAAATATATATTGTATTTATCATATAAATGAACCGTTACATTGCATTTATTACACAAGCAATTATAATTGCATTTATTATAATTGTTTAAATAAATTTATAAAACAATTGTAATGATTACATAATTTTATTATATATATATATATATTCAAATAGATTGCTTTCAAAATTTCTGAGCTACCGAGATATAATTTATTTTAAACAAATTCGTTTTTGGTCTTCTTTTCACGATCGTAGCATATAAATATGAGATTTTAACTTTAAGTTATCGAGTCACGATATATTTTCAGACTATATTTTTTTTTTTACATAATATCATCAATTTTAAATATTTATTATATAAATATTTATTCAAGCACAATCATTAAATTAACTTTTGTCCAAATGAATTATATTAATAAGAATTTATACTTTCAAACCACAGGCAGTAGTATAAATGAAAGGTTATAGTTGATATTTTCTTATTAGTTAGGTTATAATTGGTATTAAAAAATTATAACTTGAGGCTATGTTTGATTTCTATCGTTAGTTTTGAAAATTGGATGGTAATTACGTTTCATTTGATGAATAAACAAACAAATAGAGTTCGAGTCTACGCTGATGAACAACACAGGCAGTGTGTGCATTAACATATTGATGAAACATTTATTGCCAACATTAACAAACAGCAACAACAACAAAAACAAGAACAACCAAAAAAACAAAACGAAAGAACAAACAATAACAGCAAGTCAAAAAAAAAAACAAACAAAACAAGAAAAACAAAAAACAAAACAACAAGAACAAAGTTTATTGAGGTTTTTAAGGTAGTTCAAATTATGATAGAGAGCAAATGTTAAAGGTTCTTAGTACAAAAGATTACTTTGTTAATCTAAATTATATCATTATTTCCATATTTAAAAAAAACATTAACAAACAAAATAAACAATCTTACTATCCAATTAGGTTAGGTTACAACAGCAAACATGCTTTCTGAAATAATCAAAATAAATGAAATTGTAATGTTCAAATGTCATCATTAGTATGTTTAAGAATTTCTGTAATACCCAAATCCCCAAACAAACGATGTAGATTTTGATCGCATCAAATATATTCCATCCATCCCGGGGATTGAAACATACGTTTGGCTTTATTGGTTTGCTCTGATGAAGTCGCAACACCATATGGAATATTCCATACATCATTAGTGTGCTATAAAATTTTTAGGGCAAGCCAGATTTTGCCCGGCACGCCTCTTCTTTGAGGATTTTTACTGCTTCAAATATTCCATCCTGGGGAATGAAACATACGGCATCAGTTGTTTGAATATGAATGCAATAGCAAACTGAGATGTCAGGCGTCACTCTATAAAAAGCAAGCCCTCATGCACAGGAAGACTGGTTCATGATGAATACGGGAGCAGCTAGAATATTCAAAGAGGTGAGATACCTCAAGTGAAATTGTTTTGTATATCTCCAATGCACGAGCTTTGACTGCGGGAGTGAGTGCATAATTTATGGCCTTAGATAATGCATTCCCAGCTTCCCTTAGACATCCTCTCTGCCCAGTAGAACTGATCCAGCGTAAATGGACATAACCTGCCTTCCAATGTCAAGAGGTAATGAACAATTTTCACTTTTAATTCTCTAACAAAATCCTTTTTGGTAACACAGCGACAATTCTAACATCCCAATTATAAAAGTCTCAATGTTCTGTCCTTACTTTGCATTAGATATCTGTGAGTTGCCATTTGGTTTTGGACCTTTTGGTCTCGGTTAGGTTTCAGTTATATCAGGCATTTGCCCCATAGGAGAAACATAATGCGATCAAACATGTAAGGTAAAATCGCAGGCACAATTCCTACACATGCATTCAGCGCTAAAATTTCACTGTGTATAAGATTGTTAAGTTTCCACCAATAGAAAATAAAGCACCTCAACTACCAGTAATTAAATTGGAACATGTGAACAGCCGTTCTAAGGAAAAAAATGGAAGGCAACAAGTTCGAGCTTACAAAATGAAAATAACACGAGCTATAATAGTAAGTTACTAAAAGAGGGCGTAATGATAGAAAACATATCTCAGAAACTAACCTGTGGAATTCCAGCATGAAGTGCTGCAGCAGTGGATCCACTAATACGTAGAGGACAAGTAATTCAGAAATTTAATTCAAGCCACAACATCTTAGATGGAAAGATTGGCAAAAAGGTATTCACAAGTATACAATCACCTCCCCCATGATGATTTGCATCTGCACAACTAGGAAACAACCAGTGATATGGCATGGTGCTAAATTTTGCAAGACAAAAAGTAAGGTCAATCTCCATAATAGATATTCAAATGCAATGTTTACATTCCATATTATAAGGTGAATGATCACAGATATGCTAATATCTATAGGCCGCCTTCATCCACAAATGAATATTGAATTAATGTTTATTGACCAAAGCAAGTTATCTCTCAGTCTATTGGCAAGGTTTATGTACATGATTAGATACCTAAATTTTTTCATAATCAGTTCATATGATAAAGAAGTTACAGTCACCGATTGAGATCTTACTCAGCCTAACACGCATGGTCAGGTACTTAAAATTTTGTTGTAAGCACTCAATAGGAAAAAGCCCCAAAGCATTGCTGATACAGACAATAGATACATATAACCTTTTGGGTGTTTTCTTCACTTAATTTAGTATGAGAAGACTGTTCTTGGTGGACTTAATCCCATATAAGTGGAATCCTCTCCGAGGATATGAGACTTATTACTATAGTAAGCAGTATCATTTCAATTCATGATCAGGCACAGATACAAACCTCCTTATCCAAATATCTCATTTAAATTATGAGCGCTCATCCAGAAAAGCACGCAAGTCTACCACCAAAAATAGAAATCTCATCTTCACTACATTGTTTTCGTTCTGAACTGAATGACTCCTCAGCAGCAATCACTAGGACAGCGGCATTTAAGGGTTCATAGCCAGCAGTGAAAAGAATGAAATTGTAACTCGTGGTGTCCAAAACACTTTGAAGAACTCGGACAAACAAGAGAGGATGCTTAAAAAAGTCACCCTGCAGATAACAAAAGAAATTTTCAGTTCATTTTAGACTAACCAAGAACCATTAGACCAACCATCACAGTAGGGCCAAAAATTATCATTACCAAAGTTTATTCATCTTCTGATATAAACACACAGAAAAATTCTCTTTAGGGTTCACAAGAGCAAGACGAATCATACATGCCTTCCAACAGAACTCAACCCAATGAAAATGGGGGCTGTGGGCACGCTAGAACTCAAAAGATACTGTAGCTTGTATGACTCAAACAGATGCTATTTTTTGTGTAGCATCTCTCTGCTGAAGGCAACAAAGCTGAAACCTGTCTGCATCTGTGGCATGAAAACTGCCATTCGATGGGAAGAAACCAAAAACCACATACCCGGACATTTGGAGGCCAATAATCTGTTAGCATAGCCAAAAACAAATTATATACGATCAGAAAGGGGAGGGGAAGTTGAACATAGCATTTCCCAACACAAGCGTATATACTTGTTTATCTAATTTTCAGTCTATGTTGTTATTTATTTTCATAGTTTTCAAAGATGAAGGCACGCCCAATGAGCCAAGGAGGTCAACTTGCTTAGGCGAAGGAAACAAGGATAGGCGATCAAGGTAGGCACACAATGTATTAAAGCTACATAATCAAACGTAACCTCAAAAAAATAAAATAAATACTTTTTTGACCAGCATAAGCTTCTCGAAGAGAAACCCAGCAGCACTGACAAGAGAGAAGTTGCACGAGGAAGTTGAAAAATCACAATAAGGAGGAATCACACAAGTCAAATAGGATTTGCCATTCACAAACCAAAATTCTATTGTATTCACATTTTTTTGGTCATCCTTTTCCATGTTTTCCCCATAAAGACCTCCCCCCCACGACTTCATACTGCACAGCCGTGACAGTACACACAGACTACACTAATTTATTAACTTTTTTTAATTTACGTAATTTAATAAGTTATTACGGACACTCACGACCGCGGCGTGGAGCAGAGGGTCGGTCACGTCGTCGCCGATCGTGGAGCGGCGTGTGCCGATCGTGGAGCGGTCGTCGTCGCCGATCGTGGAACGGGTCGTCGTCACCGATCGTAAAACAGAGGTCGCCCGTCGTCGCCGCCGCCGATCGTGAAGCGAAGACGCCCATCGTCGTCGCTGATCGTGAAGCAGACGCCCGTCGTCGTCGCCGATCGTGAAGCGAGATCGCCCGCGTCGTCGCCGATCGTGGAGCGAGGTGAAAGACGTCGACGCGTCGATAGTCGCGTTCGATGGAAGTCGTCGATGGAAGTCGCGTAAATATTAGCTTCGTTTTTTTAATTATCTTGTCTAGAAGACGAAAGACGCGCACGGGCGGGCGCCTCTCGCGTCGCCCAAACCCGGAAGGCTGCGCCTCACCCTCCTTGACGCGATGGAGTCCCCCCCAGCCCCCCCAAGCTGTGCCGGGCGCTCGCTTTTGACTTCCTTGCACCTAACTTACCATTAAAAACTATGTTTATTTCAGAAATTACATGCATGGAAAAACTACTTTGTGAAAAATCTAGGGTAGGACAATCAAACATACCAGGGCACTCAACAATTTCGTTGCTAAATCCATACCTATTCCACCAAAAACATGGAAAGTTTTAGAAGAGACATTACATTTTGAAATTGAAAAAAAAATACTGATCATGCAGATATTGAAACGAACAGGATGCTGTTTGGATAATTTTATAATTATAAACAGAGTTCGTAATGCATTTTAATTAACTAATCATGCAATATTTTCTACAGGTTCATGGAGTTTTTTTTCCCCTTACAGCCTGATGCAGGACATTATAATCTCCTAATTTTTTATTCCATAATGAAAACCAATATACTAAAAAAAACTTTACCAACTCCATATATTCAATACAAGCAGACTAACAAAGTTTTGCATTCTTGACTTAGAGTCTATATATATGACAACAGAGAAGAAAAAACAGAGAAGAAGATCAGAGAAGACGACGAACGTGGAGGCTTCGCGTTCGCGTTCACTGTCGCCGAGGCTAGGGTTCGTCGCTGGAGTTCGCGATCGTCAATTCCTTCTCTCTTTCCCTTTTTTTTTCTTCTTCTTCTTTTGTTTTATGTATACGGCGGCCGAATATGTATCGTTTCCTCAAGGCACCGAGGCGCGCCTTCTCGGCGCCTTGAGCCTGGGGAAGAAGCGACAAAAGGCGCGCCTTTAAGCAGTAACAGTGGGACTTCGACACAAGAGGCCATTTGAGAAAATGTGGTTACAAGTAGAAGTTTGTTTACATCCAACATACATGATATGATACATGTTCTCGTAATTTAGATGTTGATTAATGATTATGCATGTCTTAAGAGTAGTCATCTAACTTTCTCATCTTGGCCCCTCTGAAGAATTTTCAACTTCTACATAAAATATCCTTATCCAAATCCAATACCTAGTTAAAAACTTTGAAAATTAATTGTTTGGCTTTGGCAGAAGATATTATGCACTTGGCCCATACCTAATTTTTGTAACTTTTTATTCGCAAGAGAACAAGCCTGTTAGTTCATACAAATACTCTCCCATTGAACTTGACAAACAAGGAACTTGGAATTTAACTAGTTTTTAAGTATGCCAACTCTAATATCATATTGAAAGTGAATTTTAAAATCAGGGAGTTCTAAGCATCTACTACACAGCCGAGGATGTTCCGGCTCCCGAGTATTTATTTATTTATTTATTTATTTATTTTGGTTTTAAAAATATTCACCTTGATTTTAGTGGCAATGCCTAGGATGGCCATGGGCGGGTCAGCCCCTCCTATTTTAGTGACAATTTGTTTCTTTTATTTTATTGATACCCACGTTAAATATTTTTATTCTAGTTTTCTAATCACATAATAATCTTCGATGTTGCCATGAAATATGAAAATGACGAGGAACAGTACCCATTCACGAACTCAAGTCACACGACCCACATCAGGGAGGGACGGAGACTTCGTGCATTTTTAATTTGGTATTGGAGGCCTAGCGGACCTGCATGCCGATGAGAATAAGGATTTCAGGGCGTTGGGCAACAGAAGAACCATGTTATTTCTAAGCAAATTTCGTAGATCACTCTAACGGATCATACAAACATCATAATATATTTCGTAGGTTAATTACTTCAGCCTAACCTAACAGAAAACAGCTTACAAGAAACCCATAAAACCCAAAATCACAGAAAACACCATTAGTGCCTTCTAAGCTGTCTCTCGAGGAAGTTGAAGTTATCAAAAATTCCATCCCGACATATGAAATGTCTAGAAATATATTTCTAGTCATTCCTGTCGGGATAGTATGTATGTGGTGGGGATTAGCCATTTGAGAGTTTAGGAACGAGCTAGAGAGTCGAAGTTTGAGAGTCAGAAGAAATTTCTTTTTTCGGTGATAAGAACCCTTTTGTGTTTGTTTAGTTTATATAGATAAACTTAAATAATATTTGAAATTCCATCCAACCGGTCATATCACATTGAATACACTGTTATATTCTCAATAAAAGCAATCATTAATTTTTAAAATAGGACGATTTCAGTTATAAAAAACTGCAATATAACATAAGTAGGCATTTCGAAATTCATGTAAATTTTGTAATTATGAGATAAATTTACAATTAATTCAAATAAACTTTTAAAATCAAAAGATATATATATATATATATATATATATATATATATCAATACAAAAACACAAAAACTACGATTCTGGCGAAACCCGTCCATGCATTAAAATTTATCATCCCCAGTTTTTTTTATTAGAAAACTGAATATAGATTCATCTACCAGTTTTGTAAAAAGATCATCCATTGGTAATTGATATTTATTTATTTTTATAGTTTCATAATTTAAATTTTTATTAGAATTATAATTTGAATTTTAAATTTTAAAAATAAATTTTATTTGATAAAAAAAATATATACTTTAAAAAGTATATTTTAAAAAAAGTTCCATGAAAATTAAAAAAAAAGTAAAGAAAATGAAAAAAAATAATTTGGATACTACCCCATCAAAATAAGTTTAAATTTAAAAATAAAAAATAACTAAAAAATTATTTTTAAAATTAATTAATTTATTAAAATCATGATTTCAATAAAGTATTATTTTATTTTTAAAAAATATGTATACCAAATAACTTTTGAATTTTGGATTATGTTTTTAAAAATAAAAAACAATATACACCAAACACAACCCTACCTTTTATAAAATTGATTTAAATATCTTTTTTTTTAAATTATTTTTGATGAAATGATGTCAAATATGTCTAGCTCTACTATACAAAGACAAATTTTTGTGTGATTACAATGATACTTCTATTATTATAGTAATTAAATGGGAACATTTTTGAAATCAAACTCAAAATCTTGTAATTGATTCTTCATCTAGAGAATCTATACATAATAACTACCAGCTGTATTATATTTTTCCTCTACCGATAAAGTTATGTTTCTTCCTAAACCAAGAAAAGAGTTTGTCTCCAAGTATTTTGCAAGTTCCAAGTGTACTCTTTATATTCATTTTACACTTTGCAAGTGCACCTGAAAAGCTTACTAATGCAAACTTAATCCAAAGTTTTAAATTCATTGTCTTTGATTAAGATCATGCAAAATTCTTTTGACTCATATTAAGTGAGATTTCTTAGGAGACAGGTTATAAATATTCTATTAGAGGGATAAGAAACTTATAATATATACCACGATAAATAGTTGCATTTATATTTTTATCACCTTCACCTTTGTCTATTTTTGTATCTGCTGCCATAAAGTTTTCATTAGAGTGGTTATCTTTAGTCTATACTTTCCAATTAGCTCTCTCATTCTCATATCTTTGGCTTGATTGATAAAGATGTCATCTTCTCCCATCATGACCATCTCAAATTGTCATTATATAAGCTTTGCAAATTGTGAACATAAATTGTTATCGGTCCGATGCCAGGCAAGTGAGGTGCATGCCTAGGCCCCCAATATTTAGGCCAAAATGGGGGCCCCATTTTATGACTTCACTCTCCATTTTTTTTTGTCAATCAATCCAACTCAACCCGGTAATCACATGTGCTTGTACGAAAAATAAGCACCCAACACAAATTTTCCAAACATTATAAGCACTCAGTATAAAATAAAACATTACCGTTAATTCTTTCCATGTTTTCTCGATACATTATAGCTCCGTTAGCAAATAAGGCTTAGAAACTCACGTCAAAATGAAATAACATTTTGACATTCAAAAATAGAAAAACATATTTGTTTTAGGTCCAATTTGAGAAGCATTCGTATTATTATTTTAAAAAATTTTATTTTATTAAATGTGTTTATACATATTTATAAATATATAAGTGCGTAGTGCATAACCTAATGTCACGCTAATATGCATACTACCTATGCTCTAGCACCCGATAGCCCGGCCGAATGACCACCAATTCAAGGGTATGTTGACGGTCGATATCCATGCGGTGTTGGCCCGTGACCTGCATCTCCTCTCTTCCTTTCCGGACCCATGCTTAACGTCCCGCCGGTTGCATTACTAGTTGCTACCTAGTCCTGAAGCCCTTCCGGCTCACCGCCGCCGGTTACCCGATGAATATTTCTCCTCTGGCTTATTCTGTTAGGGCCCCAATTTAATTATCGCCTTGAGCCCTCTAGATATCGGAACCAGCTCGATTGTTATCCGCAAAACAAAAAATAATATTATTAACATAAATTTGAACTATCACAATTGATTCAATTCTTTTTACATAGATTTTATCCACTTTGGATCTTTTATAACCTCTTTTAGCCATTTAGGCTCCATTTGTAATAAAAAGATAGATAGAAATTCTCATTCATTGATCTCGTATATGATTTTTATTCCATATATGTTATGTTTTTTGAGAGCATATAAATATATACGTTGTTGTGTAATGGCTCATTCACGAATGTGTATGTGATATTAAGTTCAAGCATCCCATATTTTCATAATTTCTTCAAGCGTAAATGTTCTTTCCATCACATGCATTACGCACGGTTATATATATTTAGTCATTCATTGCTGTCGTGTAGTTTAAATTATTTGAATGTTACCTGATGCAATTGGATAGCTCCATGAAGAATATTATTGCAAACTGTGAAATAATTTCTCATAGGCCTTAATATAATGTCATGGGCTGAATCATCATTGCACCCACGCAACTTTCAATTATCCTCAAAGGGAGAGGGACTGGATTAGACTAACCAGATTATCATGGCATGCATGGCATCCAATAAAACATGCATATAATATAGTCATTAAATAGGATATACTAGGTACGTCAAAAGGGTATAGTGAGCAAAGTACACACATTTGCTACACATTTTCAAGGGGGGTGGAAATGAGCTAAATCTCCACTCTTAACCAAGTGGTCCCGAAAGAAAATAGACATGTTAAATGCATTCACTTAGGAGGATTAGTTATCACTAATTGATATATGGGATCTTGAACAACTTGGCTTTGCTATAAGTGTTTTTATCAATTATTTTAACAGCAAAAAATCAGGTATACAAAATTTTAACAACAGTGATCAGAGATAAAACTTAAAAAAAATATTAATACATGGAATTGAACACTTATTTATAAGTATATGATGTTTATAAAATAATTAATAATTAAAATTCAACTTGAGACATCTCAAAAGGGCCATAAAATCGAACATAACTTCTCAATATAAGACATCATAACAAAATAAAATTGTTGAAGGAAAAAACAAAATTCTAGCAAAAATAGAAAGAACTTCTAGCTAATGTATGTATATTTTGGGTAATTTTGGGTAGAAGTGAAATGTAACCCTAATAGTAAAAAGAGAAATGAAGACTTCATATAAACTCTCGAAGGAATTAATAAAAACTACAATTGGACACTTTAAAACCTTTAGAATAACTTAAAGTAGACAAGGCATCTAAGGAACAATAACTTAACATTCAAAATCTAGTGAAGATATAGTATAAGAGAAGTTTCTCATGAAGAACTAGCTACAAGCTCTATAACGGATAGACATACGAATAGATCTTAAAAACATGTTGATTATATATATGTGTGTGTGTGCGCGCGCGCTATATATATGCTGGTTGCCAGCTGCAATGATAATTCGGTTACCTAGATCGGCACGGCCCCTCTCCCGTTTGAAGGGTTTGAAGGTGCAAGATGTTTGAGCCCGGCCGTGACATTAATCAAGGCCTAATTATAAGAAATTGTTTCAGTCTGCGGTTGTCTTGAATATTCTCCATCACCACGAATCAATCATCTGATATAATATATATATATATATATATATATTCCGATAATAACCTACACAACAATGAATAAAAAATTGTAGAAAACCGTGCGTATGATGAACAGTACATAGGGTAGCAGAAATGAATATTTGTGATGCTTGAACTAATTAATAAGCTATATACATGTGGACTATGCAGTTTATATATATATATATATATATATATATATATATATATATATATATGAATATATACACCCAAACATACACGTGTGTGCGTGTAGAGAGAGAGAGAATTTCTGGAGTAAGGTTTGTCAGGAGGAAAATTCCAGGGCCAGTTCGACATGCTGCCCACCTCCAGATCTGCATCACATCTATATATACGATTGAACCATGCATATATAAGAAGAGGGAAAGATTGAAGGTGGACAGAATGCCAAAGTAGCCCTGCAACATGATCTCCTGATAAACCCTTCAGAGAGAGAGAGAGAGAGAGAGAGAGACGAGGAAGTGTACATGGTATATATATATATATGACTGTGCCTGTGCTCATATTTAACAAACACGTTACACACCCAACATATTATGGGTTTATATATATAGATGGACGATCGAGTCTCCGCATTGCGATTATATTAACAGGTCCCATAAGAAGGAAGTCAATGAGCATGCTTTGCCAATCAGTACCGTGTCTCCCACCTCGGGGACCAGCACGACTCACCCCCTTACAAAAAAAGTCAACCTGAGCGAATTAAGATTATTTTACAAGTCAAGTGATTTCACTTTTGGGCGCGCCAGGTAGGCCTAATTAAAGTAGATATTATAATTCACCTAATTCTATTTCTACACGCCAATTATATGCGCTCCTCCTTATAAATGGAAATGGGCCAGAAACCTCTGGGTCGGTTCGGCTCACGCGTGGGTCAGGCTGGCGGTTGGGCCCTTAATATTATTATTATTATTAATTACGTAAATGTTTTGGACTCATACAATTTAATGATTAAACAATGCTTACATAGAGGAGTTCGAGTTGCATTAATAGCTTTTGACCGGATTGGATGGATTACTGGGTGCGTGTTGGGCTGGGTCTGACCCGATGGGGGAGGCCTGCAGGCTGGGTTGGGCAGTGGCTGGGGGGCTACTGGGTGCGTGCTGGGCGGGTCAGACCAGATTGGGGGTCTTGCAGATTGGGCTAAGTCCAAAAAAAAAAATTACAATGGATGCATCTATTAGAAGCATGAAGAAGAATGACATTGGCATTTGACAGGATTGGAGGGATTGGATACGTGCTGGGTGGGTCAAACTGAATTGGGGGGCTTGCGGGCTGGGTTGGGCAATGGGCTGGGTGCAGATTGGGCTGGGTCCGAAAAAAATTACAATAGATGCATCCTAACGCAAAAAAAATATTGACATTGAAAGAGATAAAAAAAAAAAATTAAAAGGATAAAAAAGAGCTGAATGAATGTAATAACAAAATACATAAAATTGATAAATTTAAAAGAAGAAATAATAGTTCTTTAAAAGAAAATAATTTATATATTAGATCAGATAATAAATTATTGATTTAATTTAGTTTGATTTGTCATTGTAGTAATTTAATTTGTATTAATAATAAATTAATTAGTTAATTACGAATTTAATATCAACTTTTACAGTTTGAAATAAGAAAGAAGGTATTTATATTTTTAACAAACATTATTTGTTTTTGTTTTTGTTTTTTTAGTAGCCCATTCATTTTTTTGAATAAATAAAAGTTGAGTATCAAATTGAACACGGACAGCAAAGAAACGTGTTTTCATTGAATAATAAGCCAGCCACACTTCAGGCATCAATAATATGGCGCTTCATACTTTCTCAAGTTACAAAATAAAGAGTGATCGTTACAGAGACAGTACGCTTGGCCAGAGTTTACTGGACTAAAGTGTGTTTTCACATTCTATGACAATGAGAACTCTACTTTGGACTCTTGGTCTTGAAGTCTTGTATACGACACTGAACCCAGCCAGACTGGGTGTGAGTTGCTGTAGATTGTAAGACCCAATGATTTCTAACCCTACTTGACATTTTTTTACAATTACTCACTACTCAAGGATACAAGATGTATATCAACAGTCATTTCATGAGGAATTCGAGGACCAGCCTGCCACTCAGAAATGAAGAAATTGGAAGAAAGAGATACCGTGGAAGCACAATCTTAACCACCAATGTTGAACTGGAGGAATGATCTTCGTCTGAGCAAAATCTTAAGCACAAGTAATGTTCAATTACAGTGCTCATCTTTTAATTAATTCATCAACCGGGTTTTCTTCAGCCCAAACAGACGCATCTAGATATCCAAGCTCAAACAGCCTGTCCAGTATGTTATCGTCGGCAGGCTCGAGTGCCCAATTAAAAAGCTAAAAAAATGAGAAAAATAAATAAATGAGAGAGAGAGAGAGAGAGAGAGAGAGAGAGAGAGAGGGGGGGGGGGGGGGGGGGGGGAGCATGCGCATTCACGGTGATCCTGAATAATAATTTTACCTCTCGGGGACCAGCTCTGCTATCGGGGTTGCAATCTGGACTGATTCCAATCCCTTCCATTCCCAACAGACTGGCTGGGAAAGCACAAACACGAACCTGCATAACCAATAACATTAACAATGTTTCTAATATCAAATACTAACACCATTCACAGTCGCATCCTTTTTATTCTGTTGCACAGAGTAATAACTTAGAATGTAATCCTAGAAAGCATGAAGAACACAAAAAACAAAAAACATGGTAATAGATTGTGCAAAAAGATGTACCAAAGCAAAAGGTACTTATATGAACTGATAAACAGATCAAAATTAATCTACTATCATAAACGCCTCCCGCAAGCCCCAAATTCCACTTTCCACAGCAGTAAGGTGTAACAAGCATACAGCGCCATAAAAAAATGGCGACACACTATGAAAAATGAATATGGAAATCACAATGGAAGATATAAGGAAAGCCAACAAAATAAATCTAAAAGCTTATTTAGAAAAAATATATATATATAGGCCAGAAAACAAGGGGGAAACTGATGTTTAGTAGTGCATATCAAAAGGCCATGGGCTATCATATCTAATCAATGAGGGACACTCCTGATGGATCGATCAAACAACCCAGAATACTGATGACACAGTTATGTTTCAAGAAAAACATCTTTTGGAACAAGGGACACCTGATCTCCCAATAAAATTCACAATCGCTAACGGTTTTTTTTTTCTTTGGAAAATTTTTACGAGTAGCAAAGTTGAAACCCCCGATACAAGTACTTCATCAAACATGAAATGCAATAACTGTTTTCATGTGACGAATTCGAAGACACTTATTAAGGTGACCCATCTGCAGTCAGTAGCAAATCTCTGCTTCAACCTTAAAGACTCGTTTCCTGAAAACTGCAACAGAAAAAATTCCTGAGTAATGAGTCACACGGCCTCTTTATTGAAGATCTTACAGTGCCTTGAAAGAAGAAAAGAAAAGAGATCTTACAACCACTTTAGGCGTGAGAAGAAAAGAAAAAAAAGATAGTAGTACAAATCATTGCTTTATCAAAATCCTATAGGTTCTTCGAAGAATCACTAAAGAACCACAGGTACCCCTTCCATACAATTCCCAAACTACCCCTCCTCCACAGTCCACACATGGCAGAATTTATATCTCTACAATAATTAAAAGAAGGCACCTACAAAGGGAGAGCCAAATCAGATAGCATGAAATTTTCTCACAGGCTTGGGAGATAACAAAAAAGATGACTATAAGAAAATGTCTGGGGATTCATAGCTTCAAATAACAACAAACATACAAAGACAGCTTTTAAGAAACCAGGCTCCAGTAAACCTATACTATTTTTGAAAACATAATTGTTTTTAAAAACTATGGCACATTTGAATTTTCACCACTCATAAATAATTTTTTGATGGCCTAATATTTTTAAAAACAATCCCATTTTCAAAAATAATATCATCTTACCAAATACTTCACAGATTACTTGAAATTCACAATATAAATTTTATATAAATCAGAAACCCTTACAATTGCCCTAATATAGTACCGTTTGAGAAGCACATGTTGGTGGCATAAATAATGTCAAACCCCCATCAATGCAAAGACGATTTCGGAAAAATGTTGCCGGTCTTGGTGCAAAATACCTGCACCATTTTTCTTTTTTAATCATAAACTAAGATGAGAGAATGTTTTCCTGTTAACAAGGTGCATTAACAATTTACCCAGGTATAAAGGAAGAAGTGCAGACTGCATTAATTAGATCTTCTTTTGAGTCAAACTTATCCACCAGTAAACCCCTAGGCCTCCAAAGAACCTGGGTTACAGCAACTGTGATCAAAGAAAAAAATGTTAAGGAGCTAGAAACAGAATTCAAATAAAATAAATAAATAGTCTAACATTGCACGATTTTTAGTACTCTTCTTTCCCCGAGCAGGCTAAATAGATTGTCCTTGAAACCTCGCCCAATATAAAATAAAAAATATAAAAAAATACAAATAATGGCTCTCTGGAGCTTTTTTTAAGATTAGCAAATGAAACTACTCCAGCTTTAGATTTGTAAGAACCAGCCCTAATGAGCTATCTCCTTTGGCAGCATGGTAAATTCATCCATACACTCACTAAGTAGGCTCGGCCACTTGGGAATATGCTTCGGCATGAACTCATAGATGAAATCAACGCAGAGTACAGCCCATAACTTAATTTTTATCTAGAAACACTTGTCAGGTAAATTCTTAAAACAATTTTCTAAAAATTATTTGGAAAACAGCAAAATTCTCAAAACAAATGCAACTGGATAAATCTTGAATTATTTGTATATTCATATCAAGTCCCCAAAAGCCATATAACGTGTACATTAGCAAAAGATGATCAATTTTTTCTATAGGTTATTATGTTTTTTTATATTTTGGCTATTAAAAAAATAGCCTGAATGAGGTAGCAAATGAGCTGAGTCATGAGCATTTAGTTAGAAGTCATAGTCTTACTTTACGATTAACATCTTATAATATAGGGTCTCTCACAGATAAGTATGTAAAGCTAGTCGAGATTATGATTAGAAGAGGTGCAAATGACTTCAAGAGACAAAATGAATAAGTGAAAAGGCTATACTTATAAATCTGTGAGGCCAAAAGTTATGGGATACAAATAGAAATAGGAATAAGAACGGATATTATTTTTGATCGTCAATTGGTTGATAAAGTCGTCAATATTAAAATAAAACACAATAGGATTATACTCATTAAATGCATTTTAAGTGATAAAATTATCAATGTCATTAGTACTTATACACTACAAATAGGTTTGAATTATGCGACTAAGTAACAATTTTAGGGATCTAAATATAGTCATACAAAGTATAACATGAGAAGATTTTCATTGCAGGAAACTTTAATAGACATGATTGAAATAGATATAGTGGGTTTCAAAATGCCTATTAAGAATTAGGCTTTATGGGTAGAAATACTATGAGAAACGGTATCTTAGATTTTGATATATCTTATGACTTGATTCTAGCAAACACTATTTAAAAAATTAAACTCCCTTTTGATCACACATAGGAGTGGAGAAAATGCTAACAAAATAGATTTTTGTTTGACTAGGTTGGGGGGAGAAGTTGTTGCATATACTGTAAGGTTATACAAAAAAAATGTATAGGTACACAACACAAAAGTATTAGATATTCATTTTAAAAAAGTCCTAAATCGTATGATCAAATGATAAAAGTTAGCAGGGTGGTCAAATACCTTTTTTTAGCATATTAATCAAGAAATTAAAAAAAAAATTGAATCTACTATGATGTGATATAAAATGACAAATTGTATTAAACATGTGGCTAAAGAAAAACTTAAAAAATCTAAAGATAGGTTGCCCGCATAAGGACATAACATAGTGGGATAAGAAAGTAAATAAAACTACTAAAAATAAATGAACGTGTTATAAAAGTTTCAGCAATAAATGATAAAGATGAAATAAAATTTGAGAAGTATAAACTAATATAAAAAAGAAGCTAAAAAAATTATAAGAGGCAAGTGCCAAAGTGTATCAAGATTTTTATAAGCATTAGGTATTATGAAATATATCAAGGACCACAATCACAACATTTTAGTAAGAATACCGATATTAAAGAAAAATAAAACAAATATTTTGACAAACCCTTCAATCGTAATTGTGTTTAGAATATCGATAATGTAAATATACTACTGAAAGAATTAAATTGTGATTTTCATGAATGATAAGGTCAAATGAAATTAAAAAGGTTTTGCACTGTATAAAGACAAGAAAGGTTGTAACCCGAATGTAATTCCTATCGAGGTGTAAATTTTAGTAACAAAATTATTTAATAAGATTTTGCTAGTAATATGATTTCTGATGAATAAAGGACCTTGATGTCTTTGTATAAAAAACAAATGTGACACAAAATTACTCAAAATATAGAGAAATAAAATTAATAAGTCATATTATAAAGTTATGGGAATGAGTTATTAATCATCATTTAAAAAATATATTAAAATTGTAAAAAAATCAATTTGATTTCATGACAGGAAAATCTACTATAGAAGTGATCCATATATTAAGTAACCAACAAAATTACACATAATCTTCATAGATTTAGAGAAAGCTTATAACAGAGTACCTAGAAGTGTACTCCAGTGGGCTTTGAAAAAAAAATTCCTATCAAATATGTGAATTTAATAAATGATATATATGACAAAGTTGTAACCAATATTAAAAATGGTAATAGATTAATAGATGAGATTTCAATTACAATGGGGGTATTCAAGAATCAGCCTTGAGTCCTTTCCTCTTTGAAACAGTAATAGACAAGGTAATCAAAAAAATTATGAAAATATATTGTGGTATATATTATTCGTTGATAATATTATTTTTACCAATGAAACCAAAAAAGGAGTTAACCAAAAATTAGAATTGTAAAGACAAACTGTGGAAGCTCGAAAATTTAAATTAAACAAATCAAAGATTGAATATATGAAGTGTAAGTTTAAAAAACCAATCAAAGATTGAATATATGAAGTGTAAGTTTAAAAAACCAATGAATAACGAGCAAAGTGTTATTACACTTGATGGCAAACAGATACCAACCACAACATTATTAAGTTGTGTGACTGCAATATGTTACTAAGTTTAAAGGAAGAGTCTTATACGATGTCTGTTAAGCTTTCTTTGTTATATAGATCATGAAACGAAGTATTAGGCTAACAAAAAATAACATATACAAAAGTTCAATGTCATTAAGATACGAATGTTAAGATAGATGTGCAATAAAACTATAATAGATAAAATTATAAATGAAGATATTCGTTGTATCATTGGAGTAACTCCGATTATAAATAAGATTAAAGAGAATCGTTTATGTTGATTTAACCATTTGGAACAGCACAATGAATGTATTAGGAGGATTAAAAAATTGACATTAAACGAGATAAAAAAAATAAAAAAGAAACGCTAAAAATGACTTGGATAGAGGTTCTAACAAAAAAATATGAAATTACTAAATTTAAAAGAAAGAATGATGACTGATATGAATATTTGAAAGAGAATAATCTATATATTGAATCAAATATAAATTTTCTGTATGTCTTGGTACATATAGATGACCCCATATTATTGGGATTAGAATTGGTTTGATTTAGTTTATTAAGGTCTCATTTGAGTTTATTTATTTACATTAGCAAATTATTCAACACAATATTTTAAAATTTATGAAAGAGTCAAGGGTGAAGGCAATCATGAATATGAAAAACCTTTCTTAGGTGAGCAGGATCAGCATAGTTAAGAATGAACTCCCTTGACAAATTACCCAAACTCAACCCTATTTGGAGCTAATTAAATAACTGGGTCAAGCTTGATCATAGAAATCAACTCAATCCAATTACAGCCATAATACTGCTCCAAATAGGGGAACAAATATTAACAGCCTAATTACAATGATATCTTTGTGCCACACCATGAGGTTTTTTAATTGTAAAACATACTACCATATGAATCAAGTCCATACCACCATATAAATACATGAAATATGAAATACAATTACACCATACACAATAAATACAACATCAAAGACTATTTTGTACTGGAAATATTCAGTATTACCACGGATCCTCCCATTGGATCTAATGTGAACATCATCCGGAAGAAACTGAACAAGAACATCTCTCAAAACTGTCTGCATATGTGATTATTGATCAGATTAGATTCCAAAAATCTCTATATAGATTGTATTTTTTATCGCAATGTCAACCTTTTGTGCTAAATAATACTAATAATATAGTCTAAACTTATGAAAGTTGAACAGAGTTACCACCGTTCACCTATTTGGTGAAACAAACAACATGGCATTTGATAATTAGACATAGTTATAGTCAAACTATGGTTAAATCTATGGCAGGCTTGCATTGAAACCTAAAAAATCTATTAGCTAAGTATCTGCACTGAGAAGAATCCTCAGTTAGTGCACTATAGCAGCCATACCCCAAGGCGGAAAGCAGTCCCCTTAAGCCGGCAGTCTTCAGCCAACACTTTGGTAGCTTTCAGGGCCTCTTCCATACTAGCTCCAGAAGCAATCGTTGCACAAACTATCGCACCAGCTGAGGCTCCAGCTAATGGTGTGGTATCCTGTATCAAAAATGTAATAACAATATTCATCTTTATATAATTTAAAAAAACAACCCCCACCAAGTCACCTGAAGAATGGATAGTCAAGAGATTTAGAAAACTTGGGCGAATACCATGCTACTCATTCCTCAACGATTCATCCAACATAAAAATACTAGGAAAACGATTAAAACAAACAAACAAACAAACAAACAGACGCACAAATAAGATTCTTGTTTTATACTTAAAAAAAATTAACAGTACACTAGATAACCGCCATTAAGATTCGTTAGCACAACGAAATCTACCTTGATGTAACCCTTCCCGAGAAGAAAGTGAGCCACGCCGAGGTGATACGGAAACAGAAGCCCAGCAGCAGAGAAGCTAAACCCTGGGCTCGTAACGGCTCTCCGCGCCCTCTCGGCCTCGACGTCCTTGGCGTGCTGCTCCCACACCACTCCTGGATCGATCGGGTCCTCAATCACCGTGGCGATTCGGTCTCTCCTCCACCCAAAATACCCCTCCCTCTTCGGAAACTGCTTCTCGGCGGCATCGAAGATGGGGACCGATTCAGTGGACCTGGTTAGACGGGGCTTGATGAACCGCGCGGTGAGGCCGATGAAAAGCTCTCCGGTGGCCACTGCGAATGACTTCTTCTCTGACGGCGGCGGTTGGGGAGGAGGAGGACGCGGTGGATCCTGGAGGTCGTTCTGGCCGGAGGAGGCTCTGAAGAAGGTCAGGCTTTCGGTTCTTGGAGAAGCGAACGGTGATGCAAGTCTGAAATTATGGTTAGGTTTGAGAATTGGGGGAGGAGAGAGGACGAGGGAGGAGAGGGGAGCCATGGAAAACTGAGAGAAAGGAGTGGAGAAGCAGGGCATGTCAGTGTCTTATTTTGGAGGCTTTTAAAAAGGTTAAAATTGACGCTTTCTATAAATTGACGTCATTTGCATCTTTTTATATATATAGATTCTAGTGAGCGAACGTTGATATGATTAACGAATGATAGTTACAAAAAATATTTCTACAGCAGTTCAATAAAGTTTTCAAACTTGTGGTGTAGACTTGAACTTTTACTTTAAAAACTTATATTAAAATTGTAGTTCATTGGAAAATATCAAATTTAAGGAAATACTCAATTAAGTGTTCAAATTAACCATTTAAACTCAAATATAAGTATTTTTTAAAACCAAAAGTTGAATCATTTTTTTTAAACTGCAGGTGCAGGTTTAAAAAAAAAATCATTAAACAAAAAATTCATGTTCACACTACAAGTTTATATTTCTTATCTGAAAGTTAGAGCGTGTTTGGCGTCAGGTGTTTTACATCATTTTCTGTACTTAAAAACGAAAAACACAACCTTCGCGTTGTTTGACAAAAATTTTAAAATTTTAAAAACAAAAAATAATTTAAATCTCGTTTTTGGAGAACAATAAATATGTGTTTTTTTTTGTTTTATGTTTTCTCCCCTCCTCTCTTCCTCTCTCGGTGCCGCGTTGCTGCTACGTGAACACTGCCCCCACCCTGCCGACTCCCTCCCCCACGCTGCATGACTCCCTCCTCCACGCTGCGCGATCTCCCCCATGCTGTGCGACTCCCTCCTCTCCCCCCCCCCCACAACCAACGACCCCTGCGTCGCCTGGATCTGCTCCCCGCAACAGCCGGTGACGCCCCTGACGCCTGGATCTGCCCCCCACGATGCCCGGCGACCTCTCCGATGACGTCCAGCGAGCTCCCGCCGAGTGGCGACTCGTCCTGCAACAGTCGGCGACCCTCCCAGACCTACTCGCTGCGATGCCGCCGACTCCCCGCTATGCACAGGGGACGCAGAGGAGGTGGGCGCAATGGGGGATCTCGCGGGGGAACGCAGGGTGGGCACGGGGGAGCAGAGGGGGACGGCGTCGACGCATAACAAGAGGGTAAGCGCAGCTTTTAAAAACTATATTAAAATTATTGCCAAACATATGTTTAAGTTTTTAATTCTTACCAAAATAATTTTTGAATGTAATTTTTAAAAATAATTTTTTAAAACATAAAATTGGATTTGATACCAAACATAGCCTTAGATTGTCAATCTTAAGATTGTTTGATTTACACATTACACTATACTCTTATTGGGAGCCATGGCCCTCCCTCATTTTTCAAATATACTTCATTACTATATATATTTATATATATATATATATATATATATATATATATATATATGGTAATGCTAACTTGAAAAGGTGAACAACTATCTTAAGATGAGCAAAATTAATATGAACCTCAGATTTCGTTTAATTTTGATCTAATGATTCAAAATAATTATAATTAATTAGTTTTTATAAATATCATCCATTGTAATTATAATTGATTAGAGATATGGCACATCTACATAGGATAGGATTTGTATTTACAATGAATGATATTTTCCAAATATACTTAATTACTATATATATTTATATATACAACCCCCCCCCCCTATATATATATATATATATATATATAATATATTATATATATATATATATATATATATATATATATATATATATATTTATATATATATTTAACATTAGCCTTCTGTCTTTGAGTTCTAATTCAAGACTTCTGTCTTCTAATTCAGGTACCTTCTTCCCGGCGAGCTTGGTGGCATCGAATCGAGAGGGGGGGCACAATCGAATCGAAGGGGAGATTAAGTATTCTATAATTTCAATTAATTATTGGGTGTGTCGTATTTATAATAGGCCACCCACAGCTATTAACTGTGTTCTTCAATAAACCAATTCCTTACCTTGACACTATCTGTCAGATTTTGATATTTTCTCCGATTTTTCAGATCATGTGAGGCATCCAAACTCTTTCAGAGCCAGTGGTGTAATTGTATGAAGCCACAAGCCAAATAAACTTGGAGGGCGTGGGCATGAGGAGGTGCCGTCGGGGGCGGAGGGCATGGGCGTGAGATGGGGAAGAAGAGTTTTGTGGGAAAAAAATTAAATTTTTTAATAAAAATATAAATAAAATAAAAAAGAGTACTGAAATTAAACTTAAAAAATATCACTTATAGGGTATTAATTATTTAATTTTAAGAACAAGTTTGAATAGATACCAGTAGTTCTACTCGCTTAAAAAAACCCTTAATAATAATATTAATAAGAGAGCTAGAGGGAGCATAGAGCCTGTGAGGAACGAGCTAGAGGGAGCATACAGTGTATAAAGTTAGTTACTTAAATCGATATCAAAATCCCATAAAATTTTAAAAATACCCACATTCATAACATTAGTCCCAATAAATTCTGATTACACGCATGACCCTATTACTCTTCTAATCTTTCCCCCCTCGCTCCTCCCCTCCACCTCCGACTACTTCTACTGTTGTCGCTTCCTCCTATCTCTCCCCTTACTCGAATCCCTCCTTGGCTTTCTCGTCTTCAATCTCTTGGCCTTCCTATTCTCCTCCGCCGCTTCTCCCCACCCGCACTTTCCGGCTTCAACTCTGAGTATGAACTCAATATCTTGCATATCACGCAAGCAAAAACTCAAATATTACAAGTTAATTATTCAATAAAATATATCAAACCAACAAAATACATATCAAATCAGAATTTAAATATTACAAATTAATTACTCGATTCGACATATTGAGTGCTTAATATGACATCGAATAAAAGGACGAATATCAAACAATGCAATATCAAGCCAGCTGATTACATTCTTTAAGATTAAATTGATCATTTCACTCTAAAATATTCCTGTCAAGTAAATATTTGAGAAAAACTTATAATTTTTTTGTGACAATATCATCACCCGATAGAGATTTCCATCGATGAGGCACATCAATACAATTCCCAGGGATGTAGGACTCCAGATAGAAAGCACATGAGCCAGACGCTCCCAACGTCATACCGGGACCCTGTAAGATGGATCGACCATTTTCAAAACGAACAGGTTCCCTTTATCACCTCTTGATATTCTGTCACATTAGAAAGTAAAAACATTTTTATAGGTTGCAGTTTACAACTATGCGAGGTCAATGGTAACCGATGATCAACATGCTACCGCTTCAAAGCCTATAGAACAACTTATAATTTTTGTTTTCCAATAATATTTTTTCCTTTAGTTTTCTTTATTTGACATTTACAGTGATCCAAAATAGCATATTAGAGAATATAAACTAATGCACATTGCAGAATTATATATGATTTGCATATGAGATTCTACGCTTCTGACCCAATAAAAAGTTAAAATTTTGTGTTGCAAGTTAATATTTGAATGGAATGTGTTGGCTTAGAAAAGCTACATCATCCACAGTTACCTTGCTTTAAAATACAATAAATATGATCTCAGGAAAAATGAAATTGTCATATTCTTGAAACAAAAAGTTTGTAATCGGTAAATTTTAGGTAACTCACCGCAACTCACTATCCAAATATGTAATTTCTAGTTCACCACGAGCACTGTCTGGGGCTTTTATAGGTATCTGTACAACATGGCAACATTAATCACATGTTTTTGGAAAATTACTTGACAGGATTTCAGGGAAATGCAATAATATTGAATGAAGCATTTAAATTGGATATGTGAAAATAATGCATCACCAAAATCGAAGCTCCACAAATTATATGTTTTGCTTTAGTTACAACTATCAAAGAATGGCTTGGGAAAAACTATTACAACAGCATGCAATAACCTTTGTGCCCAAGTTTCCCAAGAAATTTAGGAAAAGAACTTCAAGGATCAGCGAAAAGGATGAACATAACATTTTAAATGCTTGAAGAGTGCCCATGCATATTTCCAAGAATTTCTTCATATTCCCAGGAATTCCTCCCAATTCAGAAATGCATTACTTTGTATCATTTTTCATTATCTATAACACCAACCTGCAATATTTTATAGTAATAGGCTAGATCTAATCAGTCTTATCCTACCCAAAGTTCAAAAAAATCAAAACAAAAAAATACTCATTACTGCAGTCATGATCTACACTGTGCATGATTGAAGTGTCACTGAACCATCTCTCTTCACCATCTCAAAAACATGAACATCAACAATTTTTTTAATGAATCGGAAGCAATTCTATTATTACAAGTCATATCGGCATTGTTGGCATAGAAATTAAGATACTAAATACCGTGCATCCATGATTAAGAATAATTAAAAATCAACATAGATTACTTTCAGCCATGATAATAAATTAACCTGGAAAAAATCCATTAATTAGATGTTTAAAATTTATGCAACACTTACAAGTCCTACAATTTTGAAGAAATCAAACTTTACAGCCACCTTCCTGGAATTCAGAGGTATCAAGTCTGCTGTAACCTGTAAAAAATAAATTTATTCTGGCCGGAAATTTGAATTTAAAGGTGGAACAAAAGGAATCCAAAATAAAACAATGATGAGACAATCCATAAAGATTTGCCTGGTTAAAGAATGGCCAAGACTCCATATTTTGTGCTCTGAGTGTATCAACATTGATCACTTGGTAGTTTACTCTCGACCTTAAGAACTTGGGTCTCTGCTACAATGCGGCTTTCAACAGTAAATTAATTTGTACATGCAAAAGACACGTTAGAATTGTCCAATAACATCTATTTAAGTTTACACTACAAGGAAGCTATAGTCTATAGACAATATATACTACAAAAAAGAAGCTTGTGAAAGAAGAAAGCAAAGAATCATCAAAGAAGCATAAATGAAAAGCATATAGATTGTAATTTTAAATGGCATATTGCAAGACATCATTCTTGTAATTTCTGGCCCAAACCCAAACACGAATTAAGATTTTTCAAAGTTTCACTATTGCATTTTATAACACAAAATGATCACTATGAATTGAACACGACCACAGTCCAACTGTCCAAGAAAGTACACTCATTCTTAAAATGAAAAAAAAATGAAAAAAAAAAAAACAAACAAACAGGGGATGGAGTTTCCAACATTTATAACACTCATAGGGGAACTGTCCCTCCCATATAACACACGCGCACACATTAAGGTAAGAAAAGTGCATCACACCTCAGTTTGCAAAATCGATCTTGAAGTTGTATAAATAAGCTCCCACTTCCCATTGAGTAGATCAGATTTCAGGGGTGCCTTTGTCGGATTGACGGCTTCAAGTTTGCGCGCAATCTAATCAATAATGAAATCTATCAACGAATTGAACAGGATATTAAAACATCCTAAAAGACAAAGCACTCACTACATGCTACGGTTAATGCAAACCCATATATGCAAGTCCGAAGTGAAGAATAAGTCACTACATACAAAATCTCAAAACCCTAGTTCTTCTCTTGGATATGGAATTGTAAAAGCAGTCCAAGTTCATGCATGATTAACACCAGCCAGCTGATCCGACCCCAACAGGATAAGGCAGAATCAAAAAAATCCATGATGTGGCATTCGAGAGTAGAATTGGGAGTAGAAACAACCTGATCAACGCTTTCCTGATCCTCGGCGGAGGCCTCGGCGCCACGGTCGAGAGGCGCAATGGCATCTAGAATCTCGGCCTTGAGGGATCGAGGGTCTTTCGGGGGCTTGATCGAGAAAGCGGGGAAGAAAGAAACACTGGTTCTCCACCTCGAGGACTGTGCCGCGGTGGAAGAGAGGCTAACGGTGGCGGATATCAAAGCTTCGGCGGCGGAGACAGCGGGATCAACGAAAATGGAAATGGGAAGAGGAGGAGAGAGAAGTTTGGAGGCGCGGGGTTGAGGGCGGGATGTGAGGGAAGGCCACGGGACAGAAGAAGATAAGGCCATGGCGCGTTTTCTTCAGTGGAGACACTGGACCGGGATTGAAATATTCCTAATTTCATTATACATATTTACTAGCTTTTATCATTTTTTATTTTACTTTATTGCGGGGAAGGCCATGGGATCCGTATGTTTTATGTTTCACGTTAGGTGTTATTAACGTATCATTAATTATTTTACCTACTGTTATTAACTTCAATTAGTGAATTTGTTAAATGTTGGTGTTAAGTTAAAGTTTTACTAAAAAATAATATATACTAAAAAATTTTAACTTATAAAATATAAAGTATTATAATTAAAATTATTTTATTTTATTTACTGAGCATTTGAAAAAGAAGTAGGTCAAATTTGTAGATTATCACATAGTCACGATGAGAGGTGTCGCGCCGCGCCATGTAACTCTTGATCTCTTGCAATAGAAAAGATAATAATAAATTAATGTTTAATAGATAGATGATAAAATTTATTTTATTTTTATAATGAGATGCAACCAATAAAATTAATAATGAATTTAAATATTCTCACTCAACTCACCATAACTTGAAAATTTTAATCTATTCACTCATTCATATAATTTTTATTTATAAATAGCAAATAAATTCAGATAGAATCGAACGAATAAATACACACTCCCACCTGAAACAACTCAAAGAGTTTCTATTTTTTCTAGAGCAATGATAAGTTTTTTATAAGCCTTATGATAATATTTTATTAATGTTATTTAAAAAATCAAAATCACTGACAAATAAAATATTTCCATATAACATAAAAACATAAAACATTTTTCCTTTTATTATTTCCCGATAAAAAATGTAACTAGTTTGCAGGGAGGGCACGTAATTCAGTGTAAAGGAAGCGCCATCTTGGTCCGCGTCATAAAGAAGAGCAGAGTTATTCAAGTTTAGTTGATGCCCAAAAAGCTACGACTATGTTTGGTATTAACTTTCGGTTTCTGTTCTCCCATTTTTGTTTTCAATTGTTTTCAAATATTTTTGTTTTCGCTTGTTTTCATCCAAATTAAGTTACGATATCTTGTTTGGCATGTCGATTTTTGTTTTTGACTTCTCCATCTTCATCACCCGCACTGTCCCCATTCGCTGCGCCTCGCATCCGACCGACGCCGAGACACACTCCCCCACGCAGACGCACCTTGCATCCCCAACGATGCGACGCACCCTGCGTCCGACCGAGCATCTCCAGCGCTCCGGCAGCCTGGTGTCGAACGTGGGTCACTGTCGATCCGTTATCCACTCCCCCCCCCCCCGCTCCCCCCCTCACGCCGCCGCCGAATCTGTCATCCTCTCACGGTGCCATCGCCGGATCGTCATCGCAGTGGTGGAGTTCGTCGGCGACAGCCCTGCATTCGACGGTCTCGTTCTCACGCCGAACTCCAGTTCACGGCATCCATGGAAAATACACAATGCATTTTTTTGAAAATAGCTTGAAAACATCCGAAAACATCTAATTGTTGTTTTCATTTAAACGATTTTGAGTATCATTTACACAGTGAATGATTTCGAGTACAAAAATCAAAAACAAATGCCAAACAAAAACTTAAACATTAGGGCCCACCATTTTTTCTATTTTAATGCCGAAAACGGTTTTTGAAATGAGCTACCAAACAAGCTCTACAACTCCCATAAAGAAGAGGAGAAAAAAGGATACCCATTTCCAAAAAAAAAAAGGAGAAAAATTGATGCCCAAAAAGCTACAAATTACCATCAATCAATTCCGTAAACAAACATTTTAAGCTTAATCAGGAAGGACATATCCGGATATAATATAATCACCTAAAGGGAAGTGCAAAACAAACAAACAAACAAGTTCAAAATTTGGATTTTCAAGGATTCAGTGCGAGTTCCCAGCTTAATTACGTCGCCTCCACGCCAAAGCCGTGCCATGAAATACAAGCTTTTAGGTGTTTCTGAGTGAGTGTGCTCTCTCTTCCAAGTTCAAGTAGGCAGGGCTGTACTGCATGCATCGTTTGGATCCACTCTCGACACTGCAAAATTTGTGCGGTGAAAATATGAAATCAAGCTATGTTGATCTTGATACCACCTTCTTCCGAACAATTCTCTTTCTTCTTTGCTTGGGGGGCGACACTTGCGCGTCAGCAATAGAATCATCACTCCCCTGTTTGATGCCGAGGAGACCAAGGCCAGAGACGATTGCGTTCTTTGAAATAAACCAGTTTGAAGAAGAAGCCTTTGAGGCGGGGAGGTCGGAAGGCCTATTGTAAGCCTTCAACAAGCTATCTGACTGAGCCAGTGGATCTGCTTCCACCCCAAGCCATGCCAGCCTCGATGTCTCTCCCAATTCAACATTCAATACTCTGTGTATTTTAAAAAATACAAAATAAAAAATCAGTAGTCACTTAGACGGAAATAGTTGGAACAGTTCAGAAAAACGAACTATTGCCTCCAATATCATATCATCATGTGTTTCAAGTCCTGTAGTAGTTGCTCAGACTTTATGTGATCATTTTTTTTTTGAAGTAAGAATACCACTTTAAAAAAAAACATGAGCATTGTAAATAAATCTCACATCTCAAGGTCGTCTTTGACATGACAACACAGCAAAACAATCAAGTATACAAAAATCAACCATAAACTTTGAATATGATGTAGCAGTGCTATTTATTTTTCCCGGGTGGGGACTATACTTTTCTTTCACTACAGAAGTGAGAAACCTTTTTTAAAAATAAAATAAAATAAAATCAGCATACAGAATGGCCTAAAAGGTAAAGCTGGAAGCCTGAATAAACAACATATACACATCAACAGGGAGCAGAAAAGTAATATTGAGATAATTCAGATTATTTTCAGGAGGCAAACTAGAACCAGAAAAGTACTCTTATATTTGCTTGGATAAATCAGAAATTGGATATAAGGTAATATGACAATAAGTGCGCCAACTCAGGTTTATCAAAGTGGTAATATGAAAGACTGCATAGAACAAAAAAACAGACCTCAAAGCTGTGCTGAGAACCAATGCCACTCCAATAACATCGAAGTGGTTTATCAAAGTTCTATCAATTCCACATAACAACTGGTAACGCAGGTTTGCATAGAGTCCAAGGAAAGCACCGTACCCAAGGGCAGTTGTAGTGACAGTTGGAATAGTCACAGATACCCTGAGAAACAAAGTAGGAATAGTCACAGAAACTATTGCAATAAAGCATGAAGAGAGATTGCAACTATTGAACATTATTTACCTTTCCTCCTTTCTACTAGCAATAACACTGGACAAAGCACCTTGAGCTGCTCCAGCAGTCAATCCGACCATGCATAACTCTGCTGCCTTGTAAAAGAAAGAATGGATTCTTTTTTGCATGTCAAATTCTCTGAAGGGATAACTCATCTCAAATATATTGTTTGGGAGCTTCTGCAATGTGTTTTGTAAATCAAATCGGAACGTATTTCCATATGAACGACATGGAGCAAGTGACCAAACTACAAATGCATTACACGCTGACAGTGTAAGTACATTAATAAGTGCCAAATCCCACTCCTGCTTTATCCTGTAAAATCATAGAACCAAATATTAATAGACTCAAATGACAGTAGATGAATACATTCACTCAAGCTAATTTCATTGTAACTGTTAAAATTGCCTGTCCAAAAAAAAATGTTTTAAAGGCAGAAAAGCACCTGTCCTTTCTGGTTTTCAGCTCCCACCAAATAGAGCAACCAATTGTAGTTGTCTGTTCTAAAAGCATTCTGTATAAAAAAGCAGGATCTGCGAGCATCCTGCACAATGGAAGGATGATTATGCAACAAACCAGTGAACAATTTGTTGTGCACACAAAAAGGTACAATTAATGTGCACCCAAACTATCTAATATTCAATTTTAAAGAAAAAAACCCATATGATTGATGACATCAAAAGTTATAATTAAAAAATAATAGCAATGGATGAATTGAATAGTATAACTGTTGGGTCTCTAACATCCCATAGATCAATCCCACATCAGTTAGGGCGAACATTGAGGTCGTCCTAATGAGGAGGCTCATGTGCACCTTGTCACAACGCGTTTTAACGGGTGCGGCCCGTTAGAAATAAATCCGTGCGGGCTGCGGCCCATGGGTGGCGCGTGAGTGCCAAAGCGGACAATATTGTGATAGTGAGTGCCCTAGCCGAGATCCAACAAGTGGTATCAGGCTGGGTCCTCTAGACCGGTGGTGGGATTGGGGGGGAGACTGTTGGGTCTCTAACGTCCCATAGATCAATCCCACATCGTTAGGGCGAACATTGAGGTCGTCCTAATGAGGAGGCTCATGTGCACCTTGTCACAACGCGTTTTAACGGGTCGCGGCCCGTTAGAAATAAATCCGTGCGGGCCGCGGCCCATGGGTGGCGCGCGTGTGCCAAAGCGGACAATATTGTGATAGTGAGTGCCCTAGCCGAGGTCCAACAATAACAAAAACAGCTGTCCACCATAAAATATGCAGATAAGTCTGGCTATGCTCTGACATAGCCACGATGCATGAGTGTATTCGACTTTCCACTCAGGTGATGATTAAAAACCCAAGATTCAATTTTTTTCGAAAGGTAGACTACAAAAGAAAGGCTAGTGTGACTCAGTTTCCCAATATGGTAGTCATTTAGATTCACATATTATTTTTAAAATTTTTCTAACGGTTTTATCTGCGGACAATATGGTAGTCATGGACTAATTCACTCCAGGGTCAACTATACACACTGGCGGATAGAAAAGAGATGCATTATAGTGGGGAGAAAGAGATGGAAACGGCTATCTAATCCCTTGATCTCAAACCCGAGAAGCAGAACCAACCAGGAAAAAGGGAAGAATGAAATTGTTTTTGAAGTTAGAGGTTAGTACTAGGGCAAGAGAATAACCTCTTTTATTTTATGCTTACTGCAAACCAGTAACGTGTGGCCTAAGTTGCAAATAAAATCGCAGGCAAAAGCAAATATGCATGCTGACTCAGTTTCATGGAAAAATTAGGCAGTAGGAATGTAGCACTTAATGTCACAAAATCCTCAACTAGAAATTTGGACCAATTATCTACAATACATTGATCTAAATCTCTTCAATATTTCATGCCTATAACAATAATAAAATCTAGTTGCATTTCCCAAGTCTTTAGGAAATGTACTCATGAGTTCTCGACTTTCTAACTCCCCAAAAGTAGTCTACAGTTCTGGTACAGATAGGTCAAATAGATAAGTAAAAAAATGGCACTGAAAATAAATAGCATAATCCAGCAAAAGATCATTCATGCCATTGGTTAGAACTCCCAAGGAATATAACTTTGAAGTTGTAAGATAGTTGCTATCTCCAATCACCACATCTCTCCAATTTAGGAGAATTTTTTTTTCATAAAGTCTAATAGGCATGCCAATTGCCAAAACTCATCTCCTGTTATTATATTCGTAATTATAATATCCATTTAAGTACTGGCATAACAGAACTTATATTGCATAACTCCTAGAACTGTATAAAATATGTACATTAAAAAAAGAAAAGAAAAAAGGTATACAAGTCCATAATTTCGAAGGCAATAGTAGACAAGGATATATTCAACATGACATGAGCAATCATTGTCATAACAGCAAATTAATAATACGGATAAGAAAAAAAACATATCATTTCGATTTGGTTCTCAAAATGGATACCAATTACTGAATAAATTGGGCAGTAACAAATTGATTCAATAACTTTAAGGTTGCGTTTTAATTTTACCTTCCAATGAATGCTCTGGAGATTCCTTCAGGCATCAGTCGAGATATAGATCTTGATGTAGTTGGCCTAGCATTAATCGAAAGGAATTTTACCATCTGAGCTGAACTAACCAACCCCTGGGCACAGCATTGAAATCAATACTAGACCAATTGCCTCTAAAAGCAGTAAATGGAAAAACAAAGCTAAATAAATAAATAATAATAATCACCATTTCATATGCTTGCCGAAGCCCAGCAGGTAAATTCATCACTGTTTTTTTCCATTCATTTAAAACTGCATCTACAAATTTGCGATCAAAAATCTGCCAACGAAAAAGGAAAAAGGAATTAAGTGCTCACAAGGTTCAGGAAAAAGTTGTGCTTCTGGAGAAACAAGTATCATCAAAGAATATGCAGAGAACTTTGCCAACCTCTGGAAAAAGAATCCGCCTCCTAAATAATCCACCCTCATCTCCCTCATCACCATCTTCAAAGTCATCGAAGTAATCGTCATCATCACCGCCACCATCATCACCCCCATCACCACCTCCATGATGGATACTCTTTCCAAGACCTCCTCCACCACCGCCAACTGCAATCTGCAATTAAAAAGGTATAAACTATTTTCCCAGTATTCTATAGATTGGAAACTCATGCGCTCACTAAAGAGAGAATGAAAATTAAGAGCCTATACCAATTCCAAAGTAGTAACCAACCCACGGAAAGGATTTATATCCAGGTCCAATGTAGTACTTTTTTTAAATATAATTGTGGGAGTCTGGGCCTGCTGTTCCACTAATCCCATGTGGCCCCGATGTAAACATCCGGGAAAAGCTCTAGCGGCCCTATGAGGCTATGAGGACTAGAACTGGTGACAGCTGGGGAGCAAACCCAAGGCAGCGGGTTAAGGTTGTACAAATTAGAATCTCATGTTTCACACTTTAACATGCACATAATTGTTCTCAAAATGATTCTGGCTTTGCACCATTATACAAGTTTTGTACCCAATTATAGTGTTTAAAATCCAAGGACTATGATCCATGACGCACAGACACAGGTGCAAGCCCTTTTGGTCATAGAAATTAAATAAACAACATGAAACCACAAAACCACATAGTCATGTTCAACTGAATCCACAGTAGAGGAAAATTAATCAGCTGTCCTAATCTAGAGCCATTCCAGCTCAGAGAATGTTAAGGAAAAACAAAGAATAGAGAACGTAAAAACCTTGATGTTCACAATATAGCTAAGCAATTCCTGAAACGCCCAATGGCTTGATCTAATAATTTAAAATGCCATTGTATGTGCTTTCTCAGCAACCAAACAAGCCATAAAGGCTCAGAGCAGCAATTTAAAAAAAAAAAAAAAAAAAAGCCCACCTCGGGACCGGACACGGTCTGCTTCTGAGTCGCGTCGAGCTTCGGTTTTTCCAAAGTTACGGCCCCAAACGCACCGTGCTTGCCCTTCATCTCCTTACTTTGCATCATAGGAGACGGCGACGATGAATAAGAAGAAGACGGCGATTCCAACGAATTAGACACTCCAGCTGCCGGCAGCGCTTGGAAGCAGCGTTCTAGGCCAACGATAGAGCCGCCATCAACCGCCGACGAAGACATCACTGGCTGAAGCCCGCGGCGGAGCTTTCCGACGACCGGCGGCGATACCAGCGGACACGGGCGCAGATATGGTCGGTGAAACGTCCGACGTGGTTTTGGGGAACGGACGGCTTGGATAGGGCTGATGGGCACTATGTGGTGGGTGGTCTGTAACAGAGACATTGTTGGCGTCCTATAGTGTGTTCTAGGGTTTGCTCAAAGGTGCATGGTGGATCTTTCGTTTTGTTACCTCTCTCTCTCTCTCTCCTCTATCTGTGAATTTCTGGAGAGAGGAGGATTGTTGATGTGTGAGAAGGCTTCTCTCTCTCTCTGCCGTCTGTTTTGTTAGATTGGTAGAGAGAGAGAGTGGTGCGTGTGGCGTTTGGGTGGGTGGAGAGGGTGGTGTTACGTGCGGCCAATGGGGATCGAGACTGCCGGGGGTGCGAGCGGGGTTCGTATTTGCTGGTGAGCGGGTGGGTCGGATTTGCTGCATCCCACCCAAATTCCCAACCCGGTCCAGAGTGTGTGGACTTTTTATTTATTGATTTTTGATTTTTGATTTTCCTAAAAAACAAATTATTTAGTAAGAGATAATATATTTTTAAAACGTTTTTTAAAATCGTACTTATAATTTTTAAAAAAACAAATATAGAGAAAATATTAAGTCCAAATAAAAAAAGTGGTAGGAAAATATATAAGAAATAAATTAAATCCCAAAGTTTGAATTTAAAAACATCTACAATTATAATAACGTTATTATTGTTGTTGATATATGTTGGTGTCGTTTAAAATTTTATAACATACATCATTTTAGTAGCGAATGTATTTTAAAGAACTAAATAAAATAAATATTTTCAATATTATATTATAATTTTTCCAAAATTGTATTTATTGTAAGTAAAAGTAACGTGTGAATTTTTTAGAATATATTAAAACGATTTTTATATATATTGTGATATGCATTTTTGAAATATTATAATATGGTATAAATATTTTATTTTTATGATTGAGCTTATTTCAAAATATTAGTTTATGAATATAATTTGAATTTTTGTTTCATTTTTTTAGAAAACTTTTCCCTTTTTCTTCTTATTCTTCTTTTTTCCTCTTGCACGGTGGTTAGATCTCAAAAAACGTATACATATGAAAGTAACCCTCCAAAATGTTTTCTTCGATTTTCCATACATTAGTATTTCAATCCTTACTTCACTATCATTAATCTCATATGTCCCAAAAAATATTAAATAGTCAATAGACTTCGAATTAAATATAATTATAACCAAAACGACTATATGATAGTCAATATCGTCATTAATATAATAATATCAATCTCTCAAATTATATTAATTACGTGTTTTCACATTCTTTTCATCTTAAAATTTATCAAGCAACAACCATGCATGGTAGCAGGATCTATTAAGCCACCGAAACTATGACAATAAACAATAAACAACATATTATTTATTCTCAAACCATTTGTCATCATAATAACCACATCATCATAGCCAACTGTATTACAATCAATCCTGACAAAACAAAGCCACATCTAGCATCAATAAAGATTTACAATTAGATTATCATAATCCCACATAACCACTATGTGGAACAACATTAAAGCTAACATTTCAGGATGATCTCACGTAACTAACACCATTCATTAATAATCAAAACCATATCAATATCATCATATCAGACAATATCATATCAAATTAATAATAAAAAATAAATCAATATTATCATTCAATACAGCATGTCCATCAACATACTAGTCCCCGCGCCGGTACAGTAAATCCGTAAAATCAAAATTAACATGTATCAAATAAATCAACACATTTAAATCAAGCAATTAATGTTAGTGAGTTGGTTAAAAAAGTTTAATTTGAAGCAATTAAGCTTACCTCGTTTTAATGAAAATATAAAGAACATACAATATCAAGCAATTGTATTGTTATTGATAAAAGATAGTGTAAATGCCTTTGAGATTATTTTTAAAAATATAATTAATTATTTTTTAAAACTGTAAGTTTAAATAATTTTTTTATTATTCACAAATAATTTTAAATTTATGGGTCTCAATGTTTTTAAAAATAATAATATTTATAAAAATAATATCGTTATATGCAAACAATCTATAAAATTTGTTTTGTTTTAAATATGTTAATTTTAATTCTTTCTTGCTAGTCTCTTTTTCATGTGGTGACTCTTTTTTTTTGGATTTGATTGTTTGTATATTTTCTAAAAAAGTGAATTTTTTTTTTTGAAGTTTTTTAAAGAAAAAATAAAGAAAGATATAATGTCAAGCGTATTTATAGTCGGATAATATAAATCGTAATTAATTAATATTTTTAAAAAAATTGCATGACATTAATCACCGGTGAAAAAGATTATAACCCTAAAGAATGTTCCTAAAGAATGCTCCAGAATAGCCGAAACCAAGAGCCTCCTCCTGCAACCAAACCAAACGCAATAGAATGCATGCATGCATGCAAACGTTTGAGATCCTATTTTCAAAAATCGAAATCAGTTATAAAAATATACATATACAAGAAAAAAATAATCACTTAGATCTCTCACCTTCACGCGGGGCCGTACCCTGTATAAGCCTCCAGCTATCCTGAAAAAACAACCCCAATGGCCGCCACATTGTGAACAACAGCCTCCAGCTCCACCCTCCGCCGCTTCCGGAAACTGGAAGCTCCCAGCGGCAGACAGGGCAAGATCTCCGCATGCGCAGCCAAGGACGGATGCAGCCCGTGTGATAGAAATGGCCACAAGGCATGACTCGCACCTCTCTCCCTATCTCAAACGCTTCCCTGCAGACCGCACAGTGCGACTCCCGCCTGACGTGGATCTCCGTCACCGTCTCCGCCGCCAACCCATCGATTTCCGCCGCCGTTGGGGACGACCGATGGCTCCGTGCCCAAGTCTCCACAGCGGTGTCTGCCGTGTCTTCAGGCTCATGAGGGGCTTGAAGCCGAAGACGACGAAGAGGATCCGAGTTGAGGGTTAGGACAATCCACGACCGAGGGCCGCGGGGACCCGTTTCGGTTTCGAACCCCCATCGGATCTGCCGCTGCGGGCGGAGCAGGGACGGCCACAGCTCCCTGCCGGAGTGGACGTGGAGCTGCCCGGGCCGGGTCACGTCAAGCTCGAGGCGGACCTGGGTCTGGCAACGGGGACAGAAGGCCGATGACGGCGTGTATGGGCCGGCGAAGCGCACGGTGCGGCGGCAGTGGCGGCACCAGAAGTAGCGGTGGGATCTCGATCTCAGCACCAAGTTGATGGTTGAGCGAGGACGGAAGGACAGCGACATCGATTACGTGCTTACGAATTGAAGTTTTTGCGGGTAAAAGTGATTGCGTACGTGTACGGACACCGAAGCTTTTATACGATGATTTTGGTTTTGGGTTCTGGGATTGGAGGTAGCCAGGGAGATCTTATTCTTGTTTAGAACTAACGACCTTGTGGGGTTGCTTTGCTCGGCCATTTGTGGTTTCTTTGCTTAAGACGTTTATATCGATCGTTTGTTTAAGAAGCAAAGGATGAGATTTTGATACAACTCCGAAGTCACCCTTTACATTAGTTTTTTGTTTTTTGTTTTTTTTTTGTTCTTTTTTGTGGCTCCTACTATGTTCTTTCAAGAAAACTCATCAGTTTACAAATTGGGTTTAAAGGCTCATCTGATCGGAACAAGGCTTTATTATTATTATATTAGATATGAACAGAACATCAGTATTAAATTTAATTTATTAATATTATGATTATTATTAGTTGTCAAGTATCATTTAAAAAATGTAATAAATTAACAAAACAATTAAATACTTGTTAGACCGTCTTCGAGTGTTCGCGTCTCCTTTGAGCTCGATCGAAGGTGTCACAATTAAACACATTTGAAGTGAGACGATAACATCCTACCATCAACCTTTTGTCACACCGATGCGACTCACCGGGTTTGAGTATTACTTTGGGCCGCACGATTTTAAAAGTAACATTTTGGGGCATGTTCTCCGTATGCATATCCTTGGCTTCTTCCCCAATATTATACCATCTCAACATAAATTTTATGTTATGTTATTAGAGCACCGGTAATAGATTTTTTTATTTTGTTATTGAAACAAATTAAAATATTAAAAAATTAAATATAAATATTTTTTAAATTTTTAAATTTTTTCTTCTTAAAAACATATTAACATAGAAAATCTATTATAAAGCTTCCTGTTAGATAATTAAATCTTTAAATATTTTTTAATAATTTCTTATTATAGTTATTGACTATTTATTTTATATATTATATAATAATATTTTTTATTTTTCTTATATTTAAATAAAAGAAGAAAAATAAAATAAAATTATTTTAATAAAAAAACGATAAAATGAAATATAATGTTAGAATTGGAATTATAACATAATATTTTCACATTTGAAAAACTCTATACATGTTAATAAAAAATAAAAAGTTGTGTTGAAAATGTTCCGATTTTGTTTTGTTACTTTAATGTGTGTAAAAATAAAAATATTGTATATATTTTTATCACCAAAATCACAAAAATACCCATTTAAGGCTCAAAACTCCAAATTCGGTCAAAAATTACCTTTTTATAACTCTATTATATGGAATGGAGGGTTGAGCTAACAAAAACTAACATATATATAAGCTTAGTATCGATGTTAAGAAAAATATAATTGAAATGAACAATATTTGAAATGTAAATATTTATCGTGTCATTAGAGTAGTTCTAATTGCAAATAAGATAAAAGAGAATCACTTATATTGGCTTAGTCATTTAGGATATAGGCCAGTAAGTATATTTATTAGGATGTTGGATAAGATTGACATTGAACTACGTACTTATTAGCAAAAAATAACTTCATTGAATGTGATAACAATAAATTTGAAAGAAAACATAATAACCAGTAGAAATATTTAAAAGAGAAAGTTACGTATTTTAAATTAAATATAAACTTTCTATTTGTCTTAGTTCATATAATGATTCTAATTTATTGAGATTAAAAATTATTAATTTTACTTATATTCATATCCCTATAACTATCTTCTCGCTCTACAATTTCTTGGGGAGATGTTGCTTTTTCTCACATTACCAGTTTGTGAGCTTGAGAACAGTCTCTCATAATCATATGAGCAGTGGGCATAATCAACGCGAACAATTGGGTACAACCTGAGCCTAAGGCCTGGACCACACTGCTAAGATTTTTGTCTTCTGCAAGTTCTTAGTGGGTCTGTCAATGGCAACTGAAGAGGAATCGACAAAGGCCTGTTGGTTTCACTATTGCCCCCTCAAACTTGCTCCACGTCGTTGAGAGCAACCACCATAAACACTTTCGAATGACCCAACCCTTTGTAGATGCTGGCCAGCAGCATGCCCCTAGAAAGATCGACGACATGCTTGGTGAGAGAGGAAAGGAAAATTTAATGGAAAGGAAACGGCAGCGTTTAAATGAAGGCTCGTAAATTGGAATGTAGTCCTCAGACAAAAAATAGAATTTTTCACAAAAAATGTGTTGTCCATTCTACTCAAACCAAAAAGGACCCAAAACCCAATGCACCCCTCGTAAAATGAGTAGAATCAAAACAGGTTGTGCACGGACCCAGTTGTACTGTAAAAATAAAATTACAATAATACCCTCAAATTCTACACACCCTTTCACACTTTCAAAATCATATTCTTTACCCCCTTGCTAGTCCAGGACAACCCCGGACGTACTTTCACAACAGCAAAAAAAAATGTATAACTGTAGCAAGTTTCGCAACAAGTAATGTGTCAAACACCGGATCATTCAATTTCTCTATAAAATTATTGTCATTATTGATGCTTTTTTCCCGTTCCTGTATCACTGATACTCAAAAGTAGGGGTTTTTTTTACACTTAGATCACCACTGGGCAAGATTTGTAAGATCCAGAGTGCAGTGTACAGTCCTCAACTAGTAACGTATTGCGCTAGCAAGTAGCAAGTAATTCCCTTGGGGAAGAAAATCGCCTGACGTCTTGTGACGTCAACCGTTGCAAAAACATAGGACAAAGATCATAAATAGGCCCGCCACCATTTTTGGCTTTGACCTGCAAGTCATCTGCTTTTCTGATATACTTACAAGTTGCCGCTGCCAGAAAAGTTCCCATGTTAGTGTTTCATACGTTAGGCCCCTGTAGCGAGCACCAAAGCACCAATAAGCAGCAGCACTGAACTTCCATGGAAACTGTTTGTGCGCATCTTAGACACAAAGTTAGACATCAGCATTACCAACACAGTACCAGAAACATTGCCAATCCAGAAAAATCTAATGCCAGTGACTCCTTGTAGGATGAACCTGCTGGAAAGACAACAAAACTAAAAACGTAAAAGGCCTGCATAAGTAGTCACAATACCAAGTGAAAACGTTACCATGGAGAGAAGTAAAGATGTAAAATGCAGGCCAAAACAGTCACAATATCTAATCAAAAACTCATTATCACATCAAAATATATGAAAGGCCATTCAGAAAATTTGAATTTTGAGAAGGTCAGCCGGTCCAAATACTTGCGCCTTCATAATTAATCCCTCAATCTTGGACACAGAGAGAGCACACATAAAGGCACACAATGAACGTGACTTTTCTGTTCGAACTGTTCCTAAATCCATGGATTTGATAGATTTGCAATGAAATTCAATGGATTGGCAGTAGGAACTTACAAGATAATTGTGAAAGTGATGATGGTGAAAGTGATGGAGATATCAAGCCCTTTCCACGTCCTTTGCCCTGGCCTGTGTTGGAGCCATAAGATGCTTTAGGCATTGGTGGTATATGAGGGGGTGATGGAGATATGCAGCCCGTAAACGGCGAGGGAGGATTAGCAACTGGTGGTTCAAAATAAAAACCTGGTGAGCCTTTTGGTGATATTCTTCCACCATGGTATGCACAAGGTCTAGGGCGGTGCGCAATTACTCTGGAAGGCGCAGGTGCATTTTGAAAGGGAGGAAAAGATATATGAGGTGCACTTTTAGGACTTGGTGTTGGCTCGTAGCTATAATCAGATAAGGGAGAAGGGCTGGGAGAATAAGGAGAAAGGAAAGGATGAGGGCTACCAGATGGAACTAAGTGTTCAGTTTGTTTTGATGGACTGGGTGCTTGAGCAATTGGATTCGGAGGAGATGGTTGAAGTGTATGGTTCAGATAAGAAGACAAACTGATTTCTTTTACTTTACCAAAAACTGAATTATCAAGGCCAAGGTTTTTGGCAGATGACGTTCTTGTTATTACTTGAGCTAACTGTTTCAATCTCTGTGGCCGAAGGCTCCCTAGGCCCGACGTTACTGCAGCCTGAACTGTAACAGGAGATGTTATTGTTGATCCATCATTGTTTGTTGCCTGCATATGCAAATTCTGCACATAAAAGCAACCAATTCTAAGTTCACTATAAAGGAAGATCGTTGATTTATCCCGTTAGCCTGATCATGCAGAAATAAAGTAGCATTGTGAGAGATGGCTATCAAAGTTTTAGCTCTAAAAAATTTACAATTCTCACTCCCTGATGCAAAGAACCTTCATCAGTAAATAGCCCGTGATGTCAAGTATAATCATTAACTATAATCCAATCAAACCTAGGGTCCACAAATTTTCCTAACAAAGAATTCGACAATATTTTACTATGGTATTCAGAGAAAAATAAATATTGGAAGAGTAACGTCAAGAGTCGAAACTATCCATTTCTTTTCCTATATCATACCTACTAGTGTCAAGAGTTCTATAAGGGTGATCTAAGTTTGATGGTTAAAGCCAGCCCATTAACACTTTTATAAGTACATTCCAAATCAAAATTATTTAAATAAAAAGAGTACCTCATATGACTGCAGACGTAACCCCAACTTCAGCTCATCTTTCAACTCAGCATAGTTATTATGTATATCAGCCATAGAATTATTGAGAGTGAAGTTAAAGAGGATCTGCTGCATGTTCCAAAATGTTGCATATGGCTCAAGGTTTACAGTGACTCCCCCAGGAAATTTTAGTATCTCAAATGAAGATGGTTTCCCAAAAATAGATGTTGTCAAAGTAAGATTAAGTTGTTGAAGGAACAAATCTATAAAAGAAGATCTCAGCATACTCAGGGAAAAAGGATTTATCAGGCCATTCATTGGATCAGAAAAAACACCAAACACTACATCTGTATAATTCGACCCAGCTGCTTGGTGCATGGATAGTATAGCAACCTGCACATAGTCACTTGCTGTAATTTTCTATCCGTGGATTGGACATATCCATCTTTATATAGATATGCAGAAGCTGGAAACAATACCTTAGTATATGGAACACCTATCTCACCCAATATATCAAACTCTAATCTTCCAATTTGTGAAACAAGCAGTGCGACTGGCTTTTGCAGCTTGAAAAAAGCCTGAATAGTAGCTGAAAATATGGGAAAAAAATAGAGCTCATACAAACTGCTTCGTTGAGTTCATACAAAAAGTCAATCTATGTTGTTTGATGTGTGATATAAAATAAAAGCTCCTGAATGAAGGAGACAAGTCCAAGTTTTACATGGTAAACACATCATGCTTATTTTTCTTTTTCCACACACATTTCTGCTTCTTTGCACGACCACTTTGGTCAGCAGGTACAATACATGAAATCATTTATCTCAGCCATAATGTTAGCAAAATACCAATACAAATATAAATTAATCACACAACCCACGAAGAGAAAGAAGAAAGACAAATCAAAATAAGAAAAACAAATTTTATTTAAAAAAAAAAAAAAAACACCCGGAGGAAATAGATGCAGGAAAATAAATAAATAAATAAAACTTCTTCCATTGTGTGTGGGTATAATTTCGGACACTCAAATTACAGAAACTGAAATATCTCAGTTCCGTTATGCAAAAAAAAAAAATCAATCAGAAACCCCTAATATACGAGAAGCTGTGTAAGTCGAACGCATAAAGAAAAACCCTGAAATACACAAGGTACGCCAACTGCCAACCACCAACCACACAGTAATAATCTGCCCGACAACTGACAAGACCCTAATAACGAAACAATCATGCACTGATTAGTTAAAGATGTTTAATCGCTGAAGTGACCAAACAACCGTAATAACACTACACTAAAATGTGTTGCCGAAGTTTCCATCAACCCGATAAATCAAAAACCCGAGCCACACAAGAATAAGTCAAATTCATAAATCCCAAGAATGGAACAATCAGACCAACCAAAACCGAAACATCGACTCTAATTAAACCACGAAATCGTACCTCAAAAAAAAAAAAAAACACGCCCAAAAATAAAAAAACATATAAAAATGTGATGCACAAACATATATACCACTGAGCTTTGCGGATTGCTTGGCATCGAAACCATTTCTGTCACTGTGACGGTGAGGGACGACGACGAAGACGGCAGAAACAAAAACCGCAAAACCTAGAATCAGAATGAAGAGGCACTTGAAACTGAATTCCTCGGCGATGCGTTCGACACCCATCGGACATCTCTGCCCGGATGCTGGTGGCGGTTCCCTCGGAATCTGCTGTTGCGGCAGAGTATGTGCTTCGAGTTTACCCATTTCCAGAGCATCGATCTTCGATCAACACACACACAAACACACGATTTCTCTCTCTCTCTCTCCCTCTCTCCCTCTCTTCAACGCCGGAGCCAAACAAGGGAACGGTGGGGACGACGACCACCTCTCTCTCTCTCACTCGCTCGCTCGCTCGCTCAACACTCGGCTTAGGCTGTGTGTATTAATTAACTGGTGCAGTTCTACTGTTTGACCCTACCGTTCCCTTAATTAATCTAATTTTCTCTCAACATAATAAGTGACTTTTTTTTTTTTTTTTTGAGAAAACCAATCGGTTGAGTAAAACACAAACCCAATCTGCTTTCCAAAAACACTATATTAAAAAGTCAACACCACCATTCCTGTTATTGTGTAGATGAAAAAGCAAATTTCATTCTATTTTTCGTGTGTATGTTATTTAATTAAGCTTCAAATGGTGAAATCCTCCCCCACTGCCGTTTATATTTTGAATTTGAAGCCGGAATGCCATAAATGTTTCGTATATAACTAATGTTATGCCATATGACGGGGTGATTACGTTAGATCTTCAGTTTCTAATGTATCATGTTTAATTAATTAAAACCGTTTGAGATCTTCAGTTTCTCAAACGCTGATGAGTGTTTTATAACTTCGAGTTGACTATAGAGATTGTTTACTGTCTCCTGTGTATTTTTTGGTCAACCTATGTCAAAACAACTACCTTTGGTGTTAAGTGATGTCGTTTAGCTCTAATAATTTGGCTCTTGGAATTCTCCGGCTCAAGTATTTAATCTAGGATGTATAGGTCTTTTTTGGTTTGATGATATCACCAAGAGTTTTTGGTGTGTTTGCAAAGATAACTTAGTTTCATTAGTTTTCTAGGTAGACCAAGGGGTAAATCATAGGAGTTAAAAGCAAGCTCTTTTCACTTGACACTTACAGCCAAGGCTGCGTGCCTATGAAGGCAAACACTTACGTAACTAGGTACCGACAGGTGTAAAGAGCACTCATACTCTATGGAATGCTTCTAATGAAAAGCCTAATTGTTGGGGTGAAAAGTTCAGTGCCTTATTGGGACGCCGAGTACTAGGCCCCGGCTGAAAACCACAAGGGATCGAGTTGGCGTCCACCAACACTATCAAGGCTCTATAGGCGTGTTCCTTGTGAGGACAGACCCTACCTAGAGAGGCATTGGCTCATGGTGTACTAGTTTTGCATCTAATGGCACTTTTAGTAGCTTTAAAAACATTGTTGTATCATTTAAATAAAGCTTTCGTTTTCTTTTATCTCTGTGTATTATTCATTCATTAAGAAAAAAGATATCATCTTGTAATTCAAGATAATCTAGTGTGGCATACTTACATCATCTAGTTCTTCCAAAGTTTTCATATGTCATTGCTTTATTAAATGAAATATACTTTCTAGTTTAACTTATCACATTATTTAGCCTAGTGTCTGCATTGAGTCTGACATTGGTTTGTCATGCTAATGTGTGCCAAAACTCCTAATTATTTAAATATATTGTCATTTTCTATACCAATATGCATAGGCAATAATTTTCACGTCACTCACAGTTTATAAAGACTAAAATGGTATTGGTATAATAAATAAACATTTCTATTTTTTAACAAGTATTATTTTGACATTCTAATCATAAAAAATAATGTTGTTTTCCATTTTTTGGTTTTTGTGCACCGTCTTCCTGATTCACACAATGTCCTGCTTGGCAAAAAAATATTTTTATTACAAATTACAATCTATTTCGTCGACTAACCGTTGCTTAATCAATATTCCATATATGAGTTCATTCAAAGATATTGTTTTACGAAATTACATTTCTAGAGTTAATTTTTGGTATTCATCTTAAACTAAATTAACATAGTTTTCTATATTTTATGGGTTAGCTTAAATCCATTAAACTAAGTTACACACTCTTGTTTTTTTTTGTATTTCTTTTGATCTTTTGATTCTTCTACAGTTCAAATAACATATTTTAGATTCTTCTAACACTCAACAATTAACACTGAGATATATCATTAGACAGCAAACAAACGTGTTATGCGATATTTACAGATGAAAAAAATACAAACTCATATATAAGAGATTGGATCTTTTAGAAACCATACGGTATTCCAACTTCCATTTATATTGAATGTTAAGTGAGGCATTCATGGTGTAGCTACAAAATTTTGTTACTAGGCTACGCATTATAGCAGGTATCGAAAGACTAGTTGTATTATAATGTGATAATAAGTTAGTGTTGCTATATTTCAACAAAAAAGAAAAAAAAAAAAAGAACTCATCATATTGACATCAAGTTCTTAGTTGTAAAGAAAAACATGTAAAGTGAACAGATATGCATAAACTATATTGAAACAAACATATTCATGATAGCGGCTTTGCTCATAAAGGAATTGATATATTGCTCACATGAGTCTTATTTTGTGTGAAGATGTCATATTATAGTAAGAGTTTGTATTAGTTAATTTGTGTTTTATATATAATCTTATGTTTAATTTTAGACATATTTATACATTTATGTATTTTTTTAATTAGGAAAAAAAACAATTAGTTCATTATATTTTGTGATATTGTGTTAAATTTCGATCATTAAGAAATAAAAATGTATATGTGTATTTGATTACAGTATTGTATGACTATCGATCGATGTGCTTAAGGAACAAAATTGAACCAGTTGAAAATGGCTAAGTGGAAAAAATTCACAAGGTACCGATTTATATATTTTTAAACATGAAAATATGCTTAACAATAATTAATGAAAAACAAAACAAACGACGTCAGCAATCGTCTTCACAACATTATTATGTTTATTTTAAAATTATTATTTCTAATAATATTTTTTTCCTTCCTATCTTCCTAGCCCCAGTAGCTGAACGAACTTGTTAAGGAAAAGCAAAAGAAGTGAATTTGCAGAAAAGCCACGTACGTTTTGTGCGCAGATGGGGATTGTTTGTTGGAGAAGGCTGGAAAATGTGTTGGAAGGAAGGGAGATTGGGAGAAGGGTCACAGAGCTGATGCTTGCGCGTACGTACACGACCCAACTTCTCAGAGTTACACGTGTCGACGCTACAAGCCTCCCCAGCATGCCCGGTCATAAATTTGACCGTAGACGATTCGCGATAGTGGGCAACCAAACTGAAAACCTTCATCGACGCACCCTCCAACTGCTGTGTAACTTCCCGGCGACGAACTTTTCGGACCAATATACCCCTCAGCCGCCTTTATACAAAAACCATGCACGCTCAAGCCATTTCTAAACTAAACATGCCTACTTGTGTTATTAATTAATTGCGCGCGGTTCATGCCTAGTTCTAGTTGTGTTATTAATTGCGGTTGTGAGAATGAATTAATGTACCTCTCAAATGCACAAATGGAATAATAAAATACACAAACAAACCAGAGATCAAAAATATGTTTTTCAAATAATAATAATCCAAATCTTTAATTATATTTTAATTATGTAAAATACACAAATGCCTTTGAAAATGTTTAAAATATAACCTCATAATTTTATTCATTCGGCTTCCATTTATCCGATTCATTGTTTTTAAAGATAATTTTATTTTTAAAAATAATATATTATCATACCAAATACCCACATGACTTAACTTGGATCATAGATTGAGATTGTCGTTTTTTTTTAAAATATAATGAACAGGTATGATCAAACAATATCTATAAACGTCAATAGTTATGGAATATTTGTAGGTACCTGCAACTGGCTTGTGGGTAAAAAAAAAATCATCTCTTTTATCATTGCTAACTATCACTCTTATTTAATCTGCATACTATAATTTATCAGGGCGCCAATAATATATGTTTTATTTACACCAATTTTCAAATAAAGCGGTAGCTTCTTCTTCTTCTTTTTTTTTTTTTTTGAAAAAAATTGAAAGTAAAATTATTATTATTTTGTTGTTATTATGATCGGTTATATAGAAAGTATCTGAATGCAGCTATTGATGACATAATAATTTATTTCGAGTTCTTTTAGTATATATAGTTGTCATTTGCGCTTGTGACATAAAATGTATTTATTAATTAACAAATATTAATATATAAAAAAATAATTTATGTGATTTGCGGTATTATGGTAAAATTTACAATCGGCATTGCTTTTTTCTTGGTTTTTTCCACGTCATCACGATTAATATAAAACTCCCATAGGCATTACTCTAAGTCTCTAATACATATTATTCTATCCGATGCATGCAAAAAAGTTTATCGGACATGTAAATGATGCCAAATGAAACTATTTTTTATTTTTTACATGTAAATTTATTATCTATTTTTTGGGCGGTAAATTTATCGGACATGTAAAGTTTATATATATATATATATATATATATATATATATATATATATATATATATATATATATATTGGAGCGGAAACTTTGGATAGAAGTGTAATTTAAGGAGCTCAACGGCCCATATATTATTTAAAAAACAAAAAACAAATAGTGCGACATACGCAAGCCTCTATATGAATCTCTCACTCCCGTTCATTAGTTAAGAAGTCGATTACGCATATGTTATTACGCACGCAAAGAAGGTGAGCGACATCTCACGTCTGTGTGGGAACCCCAACCCTTTGAAGTCGCCAGAGTACCATATCACAACTATCCATAATGTCATTTCCGGAGGCGGCGGCAGCGGCGGCAATGGTCGCATTGTTATTCATGCTATGCGGCGGAGCGACGGCGGAGGCCGAGGTGTTCTCCAGCAGAGAGTTTATGGCAAAGATGGCCGGCTACGGAGAAGAGAAGGTCTCCACTGTTCTGGTCACGGGCACGCTTCTCTGTGACGCGCGCCTCCACGGTGAAGACCACCACGAACTCGGTCTATTGCCCATCTCAGGTTCATACTAATTAATTATAACTACCGCTTGTTTTAATTTATTCGTTTATATATATATATATACACACACACACACCCATAGAACATATACAGAAGATCGAAAATCCTAACTCTAATTACTATTAAAAAGTTAAATTAAAGGAGACAGAAATATTAATTGCCCTCTTTCAATTTTTCATTGTTTTTTTTTCCAAGTCATTATAGATAACGATTAGTTTATCTCTCCCTTGATAAATAAATTGAAAAATGTCGGATGGTGGCATATCTAGAGTCGGACTTCACTATCTTTATAACACTTAATTAATGTGCATGATAAAAAAATAAAATAATTAAAGCTGGTGGAAAATTCTAAAGAAATGTTTATAATAATTAATTAAGGGTATATTATATATTTGCGGTCACACATTTTTCAATTCGGCATAAGTGGTTGAATCCGAAACTATACTCCCGATTCAGAAACAAAGTCCTTTTCATATTTATATTTTAAGATATTATTGATTTTTGTTCAAATAAATGAGTGATATCTGGTGAATCATATTATATATATATAGGTTGTGGTGTTAATTAAGTTTCGTCCCCGATTGACTAAAGGCTCGTTTCTAATTAATTAGGAAATCACATATTCAAATTTAAAACTATTTCAAACTGCTAGTTTGTGTGTGTGTGTGTGTGTGTGTGTGTGTGTGTGTGTGGGGAAACTGCTAGCTAGCTAGCTAGTTATATTTTCAGTATTTTCAGACAGCACGATTTGTTTTGTATATAATATACATGTACACATTCCTTAATTACCTCGGCTTTGTTGCCTCAGGTGCTGTGGTGGGTTTGACGTGCCATAAAAAGCGGAACACGAAGAAATCGTGGGCAAGTAGCACAACCGACGAGTACGGAGATTTCGCCATTGACGTTCCTTCTCACCTCCACGCAGTCCCACACCTCCACAGGGCGTGTTCTGTCAAAGCCCTGCGGCTGCCCAGGACCTCTCCGTGTCGCCCGTCTTTTGGCCGCAGGAAAAAACATGGCGCTGCCGGTGCTAGGCAGCACCATATAATAAGGTTGTCATCCGTCGGGGACGGTGGCGTCCGACAGTACACCACCGGCACGATAAGGCTGACGGCTGCTGCCGGTAAACCTGGTTCCAAAGCCATCCGAGTCTGATGATCAAAAAGTCGCATATTATCAAAAAAAAAAAAATTATACTACACATTTTTCATATAATGTGTATAAACATATTTGCTTGCAGCTCAATTATTGGATGGCGCTTCAGTCACGGGCTGATGAGTAGATTAGGAGGGGTAATTAGTTTAAAAAAACAGAGAGAGAGAGAGAGAGAGAGAGAGAGAGAGAGAGAGAGAGAGAGAGAGAGAGAGAGAGAGAGAGAGAGAGAGAGAGAGAGAGAGAGAGAGAACAGGAAGGGGGTATACCATTTGTAAATGTGGCGAAACTATTGGATATTATGGTAAATTTACAAGTGGAATGGTAATTAATTATTAGATACATTCCGTATGCAAAATTATTCCGTTTTGAATTAAAAAAAAACATTTAATTTTGAGGTAAAAATAATAATTTCAATTTACAAAGTTTTTATTATTATAGCTGAAAATCCTTGTTCTGATTATAATTCCTATAAAAACCTTTTAGGGTGCGTTTGGTTTTAAAGGGATATTATTAATAAAGGATATTAAAAGTTTGTCACTAATAATTTTGATGGACATAACATACTATTATTTAAAATCAATAGTACATTTGATTTGTGTCCAAATAAGGTATAGGATTGGACTAACAGTCCTATAATTTAGTAAAGTAATGCTTCTGGCTTGTTCAATTTATAGGGATATGGAGATACAAATTGGATTACTTAATTGCATATTATATTAAAGGATAATCATGTAGATTTATGTTATAACAAAATAATTGAGAGTTTTAATAATCGAAGTAATAATAGAAAATCAAACAAAAATATGATTATTTAGTAAAATGATGAGGTGACATGATACTTGTCGATCATTAGATTTATAAGATCATTAATTTAAATGTGTTTCATCCACTCATTACCATTTCATTAGTCATAATTATTCCACCCCCATAAGATTAGTAATACTTTCTAAAGTACTATTAATTAATTTACAGTAAGGATTATTAGTACCCCTCAAATATATCAACCTAACCAGATACTATTTTTAAATCATGAGATTATTAGTCCAGTGTATCCTAACACAAAAACGTATCCTAAATCAATCAATAATAGTAATAATAATGGAAAGCTTAAATCAGTAGTAATGTTACAATAACCACACACACGCACCTGACTGGCAAACAGTGCGTATTCACAAGTGTTATTAGAAGAATAAAATGAGTATTCCTATAACAGGAGTTTCCAAAAATAACTTCGTCAATAGGTTATTAATTTGAGATCGTGATGATTCTGAAGTGGCACTTGAGTTTCAAATTAGACATGATGACGATTGTTATTTTTGCAGTATATTTAAATGTATTTATATACATATATATATATAACAGTCGGTATCTCCCAGTCCTCATCACCCATAAGTGACCTTGTCTCATAGTCAAACTATTTCACCCTAACAAGTTGAGAAGTAGATCATATATCCATATAGCTATCACAAGCAACACCCACAATATATATATGTAGCTAATATATATGGTACCAACTTCAGGCCATCAACGTACAGAGGATGATTTTATAAACTTAAGTTATGTATCGGTTTGATTTTTGAATTGACTAAATCATAAATTAATCATAATAATTTATTTTTTAAAATTTTAAATCAAATAAATCAAAATAATTTAAAAATTACAAATTTTCGATTCATACGTGTTGAATTTATGGTTGAAATTGGTTTCGTCGAGACTTTCACAATAATTTCAATTTGGTTACGTTAATTTTGGTTGATTGAATTTTAGTGTTTTTTATATAACAGTTTTTTTTTTTTTTTAAATTATAGACATTTCAAAGATCTGTCCGTTCATATTTTCGGATACCTGAATTTTCGAATAATCGGACAGAGCTCCAACAAGTTACGAGCGAGTCCTTTTTATAGGGGTGCGAACTTTTTATTAAAAAATGTTGATAACAAAATCAAAAAAAAAAAAAAAAAAAGGCGGGCCGCCCTGTTCATGCCCGTTTGGATTTCGAAAACGAATTCGCATTCTAATTCTTAACAATAAATCAAACAAAAATAAATAATAAATAAATAAACGCCTAGGAAATCGAAAATCAAATCCCACTCTCCTCTTTTTGAAATTTAAAAATCTCTCAAGCCCTCCATTTCTTTGTTTCCCTCTCTCCCTCTCTCCCTCTCTCTCTCTCTCTGCAATCTGTCACTATAAAGATACTTATCTAGCTCATCGTCTCTCTCTCTCTCTCGAGATCCTTCCTCTGATTCTACTTGGCCTTCATCGAGCCACCCATATCCGTAGGAGACGAGTGAGCACATTGATAGCTCACCCAGTTGGGTTGTGGTAAAAGAGCCGATTGTTTTGGCAATCTTCAGTGAAAATCGAAGTTCAGATCTCTTCATCTGAGACCCATTTCCGGATTGAGATTGTAAGCTACATTTTCGTCCCGCTTTGTTTTTGTTGTTGTTTTGGTTTTTTTTTTAGGGGGTTTTTGGCCAAACATAAAATCGGCTGTTTGAATTTAATCAGTGTTAATGCTTTACGTTTCTCCAATGCTGCTGTGAATTCCTTTTATGGATTTAGTGATAAAACATGGGCTCTGATTGGTCCTTGTGTGTGGTATCTATATTTGCATATAAGATTAGATCTCCGTTCTTCTGCTAAATTTCACTTTCTCTTATGTCAATAACTTTAATTTTGTTTATCGGTTGTATGTTTTTTTTTTTTTGTTTTTTTGGCCATATTTCGCTATTTCTGATTTTCTAACAAATGTAATCAGATGGGTGTGAACGCAGGAGAGGAGTGACTTAGAACAAGTATATTACAAGAATTATTATTTTTGTCAGCTTATGTGCTAAATTATGTTTTCTTTAGATAAGAAATTTGCAATGTCGCTTGTGTAGAGTTGTTTATAGTCAAATCTGGTTGATTAATGAATAATCCAAATTACAAGCAGACCTGATCATTTTAGAGCTTTATTAGTTTCCTTTTCTTTTTGGGTGTTCGTTTATGTTTCCATTTCCCGTTCAAATTTCGGATTGTTAGCTCTTTGATGGTTTTCCTCATAGAATGGACTCTTTAATCCAAATTCAAAACAGACCTTAGTCACCTCAAAGCTTCATTAGGTTTTTTTTTTATTTCCAGTTTTTGAAATTTCTGGATTTGATTATCTGTCAGAGAATCAATGTTCTTTATTTGAATTTTTAAGCTTCTAAATTGATTTTGATTGTTATCAGAGAATGGAGTTGGACCTGGACTCTCTTCCCGATGCCATTGTTCAATACATCTTGGCACAGTTGAGCAGCGCTCGGCACATAGCGGCATGCAAGTGTGTTTCCAAGCGTTGGAAGGACTTGACTCTTTACATTGAGAGCCTCTACTTCCCACGTAACTCCTTTGACAACCACTCTGGTGGGGATGCTCCTGACCACATTGTCCTCAAAATGATTGCCTCTATGGCCCGATTGAAACATCTAGTTGTGTACTGTCCTTTCTCCAGTGCAGGCCTTGCGTCATGGCTGTCCCACTGTGGCCCATCTCTCCAGGATCTTGAACTCCGAATGGACAACATTGTCCAAAATGTGGACTGTCCTGAAAATCCCTTGAGGACTGACTGCCTTCGAGCTGCACCCAATTTGGAGTCTCTAAAGCTGTGGGGTGTTGCAATGTCACAACCCCCCAAGTGGGATGTTTTTGAGAGGCTTAGAATTCTTGAAATAATTGGTGCAAGATTGGATGATCTTACCTTGTCCCATGTGCTCCAACTGTGTCCTAATCTGATCCATCTGTCCCTTCTTGGCTGTGAAGGGTTGATGTCAATTTCAATCCAACTGCCAAAACTAGAGCAGTGTAAGCTTGATATTTATGGTGTGGGTAACTGTTCTCTTTCGGTTGTTTCCCCAAAACTTGAATCTCTTGAAGTGCAGGGGTGTAGTCGGATCTGGGTCCATGAAAAACATCACTTGAAAAATCTATCCATAGCCAATAATGCAGGTATGGTTTGGAGACAGAAGTGGGCTCTTTGCTTATTCGTATCAGATTGATGGCCTGACTGTTGCTTTTGCTCTCTTTTGATGAATTTTATTTCCAGGTAGAGTTTATATGGTCAGTTTTGGGAAGCTTGAGTCTCTGGAGGTCCTGTCGGTTAGAGGGGTTCAATGGTGTTGGGATGCAATCAGCAAAATGCTACTGTGGTCAAGTGAAGTGAGGCATCTCTATATGAAGGTGGAATTCACCGGGGACGATGAAACACTCCTCCCCTTTCCAGAGGTCGACTTTGTTGAGTTCTTTAATGGCCATCAGAAGCTGGAGAAGTTTGATATTCATGGCGCAATGTTTGCTGCTCTCTGCCAGAAGAATAGCCTGAAAAATGTCAGTACAAAAACTATTTATATTTTGAAGATTGTGTAAAGGAAATTTGGTTAACATGCTTTGTATCTTTACTGTCAGGTGGACTCTAATCTTGTGATTCCACATTTGAAGGAGGTGACAGTAACAGTTAGATCTCCATTGAACGCTGAGCAGAAAATTAGCACTCTGGAGTCGCTGGTGAAGTATGGGAAGAACTTGAAAAGGATGGCAGTGAAAATTCTCCAGATGAAGAGCAACCACAGCAGCGCTGATGATTTCTTTGAGGAGGTTTGCAGGTTGAGATACATGAACCGCAAGATTGTCTGCATCGAGTAGTAGAAACGTCATTTTGGAGGCGCCACTAATTTTCCCTCAGTTTGAGACCTTTTCATTTAATTTTTCTTGGTAGACCAATTGAAAGCATGACTGCTGATGGTTTGTTTGGACCTGCAACTGTTCTCTGCTGATTATAACCTACTTACTCTGAAACTTAACTATTGATTTTGGGTCATGTTAATGGTTTTTTACTCTACCGAATGAATTTGGAACCCAATGCTCTTGGTTGACATATCTGTTCTTCCAATGGCTTTCAAGATTTGCAAAATGGTATCTTGTAAGCCACTCAATCTACTATTATAAGTAATGAATGATGGTTCATTACCAAAAAAAATAGCCACTCCGACTTGATAGCTAATCTCTTCATAGATTTTTTATTTCGGGTCATGTAATTGGGTTTTTACTCTATCGGATGAATTTGGAACCCAGCTCTTGGTTGACACATTTGTCCTTCCAATTGTTTTCTTGATTGCAAAATGATATTTTGTATGTGGATCCAGTGTGGTCTTTTCAAATATATATTTTTTTATTAATTTAAAGAGATAATTTAATAAAAATATTTAAAATTATTACTTCTCATTTTTTTATTTTAACAAAAAAATTAATAATATAAATAATATTTATTTAAATTTAGCATATATTATTTACTCTCTATCTTTAAACAATTATATTTTTTTCTCTTTTTCTTTTTAAATTTCTCTCCTTTTGTTTCTCTCATTTTATTTAAAAAATAATATTTTAATCAAATAATAAAAGTAAAATTTTTAAATAGAAAGGTTGAAAATTGTATAAAAAAATAATTTATTAAAATAACAAAAGAATTAAATTATTTTTAAAAAATTAAATTTAAAGATAATGCTGTGAAATCCTTTAAGCTGCTCAATCTACTATAAGAAGTAATGAATGATGAGTTCATTATCAAAAACATAGCCACTCCGAGTTGCCTCCATGGATTTTGCCTGCGTATCATTCAACAATTTGACAATTTGTGCATATAACACTACTTGTCAAAATGAGGTAATGTGCTGACATCTCGATTTGTAAAGTAATAAAACTTCATTCGCATCATCGTTGTTATCATTCCGGCAGCCCATCATCAATTCAGGGTAGTTCATTTAAGACTACAGAAACAAGCCCTTAGCTGCAGTGTAGAGGCCAAATCAAGCCAACCATTTATAATGTACCAAAAAAATTCAAGCATTTATAGAGAACCTGGCATAATTACAATGCAGTCATTCTAATACATCTCTGAGGTAGGGTGCTTGGTGTAGACAAACCATTGGCAGGAAGCAAGACAACGCTGCTGCAGAATTAGTGTTGATTTTTCCAGCTTAGGTTAAAAATAAACGAAGGGAAAGGAAACAAAAAGTTGACACCAAAGGATCAATAAAATTTTTCTCAGCAGACAAAATGTGATAAATCAGTGATTTAGATGAGTTTCTTCTTTTGAAAGAACCGCTTCAAATGCCATAGCTGCAAAACTGAAACAGTAATGCAGATACCCAAAGACATGATACTGAACCATGCAACTCTGCCATTTGTGGTCTCGCTTACTGTCCTCATCTCTGCTTCTCTGCAAGAATACAATCCCAAAATTATAAATGAAAATTGGAAATATTTCTAGGGTTATAATCAACTAGCTTGTATACACAGGAACATTACCTAGTCTTAAGATAAAGTAGATTTTCATGGATAGCCTCTACTGCTCCTTCAAGTTTCTTCAATTCAAGCTCAACACCCTGCATGGCAATATTATTTAATGTAAGGGCCATAATGTAAGGGTAAATTCATTGGGAGGACATGAACATGCAACAATTTCAACCAGTCCCACTAGCTGTTTAAGCCTTCAAGCTAGCAGCATTCATAGTCACATGCCAAATCCACTTTTGTTACCCCCAAATATATATTTTTTCCAGTGATACTAATTTGCATGTAATGTTTTGGGATGTGGGGGTAATCATACATTTAAAATTGTAACGAAGAGGCTCTGCAGTGTTCTGTAAGTTTTCAAGGTCAAATTAGTGACCAGATGAGAAAAGGTCTTACTGGGCACACAACATGACCAAAGTCGTGTTCGCCCTATTTTACTCCTACTTTAACAATTCCACTTTGTTTTGTTTTTATTTAAATTAACTAATTAATTATTTTTACTTACTTAAGATGTATTTCTTTAATTGTTGCATGTTCTAATTTGTTTCCAATTTAAAAACTCAATTAATTAATTAATTAAAATGTGTGACAAGAAAATTGTATTATAGTATGTACAATTAATAAAACAGATAATATTAACATATCCTACTTTATTAACCAATAGGAATCTCATTTTCTACTTTTGCATGTACTATATTAATTATACTTTTCTACTTTGTTTTTTATTTTGGTTTCCTACTTTATATTATGTAACTTCTCTTCGTTTTAATGTTATTTTGAACATGTGTCCTTTTTTATTTTTTGTTTAGCCTTTATTTGGATATCTTGATTTCCTACAAAGAATAAAGTTAGGTGAAGTTAAGGAAGCCTTACTCTGTATGAAGGCTAGAAAGGAGATAGATCCAGATAAGATTTATATCGAGTTTGAAAATATCTTGGTAAGTTTGAGGTTTAGTAATTGACAAAATTATTTAACATGATTTTGCAAAATAATAAGATATCTTATGAATGAAGGAGACTTAGTGCTTTTGTATAAAAATAAATGATACATATAAGATTACTTAAATTATAGAAGAATAAAACTAATAGTTATATTACAAAGTTATAAAAAAGGATTATTAAGCAATTTAATTTCATGCTTAAAAGATCTACTATGAAAGCAATCCATATATTAATAACACTTAATATATTTAGAATGATAAAAAAGTTTATATGTGATCTTTATATATTTGGAGAAAACCTATAACAGAGCACTTAGAGTTATATAGTTTCTATCAAATGTGTGAGTTTATCATAGAATATATATGTTGAAGTTCCACCTAATGTTAGACCTAATAATGAATTAACAGATGAGTTTCTATTACAATATGGGTATATTAAGGATTAGCCTTAAGTCATTTCTTTTTTATAATAATACTGGATAAGAAACCAAAATATTCGAGAGAATATATGTAACATATGTCGTTCACTAATATCAATTTCGAATATAAACATTATTGGCTTCTTTTCGTTTTATTATTTTAAGTGGCTAACATAATACTATCATACAACACTTATTGTCCTTCCTGTTTGTTGTTTGTGATCAATCACAAATAATTGGTTGGGGTTTACTATTGATTTTGTTTTTTGTTTTATTTGCTCTTGGTATTAGGTTTTCTTTAGTTAATCTCAAATAGAAACCCTATTGGTTGGTTTTGATTTTTATAGGCCATACTGGAAAACATTTATTAAAATAAACTATAAAAAACAACAAAAAATAATATAATGAGAAAAATAAAGCCATGGTAATCTTAGATTTCTTATTTTGTTAATATGAGTTTTATAATATTATGTACAAATATTATCGTTATATCATATATATAAAAAATTATTTTTAATGATTAAGAGCAAAGCACGAGTCTACACAAGCCAATTCAACTAATATTTATAACAAATCTATATCCATTTCAACCTCGAGTTTCTCAATTTTAATTAATGAGGGGCCTCTTCATTTTTTTCCTGTATCAAAGGGGCTTCAGCAAGGTGACCCCCTTTCTCCTCTCCTTTTCCTCTTTGTGATGGAGGTTTTAAGTCTATGGTACGGAGAGCTGTGGCTACTGGGTAGTGGAAAGGCAAGGGGATGATGTTGGAAGCTGGCTTAATATTCATGGGGTTACTCATCTTCTTGTCATTGGTGACACGATATTTTTTGTGATGCTGGAGCAGAAAGCATTGATAATTTGTGGGCTGTCCTTTATTTTGAAGTGGTTTCGGGGCTAAGAATTAACTTATGTAAGAGTGAATTGCTGGCTGTTGATGATGGGGTGGATGGCTTGTTCCTTACACGGCTGAGGGGCTGTAAGGAGGGTAGTTTTCCGTCCTCTCATCTAGGGCTGCCCTTAGGGGCTCCTAGTAGATCTACAACCCTTTGGGAGCCAGTAATTGAGCGCTTTGAACAGTAGCTTGCAAGCTGGAAACGTGCTTCCCATTCAAAAGAAGAGCAGCTAACTTTGTTGAAAAGCGCACTGGTGAATCTATAAGTACTTTATGTCCTTATTTCAGATCCCAGCTAGCGTGGCCCACAGGTTAGAGTTGATCTAACAACAGTTTTCATTGGATCATTCTGAGGATGGTTTTAAGTTTCACCTGGTTTGGTGGAATAGCATTCAATGTCTGTTGAGGGCAGGAGGGTTAGAGGTAAAACCCTTTTGTATTTTCAATGAAGCGTTGCTTGCAAAATAAAAATGACACTTTATAACAGAGAGAGATATTGTGGCAAACAGTAGTTGGTGTTTTGGGTTGGATCATTTTGGCTAGCAAACTCAACCTTCTAGACATTCTCATGGGGTTGGTGTGTGGAAAACTCTTGGTTTTAATTGGGATGATTTTCTTCTTCTGGTGTCTCTGGGAGTTAAGTGATGGGGAATCCCTTGCTTTCTAGGATGATACCTGGTGCGGGGATCACCCTTTGCATGATACTTTCCTGGTGGTCTATGGGCCGACTCTTGAAATAAGGCTCAATTTCCGATTTTTGGGTTGTGAACAATTGGAATATTATCTTTAGTAGGAATGATCAAGACTGGGAGTAGGAAGATTTTTTTTTCTTTTTGCAACTCTTTACAATTGTCAGTTTCTCCATGATCAGCAAGATTCTATGTTGTGGGGTGGGAACAAGGCAGGGGTGTTTTTAGTGAAGATCTATCTTGAAAGAAAGTCCAGTTAGAAAGCTGCCAAGTAGGATACTGATAATTGTTGGAAGGTCGTTTGGGGGGCCAAAGTCCCTACTTGTATTGTCTTCTTCACTTGGGAGGTTGTGAGGTAAAATCTTGACTAGGGATCAGCTACAGCAAAGGGGGCTGACTCTTACTGTCCGTTATGCCTTCAAATTAATGAACAAGTTGACCATTTGCTCCTTCACTGTAGTTGGGCTACTAAGTTGTGAGCTTTCTTTTTTTCCACTATGAACTTTGATTGGGTTACTGCCGAGAAAACAGGGGTTGTAATTGTGGTCTGGTCTGGCCTTCATCTGTCTCGTCCGACTTAGTCAATTGTGCATGCTTTTCCCCTGCTGGTTTTTTGGGCTTTGTCAAGAGAGAGAAACCGGCAAGTTTTTTAGGGTCTGATAAGTACAGTTTCATCTAGCTTGAGGACATTGTGCAACAATGAGTCAGAGACATTGTAGCAGCTCACCGGATATAGAGCACCAGAGCTGCAACGGTCATGCTCAAGCCAGCCTCTTCGTCCAGCAACAAGCACTGCCAAAGGTCGTCCACATCCAAGATTGATTTCCAACAAGGTGGTGAGTTACTACAACTCTGGAGAGCTAGTGTCCCAAGCATTCCATCGGAGTCCCCGTGAGTCGAATAATATTATTTATTTATTTTATTAAATCTTGCTGAGCCCCAAGTATCCCACATGGTTGGAGCCGTGTCACCGCAACATCTGTGTCCCATATGTATGGGACACTGCAGTTCTTCACCTCTTCAAGCATCCATGCTTTACAAAAATGGGTACACAGCAGCAAAGAAAACTGTTTCCCATATCACTGAGTGTCATAGTTCTCTCCTCACAGTGACTGTCCATGGGTTGGGCATAAAACAAATTTTCTAATAGAATTTAATATATGTATTAAAAACTATAACTTTTCTAAACGGCTTACCTCAATCTTTTCCTTTTTAGCAACTGAGTCCCAATCCTTTGCAGCAATTCCAGTTTTCCAGTCAAGGCTAACACTTACATCTCCAGTTCCAGGACCATGGGCTTCTAGCCAAAAACACGCCATGTAATTACCAGCCTCATGAGTTGTAAATGCGAATTGACCATGTGTCACGTTCACTCTGTAATGAAGATTGTTGCCATATGGTGATGTCACCTACAAGATGAAGTGAGGAACATAAGCCAACATATTGTAACTATCAGGCAAGTAGATACAGGAAACAGTGTAATCTTAATTCATGATACTTCAGCTAGAAGTGATTCTTTCCTATTTATTAAAAGAGGAAGAAGGAAAATGACCTACAAGGCTACAAAGATCCTTGTTCAAAGAATACACAGTGTTAGATATTTCAACAAAGCTTATTGGAAAGAAAATGCAACTGGGGCAGCAACCAATCTAAAGTAGTTAATTGCAGACGGAAAAATAAAGATCTTACAAGAATGGGAACTTGATTTAGCCACCAAGAAAAAAAAGAAACATTCAAAGATGGCCCCAAATATAGTCACAGGTCCAAGCATAGCTAAACGGGTCTTGGAGAAGCATTTCAGCCTAGTGAAAGGCAATTCATCGGGAATATTTTTCAATGAATTTAAAATTCCTAAAGTGGCCCAAAAGTTGTATCCATATCAACACTGCCACAACCACTGATAGTCTGATACATCTAGAACAAAAACAGTAGTAAAGAAAAAGAATTGTAGAATATCTGGATTCCCATAAGCCATTCTAAAACTGCTCGAGCGTCCCTACATCATTGAGTCCGCCGACATGCGAGTCAATGAAAGACAAGTTCAAATTTCCATTTTCCTGCTGATCACTGCAGAGGTCTACAACATCTTCCAGTCAAAATCCCAAGAGCATAAAAATTATCTTTGACCGGTTAATGAATAAGTATTTACAATCTCCGTACGTGCTCAGTGAAGAACCTTGAAGCTCTTTCAAAACAAAAACCCCAAGGCGACATAAAAAACCATTCCTATGCTATTTCTACATTTCATCTAGCCCGATAAACAGCCCCACGCCCACCACCATCACACACACACACAAACAGTGAGAGATAGAGTAGAATATGAGGAAAATGATAGGTTTTGACATTAAATAGCATGACAAAATGATAATTAACCATCACTACAAACTGACCATCTTTATAATGGTATATGTAAGAGCATCTACACTAGTTTCTCCAAAATATGATTTTCTTTAAAATTTTAAAAAAGATTTAACTTTTGAATAAAAAACTATACTGCATCAGGTCATTCAAACTGCAAAATTTAAAGATTGAAAATAAAGATTAGAGAGAGAATCTCCATATTTGAAGGATCACTACTCATTCTCCAAATATTTTTTATTATTCTTATTGACATATGTACACTTTTGATTGTTTATAAATTGTAATAAATAAAAGAGATAAAAAAATAAAAAATAAAAAATAAAAAATTATAATTTAAAAGAATAAAGATACGAATGAAAAATGAGTTTTGAAGAATAAACAAATAGTGTGCTATTGATTCCCTATTAATTATAATTATGAAACTGGTGTGAATGTTATAAGGGAGGAAGGAAAACAAGAGCACAACTTTATTTTCAACCATTAAATCAGGATCCAATGACCCATATTTAATGCACAGTAAATATCATAAGTGTTTTTTTTTTTTTGGGAGCTACATTAAATATGAACCGATCTGATCTAACGGGTTAAAATAAAATTGCCTTGTTGCTTTCCTTTTCTCTCTTTTATCAGCACCCCGATATATATTAATATATCCACACATAATGGCAATTGGGAGCCCAAATTTTGCATGATATAATCATTGCTTTATTAATTAATGCCCCCCTTAGCTGAAAATACATAAATGCATAATTTATTACTGCATTGCGTTTTAATATCAGCTTGTCAAACAAAGACAAAGCGTGTGTCTCGCCATTTTGGCCTAAATCCTAACAGAAATGCTGCGACGCCGACGAAATCGTGAAAAACCTAAAACCAAAATCAATGAATAATGAAGGATAGGGGCAATGAAACGAGGTATAGAACTGCAGACCTTGACGGTGATGGTGGGGGCGGGATTGGCGTTGTGGTCGGAGACGATGACGTAATCGGACAAAACAACGACGTTGTTTTGAATTTCCTCGGAGACACACTTGGGTCCCGTCACCGGAAGGTTCAGCCACAATGCCTCGGAGGAAGGTATCAAATACCGGGCAAGACACGCCATTAGCGTCGCCAACATCGCCGCTCGACGCACCATATCACTCCTCCCCATATGGGCCATCATATCCCCCCTGCCTCCCTCACTGTGAATTCGACTTCTTGCTTTACATGATTTGATATTATAATATTGCATTTAATAAATATATATTTTATAAACTGCACTTATAAAGGGCAGAGCATAGTTAATTAAATGATAAATTTTACAATATTATTTTTTAAAATTTTTATTTTTATTTTTTTTACAATATTATACGATGCGGTTTATATTCAATGACACGACACATATAATACATAAATTCCTTGAGAGATAATAGGTTAGCATACTAGATTATTATTGAAATGAAAAAAAATAAAAATATGAATAAATTATGATCCATTTATGATTTTACTGTAATATCGCAAATCAATTACAACTATCATTTATCTAAATAAGTAATCAAAATAAATTTAAATGTCAAATTGTTAAAATTTAGAAAAAAAAAAAGGTAAAGCTGAACCTAAAAAATAAGAAATCAAATAAATTAAGTCAAAATATTTTGATTTAGTTTTAGTTGCAAATTTGAACAACCAAATTACTAGTATTGTGGTTGGACTTTTGCATTATATTGAAACTGGGCTTAAAATTTTAAACTTTTCTAAAAAAATAAATGAAATTGAATAATCAAATTTAGGGTATAGTTGGAATTAAAATTAAACTAAATGGATTTGAAATCGAAGCGAATTAACAATTCAGGATCGATTTTTTATTTTAAATTTGTGCGTCCACTTTTTTATAACATTTATATTTTTAAAAATGCATAATAAAGATAAAATTATTTTGGCGCCAATTATATTTTTATGATAGTTAATTAAGTTTTAACTCAACACTTGGCAATGAACACATTCCTTTAAATCGTATGATGAAACCACAAATCAAGTCAAGCTGCGCCCCCAGATTGGAAAACTGCACCAGATATTAATTTAATTATGCTCGTGCAAATGGTCTCAGAACTCGAGCAGCAATTCCACAATATCTAATAGCAGCTTTATGCTGTTGGCCTTCTTCCTGACTTTTTTTTCCTGAATTCTTTACTCAATTCTTTTGAGGATCGTTTACCTTCTAGTTATACGCTAAAGCTCTATTATTTCAGAACTTTTACTTCTGCAATGATGAACTATCTAATTACTATTTGTATGTTGTGTGTAGATAATATATTTAGTTGATATTCCATAAAAAATCAGTGTTCTCGTGCCATATTGTCCAGTGTCCACTGTCAAATTGTGTACCAGGACTAGTTTGTAGTCCTATCATATGCATGCACACAACACTGTTGGCCTTCTTTCTGACCCTTTTTTTTTTCCTGAATTCTTCACTCGATTCTTTTGAGGATCATTTACCTTCTAGTTATACGCCAAAGCTCTATTATTTCAGAACTTTTACTTCTGCAATGATGGACTATCTAATTACTATTTGTATGTTGTGTGTAGATAATATATTTAGTTGATATTCCATAAAAAATCAGTGTTCTCGTGCCATATTGTCCAGTGTCCACTGTCAAATTGTGTACCGGACTAGTTTGTAGTCCTATCATATGCATGCACACAACACTGTTGGCCTTCTTTCTGACCCTTTTTTTTTCCTGAATTCTTCACTCGATTCTTTTGAGGATCATTTACCTTCTAGTTATACGCTAAAGCTCTATTATTTCATAACTTTTACTCCTGAAATCATAAACTATCTAATTATATATCCAATACTGTTTCAATCTGCAGTTAAAGGAACGGGCAGAAAGATTTGAATACTGGAAAATGAAAGAAATGCAAAGAGAAGAAAAGAACAAGGAAAAGAAGGAATTGCTTAAACGGCGAAGTTTCCTATGGATGGGTGAAATTGAACTGGAACAGAGGGTGCATAAAGCACTTGTTGATAGCAATCCCATCTGAACCCTCCTTGCTTTTTTGCTTTCTACTTTGCGTGTCTCATTCTTGAATGCGCATATCAATGCTGGTGTAGCTTGAGGGTTTAAATTTAGAGTAATGCTACGTACAAGTAGGTTGTGCAGGTAATCCGCGCAGGGACATCTTCATTATCGTTGTATTGATATTATTATTTTTTAAAACTTTTTATTCATACCAATCCAACGGCAGAGAGAGTATTCCTGTGCGAATTATTTGCACAACCTACCTACACATAGATTTTTCCTTAAATTTATAATCAATCTGTAGACTAATATTTATGATTATAATTTCGGCTTCACACACTTGATGTTTTTGTTGTTGGGTGTTTGGATGTGTCAGTACTAATGTTGCGGTTATTTGGTTGAAGCATTTTTATATTCATCTAACACAGGGTAACTGACTCCCCATGGCCCATGCACATGTCTGTTAGGTCAAGATGTTCGAAACTAATTACCAAGTTAGCAACTAGCTCCTAAAGGACAAACTCCGAGCAGACACTACCCAAAAGGTTTCACTTGATAGTCAATTAGTCATATATATAGCTCCACCTCGCAGGCATATAAATATATATTTATACTAATACTAAAATCTCTCATGCATGATAAGCAAATCCCAAGTCAATATACATATCATGTAGGGAATATTCCCAAATAGTCCAAAATAGATAGTAGGATCGTAGCCCAATAAAACATAGTCAAGTAGGTGAGAAGAGATTTTATAACAATAGAAAATAGAAAACAAGTCTATTAGAAACCCAACTCTAGCCCTGCAAGTCCTACTCCAACCACCAAGCCCACAAGTGTACTACATCACCTGAAAAAAAAAAGTGAGTACAAACCGAGTAGAAGAAATAACATTCACCTCTCGCCTTGCCAGTTCCAAACACAATGCACAACCAAGCTGATTCAATGTAGGTTAATATCCACATCAAAGGTTCCAAATAGCAAAAGAATTTACCCACTACAAATCACGGTGTAACAGACCACATATAAACCTCATCCACAAGACCACATTCAAGAATGTGTAAGAAATAATCTATAAAACAATAATCAAAGCATGTCAAAACATATTTTCCAAAGCCTACACAGTTTCACTACAAGCAAGCTGTCTAAGAAGTTCAAGTTCAGTTTCATTACGGTATCACCAGATATTTTCCCTAACTTTAGTTCAAGACGTTGAACTTCAAGTGTTTCAGACTCCAAGACGTTGAACTTCTTTGCCCAGACCCGTACCAGACATACTACGCTTCAGGCGTCGCCATGCTCTAAACCTCGACAAGGTCCAAAGCAAGCACGCACCAGAACCCACCATTCACGGCCACAGTTCACAGAGAAAAGGGAGAAAATAAATCACACATTCACAGCGAGAATTTCCAGAGCAAAGAGAGAGGCCTCACTTGGATGGAAATTTTCAAAGAAGAAGAATAAGAAATTTTCAAAGAAGAAGAATAAGAAATTTTCAGAGGGAGAAAGAAGCTCACCATCCCCCAGCCCAGTCTCATGCCATCCCACACCACACACGCACCTCCTGAAAATCAAAGTGAAGAAGAAGGAACTACACACCCAGCCGGAATTTCAGTGGAGTAATTAAGCCCTCAGCCTGCCAAGCCATACCCAAATCACCACTAAAAATGAACACATAAAGAAAATCTGCATAATTAACATAACAGAATAAATGAATAACAGTACGTTATTTTTCTAAAATGAACGTTCAAATTGAGTAACATTTAAGTATCAAATCAAATTCAAAATAAAAGTGATGGTATGTCTTTTTTATTTTTCTGTTTCCTCGAAATGTTTAAATATTTTTGAATTATTTCAAAAAATAAAAATATCCGAATTACACACATACATCCCTACAGAAGAAGACAGTTAAATAACTTAAATGGAGCAAGCAAGTCTTCTGGAAACAGATTCTAAAATATAAATTTTGTTACCCCCGATGCTCATTAACTAGATTCAGAGGCTTCTCCAAGATTTTGAACCAAATTCTGTATAGAACCAACATGCCTTCCATTCATTGCAGCTCCTGGTTCATGAGACATAACAAGATTATCTGATGTAGGAACAGAACCATCAGCAAAATGTGCTCCTCCAGATTTATCCATTGGTGTGCTTGTAGCTATTGTTAGCTCCTTTTGTGGTAGTATGCTCTTTGGTAGCAGTCACACGTTGCAAACTGACATCTTGCATTGAATTATCAAGAAACCGAGATGCCACTGGTTCTTTGGAAGAGAGAAATCTTTTCAGCCTGTCTTTAAGATTTGGGGAAAGCACATCAGATGAAGTTAAGACATCTAGCGATTGAACCACTCCCTTTCTAACAAGTATTCTAAAAGCTGATGAAACCGCTCGACTGATCATCTCACTCCTCTCAACATCGTAATTATCCACAAGAAGGAACAAATACTCAAGAAGAGAATGAGTTATGTCAGCGTACATAGGTATGGAGTGTATCATTAATAGAATTGCAGGCTCAATATTCATAATATTGTCCACTCTTTCATCAAAGAATAGCCAATCATAGAACAGGGCCAACTTCGCATTGGCTTCAACATGATTCTTCCTACAACATTTCAGTAACCAACCTATAACAGCCCACCTCGGAATCACATTGGATTGAATAATTTCATTAGATGGATGGTGGGCACAAATAATGAATCGAACAATGTCACATATAAGAGTCTCTTTCTCCGGCCCACAAAGGAACTTCCTAAAAAACCATACTTGGTGCCGCTTTTGAGCCCCCAACATCACATGGGTGAGTAAAAAGCGCAGTTGGGTTTCCATTTCTGGAGTGATTCGGAGTAGAAAGTAACGACTAGAAGTCCTCAAACAGTAAATCTGGGAGATATCAGAAAAACCAGGAGTCCTGAATTCACCAGGGTTCAACATCAAATCTTTCCAGATGGCTTGAAACTCGGGAATATGAACTAAGTCCTGAAGAAGACGAACAAGATCCCTCCCAATCCTCAGACACAAAGAAAACTGCTCCCTGATGAGTCTCACACAAAACCCGATCTCCATCTGCTTCAGCATGTCCACTCTAGCATTACTTTCCAGCCCATAATGTTCAGCTAACAAACGCAGATACGCGTACAATGCACTTGTCAGAACTGATGGATCTTCTTCTACAAAACAATCCCATTTCGTCATGAAAATCCTAAGCAACTCAAAACACACACACAAATTGCCATCGCTAAAATCCCCGCTAACTATTTGTCTCAGAAGAGACACCAACAGACCGTTCACCCCAACCCCCGAAATATCAACCATTTGGGAAGCCACCCAAATCAAGTTAACCCTGGCGGAGTCCACAGACTTGGAGTACACTTCGTTCACAAATATAGTAGCTAAATTCACAAAGAAGCCATACCCATCGGTGACAATTGCATGCAAGTGCTTTAAGTGAACTTGGGCGAAGTGGGGTTCCGCTAAAACCCCATAAAGGATAGCCCTATTGAGGTCAGAGTACTCCGATGGTGATGGGATTGCTGTTAGGAGAAAAGGGGGTCTCAATTTGGCCTCGAGAAGCACAAATGCTTCTCTCAAGGAGAGTTCAAATTGGTTATCTACTTCGTGAGCGGCGATTTTAAGCACTTTCGAGGCCATCTACAATAAGTAGTATATAAACAAGGAAAAAGAGCTGGTACTTGGGACTTGGGGACTTGGGGGCTTGGCACTGACCGACCGAACCAGCATGAGCCGTGAAGGAGGCCGAGGGGTCTAGGGTTTTGAGATTGAGGGTTGCGAAGCCAGAAATCAGCAACCCCGTACGCGCGCTCGTCTCCCTACTCAGTCCTCTCTCCAGTCTCCGCGCCTGCGCTGTGCAGGAATCAGCAACTTGCTCCGTCTACAAAACGACGCCGTGTTGAACCGTCATCGTTTATAATATTTTGACGGTGCTTTGCAACCTTATAAATGAAACGGTGCGTTTCAATCATCTTCGACGACGCCGCTTGTTGTGAAAGGCCCCCACAAACGCAGCGCAGCCACATCGCAGATCTCGGATCAGCGGCCTCCGCGGACCATGGCGACGATGACGCTTCTTGCGGTCCTCTGTCGTCTCTTCTTCATCGCCGTGGCTGCACCAGGCGCCGCTGCAGCCGCATACACCAACCACACCGTGGGTGGCTCCCTCGGCTGGGCCTTCAACGCCACCACCAACACCTCCGCCGCCAACTACACCTCCTGGGCTGCCAACCAGACCTTCGGCCTCGGCGACTATCTCAGTAAGTACAAACAAGTCGCATCAAATCTCACTCTCATTCCTGACTTTTCGATGGGTGTATAAATTTTACACATTTTATTGAATCCAATCCATGGGAATTGGACTACTTTTTGGGCCTCAGATTGGTTGAATCGATTTCAATTTTTTGTTTTGTTTTTTGGGTTTTTGATCGTATTTCTCATGCACAAAATTAAGTCAGCTCTGCTTTTTTTGGCTGCCGACAAAATGCCGATTTAATTTAGACCATTGGGTTTTTTAGCTGTATTTTTTCTCATATTTTAAGTTTTAAATGAATTTGCAATTTGTAAATTGTATGTATGGTTGTTGTTGTTGTTTTTTTTTTTTTTTTTGGGGGGGGGGGGGGGGGGGGGGGGGGGGCATCGGACACTCCATCGGAGCTGTTCACCTTATTTTAATTCCAATTTTTCTCTGCCTTGCATTTGAATATAATAGCTTTCTCAGCACCCAATTACATCAGTGACATCAGGAAATTTCTGTGTGTAGTTTTTAACACCAATACAAATCAGACTGTTGTCCAGACTTACAACCTGACGACTTACCGGAGCTGCAGCGGTGACGATTCATTGGACAACGACACCTTCTTCTACAACGGTGGCAATACGGTGTTTGGGGTGGCAATGACGGTGCCAGTGGCGCTAACCAGGGAGGGCCCTAACTACTACTTCTCGGACGCAAATGACGGTGTGCAGTGCCAGAATGGCTTGGCCTTTGCTATTAATGTCAGCTATGGGATTGGCCTTCCACCGTCCCTCAACCAGCCCCCTCCACCCCCCCCTACGGCCCTCCCCCACCACTTGCAGTTGATACGCCGCCACAGACGGTGACTCCACCGCTGAATAGTGGTCCGCCACCCGCCTGTGCCAACCTGCGGCATTGTTTGTTCGCACTCTTTGTGGGGGGTTTTGTGCTGGTTGTAAACTCGTAGGATGCGAGAGTGGAGGTTTGGTGGGTTTTTGTACACATGCAGTACCTTGGTCAAAAATGCAAGAAACGAGGCTTGCAATGCAGTCCCCCCTTTACAGGACTGCAGGTAGAAGTTTTCTTCCCAAAGGTTTTGCCTGAAAATTAGATATTCGTTTTTGAATGAAACTTATGCATTCACAGCGTTTGAGGCTATGTTCTCCAACGATTTGATGGAGATAAAAAAAAAAGTGATTCGTTTAATTTTTCAAGTTAAGGTTGATATTTAATTGTGTTTTTATGCACTTATTTGATGCATGAGTTGAGTCCCCAAACTTGACTGTATCTTGCTTTAATCCCTAATGTGTCCCCCTTGGAATATTATTTTATGTTTACAATAAGTTCGTAATGCCATTTTAATGGTGAGGTGCACCAGCCTTGGCTTTGAGTTCTCTAGCATGCTTAATTTAGGTTGATCATTGACACATTAAAGGTGGCCCTGTTTTTAGTGGAATTTTCATTCATCACCTAGCTTATGTAGGTATTATTCTTCTACTTTAAATCCAGCCCTGTTAGTTTGATTTACAATCCTAATTGTGGTCATGGTGCACCATTGTTTTCATGTTTAATTATAGTCGTCACATGCCTCTTGTCTTTTTTTTCTTTCTTTCTTCTTCACCAATGTGACATTTTGGGGCCTATACTTGGCTCACAGTGATTCTATAATGGTGAGGAATCTCATTTCTTAAAAGATAAACGGTTTGCTATGTCTTTGAAGATATTCAAACATTTGAAGATATCAATGTTGAAATTGATAATTATTTGCTTAAAATTTTTTAAATTAAATAGAGAGAGATTGTTAGATATTTGAATTTTAATTAAATTGAATAATTTTTTGAATGTTAGAAAATTTATTCAAAAAGTTCGTATTTTATTTTTGTTTTTGTCACACGTTGAACCATATACATTTCTTCACAAATCTACTATTAATAATCTGTGAACCTTCATTGCGTGAATTAAAATAGTGGTGCACTTTTTAGGGTATTGTTTCAACGAAGAAACATGTGAAAATAATGGGTATTTTTTCTTTCCAAAATAAAAGCACCACTATTTTACCTACAGAAATAAATGTGCTCATGTTTCTTTGTTGAAAAAATACCCAAAAAATTTAAAATGAAATTGTTGTATAGATCTCTTAAAAAGTTAAAATGTATCGAAAATGCAAAAAAAAAAGTTTCAAATTTGAGATAAACTCAGTGAATAATAAAAACTTTTATGGTGTGCTCGGTTCCAAAAAAAAAAAAAGAATAAATTTAACTATAACAAATATTTATATAAATAAAATTAGCAAATTAAAACTATTTATCATGTTGAAAGCAATATAAATACATGGCAAAAATAAGGGAGTAACGCCAGGAAGGGTGATTATTGTGATTTTGAAATGAGTTGCCAATTATTCATATTAGTTCAAAATAAGTTAATTTAAAATGTTTTAATAATAATAAAATGTTTTAATAATTATATCAACAGCGATAAGAGCATAAATAGTATGCCCAAAAAATAAGAAAGATAATAAAATCAATTAAATTAAATTTATTACATTAATTTATCAATTTAAACTCAATAGAAAGAACAGGTACATGAAATATTAAAGGAGAACAATCACCACAATAAGATAATATTAAAATAAAAAATGTTATTAAACAAGTACTAAAGAACAATAAATTAATATTTTAATTACTTACGTTATTCTAATAATTAATTTCCATTTAATATGCGCAAATATTCTATTTAAACAGATTAATATTTAATAAAACAAGAGACATGGGCTAAGAAAATAGTCCAATTAACAAAACAACGAAAACGTTTGACTGAGATTGGAGAGGGCCGCGCGAACGCAGGCCCCCGCTACCACAAATTATGACGTACACTCTCCCACTTGGGGAGATGTTAGACGAGTGCCCCTCCAGAGTGCAATGGAGGTCACTCACCTAGGCCATGGGCCTCCTTGATCACCCATAGACCCCGTCCAGGTAAGTATGTTGCTACTTCTCCTCTCGGCTTGATTTATACAGCTCTGAGCCCTTCAACGTTGTTTCCTTGGTCGATGTGGGACTTAACACAAGAATTAGCTAAGATTCGTGCGTTCTGCTTGCTTCCGAGGTGGGTGCCAGAGAGGTGGAGAGGAGTTACTGGCAGCGAGGGAGGGAGGCGGTGAGAGTGGCATTGGGGCAGTGGAGGCTGCCATGTTTCTTCTGCAGATGGCGTGTGGATCTGGGTTGAGAGAAACGTTTGAGGAGGAGCTTCTGAGGAAATTGGTGGTTGAACATGCGACGAGAAGAGATGTGGCGAAGATTGCAGTGGCTGGCTCTGGGGTTTGAAGAGAAAGAAATTGGTAGGTCAGTATATATAATTCCAGCTCGTTCATTTCGTTATAATTGCAGTGGCTCTGGTGTTTGCGTTTGGGTTTTGCTATACTTTCATCTGGTTCATCTTTGATAAACTCCTGTGCTTGAAAACATGTGTCCGATGCATGCATGCCTTGATGGTCAAGGCACTATAAAATGATACTAGATTCCTAAAACCCTACTTCATAAGAAAACTAACCGTCCCCATCAGTCTGATGTTCATTTGTGAATCGAATTAGTTAGTAATCTTTCAGGAGCAATATATCCCAAGTCTAGTTTTCGTTAGTTGGTCCTAGCATGCTCTTGGTTTGAGGATCAGGTTTTCATTGCTGAATAGCCTCTCGGACTCCATTTTCTAGAAGTTGAACGGCAAGCACATCGCCACGTCAATCTAAGTTTTCCTGGTCGACTTCTCTCCAAGCCTTAATGGTTTGCAATTTTAGGTTTCTTGGCTTTGGTTGCGGGGTAAAGAGCATGAAGTATTTGTGAGTCCAGATTCAGGACACAGATTTGTTTGTGAATGCGAATGAACGAACTATATTCAACATATTGTTGATTTTTGAGTCCATAATTATTATAATATCTTTTTTCCCCCCAACTTTATGATGTTTGTAATGTTGAACTAAGTGTCCAATCATGTGCTACATGTTTTCTCTGGGGTTCATATCAATGAATTTCTGACATACGTGTAGGGTTGGTTGCAGTGTTAGATCCTCTCATATTTTAATAATAATGAATCCGCTTATACATCTTCTTCTTCTTTATTAAACACTGAAATAAGCAGTAAAGCATGCATTATATTCGTGGTGTATTTGTTTAATTAATTGACAGAATCTAATGGTCTTTGTGGAAACTAACATGTATCTTTTCCAGACATAATTGAAGAGTTGGTCAAGAATGGACAGGAGATTGAGGCGGTTTATTTTACTCTCGAATCTGGTTTTGGCGGAGCAAATCCGTCCAGCTACTCTCCTGAAGTCTTATCTCATTAGCTGCAGGTAAACTTTTAGCACTTTGTTAGAGAATAGCAATGCAAATGCTGCCGTCCAGGTAAGAGGATGTCAAACTTAATCTATCCTTATATATGTAAATCTCCAAAATTTTGGTAGTTTTATGGCTGTTAATTTCTGAAGGGTGATTGGTGTTAAGTTTTACTCACTGCACCTGTCTGAAATATCTACATTTTATACTGTTTTTTTTCAATTTACCATTTGACATTCAACTAATAATTTGCAAATTTTCTAAGAGTTTTTTATTTAAAAATATTTTAGTAACTGTTTAAGCAGATGTGGCGATGTCAATTTGATGCATGACGTGGGTGATTTATATGCTATGGAGTGATGTTTGTATTGCTATTATCATTCTTCTTTACAAGTGCTATTATTTTTGTCGAGTGCTTTTGTTTCCAGTTTAATTTGTTCCTTGAAATGACAGACTTGTTTCCGTTTGTATATTAATAATTGTTTATGAGTGTAATATTTATTTTGTTTTCCTTTTTCTTTAAAATTGGTCTGATTGCATTGCTCCTTGGTGAATATGTTCTTTGAAATGAAAAAAAAAATCCTATAACAAATAATATTTTTAACCATAACAAATATTTATATATAGCAAATTAAAATTATTTTTCATGTTGTTGAAAATTATATAAATACATGGCAAAAATAAGGGGAATAAGAGATTAAGGCAGGAAAGGTGATTATTGTAAATTTGAAATGAATTGTCAATTATTAATATTAATTCAAAATAAGTTAATTTAAAATTTATAATAATAAAAATTTTGATTTAATAATTACATCAACTGCGATAATAGCATAAATAGTAAGGCCAAAAAATAAGAAAGATAATAAAATCAATTAAACTAAATTTATTACATTAATTTATCAATTTAAATTTAATAGAAAGAACGGGTATAGGAAATATTAAAGGACAAATAATTACAGCAATAAAATAAAATTAAAAGAAAATTATTATTAAACAAGAAATAATAAAATGACAAAGTAATAATCTCGAACAAACTATCGTCCATTTTGTTCCAGTAGTAAATATTTCTTCGTAACCTTATGGATTCCGTTACATACTGAAAATCTGATTAAAAAAAATTGTATTCTGGTTTGTTATTTCTCATAATTAAAAAAATATATTTTTAGCTCATTTTCTGAAAGCCTGAGTATGTGACTGTGTTACGATGGATAGCCGTGGTATGCTGTCTATTTTGTGGTTCATTTTCTGAAAACGAGTGTATGTGACTATGTGTTGCGTGTTCATTTTCTGGTTCGTTTGCTATGGTATGGTACTATGGTCTCTGTTTTGCCATGTTTTTTCGTGGCCTGTTTTGCCATGATTTGCACTGATCTTTTCGTGTCTCTCCCTGGAGTATCTAGCCATTTTGTTTCTGCCTCACTTTTGTTACTGGTACTCTGTATCTTATATAATTTTATTTCTGATCAGCACAAAGGTTTATATAATTTTATTTTTAATCATTCCTTCATTTTCTTGATATTAGGGACTGGGAGATATGACTTCGCATTCACAAGGGAATAAAATGGAAGCCAATCCGTTAACAGGCCATGATGTATCTACAATTGAATCTACTGCAATAAATGTTGCACCTTTTACTGAATATGAAGAAAGCAACCAAGAACAAACAAAGAAAAGAGGAAAACTAGACAAAAAGACGCTGGATGTGTGGTCTTATTTCAATATACGTGCTGATGGTAAAGCTGAGTGTAATTATTATAACTAAGATTACAGGTATGACACAAAGACTTGAAGAACTAGTGCTTTAAGAAATCATATTGAGGTGAAAGGTAAGAAGTATCCAGTACGATTGAAGACATAAAGCAGGAGGCAATAACTCAATTCACCAAATCCATGGCACCCGAGGAGGATGAAGTCTATTGCAAGAAATATGATCCAAAAGAGATAAGAAGTGAGATTGCTAAAAGAGATTTACTGTATTGTGTTTGTGAATAATGTTATATACTTTTGAGACTTTTGGAACTAAGAATTTGATATATATTAGTATTTATGTATGCATATATTATTTATTTTTTTGTTTTACATGATTTTAAGAATTTAAAAATTAATGAACTAAGCTGAATTAAACTAACAATCTCTCTAATGACTGGCTCAAATTGAATTGGTTTGTTTTGGTTTGATTCAAACAAGTTTGGTATGGTTTGTATTTTTTTCAGATCGATTAATATCGATTTGGTTTGAAAAATGATCCAATTTTAACCAATTTCACATCTGGCCGGAAGTAGTGAAGTATTTTACATATCCAGATGCCATTGAGTAACCGACCAGATATGCAACTCCCTATGTGGGGTCTGCTCTCCCATTGGCTTGTTGGCTTATGGTGTTTGGGGGCTTCAGTTTTTTTCAGGTAAGGAACCTCTAACTTTGTGTGGCTTATGTTAATTTACTGCAACTCTCCCAAGTACTTATTTCCCAGTGTGTAGTTTCATTTTAATACATAACAATATATGAGTCATTTTAGTACTTATTTTGACAGATTAAAAGGCCTGAGATCAGATGTGCATTGTTTTTTCTTTCATTTTTTGGCGAATTAAATTAACACGCATGCACATTTTTATTGGAAATTTTGTTGGAGACTTGTATTTCAAACCTTCATTCCCTCAGTCACTACAATGCTTACCTCGGCACATCAAAATTTTAAGAAAAGGGAACTGTTATGAAGAAGATACAAATTGTAATGCGGTCTTGCATGTATGTGTCAATGCAAATGAATTTTCATGAAAAGGAGAATGTGAATAACATGCAAAGGGTAATATTGTCGAGCGCGTGTGTTTGGTTGTATTTTCTGGCTTTACTGTCCCGAGCAACTGTTGACATATATTGCCTTATTCAAAGCATGGAAAACTTTGAGGAACAAAAACACGATAATAATAATAATAATAATAATAATAATGAACAAAAAAGAATATATATGAGTCAAAGTCGAAAAGACTAACTTCAATGCTTTTTCCGTAAAATATAAACCTACAATTTTGTTCTAGTCACATGAAAATAATAATAATAATAATAAACAATGGAGGATATAAGAAAAAAAATTAAAACCCATAATAAAATCTAAGTATGTGATGTGTGGACAATACTTGCGTCTACTATTTTACAAATGATGATGACAAAGTCAATTCATGCATAATTTTTATAATTTCTAGTGTTGTGTCAAATGTAACAGTTTGTAATAAAAACAGCTTTTTGCCCACATTTTTGTCTACTTTTGTGGGCAGCAATACAATACTATTGATGAAAAATAAAAAAATCATTTCAATCTACATATAATAATAACTTATATCAATAGTGGGTTACTCTTACTCATGGTTTACATGCTTGGGCGTGGTTAGAGCATCCACACCAATTTTGGCATTTTAATCCCTATTTTGGGGATAAATAGTATATAATTTGCTTATTTTTCAAAAACATCAAATATCTTATTCCTCATTTTTATCTACATTTCTTATATAATTCATTTTATATTATTTTCTCTTTTCTCCTTTCATTTATTATCACCAATCAAAAGATTACAAGTATAATAATATATATTTAAAAATTATAGGGAAAATTTTTAGGGATGAATAGTGAATCCCTAAATATAGAGATTTACTATTCATTCTCTATCCTTATACCCTATTTTAGGGAATCTGATGCAAATGAATTTTTGGTAAATCTATATATTTTTTTCCTAAATTATAGGGATACCAAACCTAGTGTGGATGCTCTTAGCTGCCCTAAACTATCAATAATGTCACACTACAACCTGTAACGGAGGAAAGATATATACATGAATTTCGTAAGAAAAATATTAGATATAATTGATGTTTCATCTTTTTATAATAATGTAAAAAATAAGCTGATCTATGTTTTCTCATTTCGTAATTTCAATAATTATATATATATATATATATTCATATAAAATTTTCTAGATGTGAAGATTAATTTTTTATTTTTATTTTTAATAATTATTTTTATTTTAATTATATTTTTATTAAAATAATAAAAATAAAAAAAATTAATAAGAAAGGAGGGATAAGATAGGAGAAAAAACAAGAAAAAATATATATAATACTATATGAAAAGTGATTAGTAATTTTTTATTTTTAAAGAATTATTATAGCAAATTTCTTGTTAGAGTTATTTTTAGATTTGATTATTTTTTTCGTGGATAACAAAGTCAAGGTTTAAAAAAATAATAATATTATTATTATTATTAGTATCAGATACATGCACGCACCACTTTCCCTTCCTCAGTGATACACTCACCGACCGAAGCAGCTCATTTCAACCACTTATCAGATAACTCAATTCTCAAAGCAATCGACCCACCTACCCATCTCAATCCGATCCATGGAAGCTCTCCTCTCCCAGTTCACCTTCCTCTCCGACCAGGCCCTGAGCGACAAGAACTTCGACCCCTCCGCCATCGAGGACCTCATGAAGCTGTTCGAGCTGGAGGCCTACAACGCCTGGGCCGTCGCCGCCCTCGAGGCCGATAATGAGGCCCGCGACGCCGAGATCTCCTTGCAGGAGGCCGAGTCCTACCTGGACTCCGTCATGGACGACGCCGTCGAGGATTTCCGCCGCTTCGAGGCCGAGCTCGACGGTGAGGCCGCTGCCGAGCTCCGCAGCCTCGTCGAGACCGCCGAGGCCGCCCGGAGGATGGGCCGCTCCATGGAGAACGCCGCCACCGCTGCGTCCAACAGGTACATCGAGGCCGCCCTCAACTCCGCCACCGCCACCATGAAGAAGGCCTGGAAAGGCCTCTCCGGAGCCGGAGCCGGTGCCTCCAATTCCAGCAAGGTTAAGGTTCATCCGTCATGATCGGATCTGGATCTCTTCCGATCCAATTCGATTGGGGTTTGGGGTTGTTGACTTGTTGTACTTGGATGGTCTGCCTCTGCCGCTGATTTGTTGTATTTTTATTTTTATCTTGCGAATTCTATAGCATATAGTTTAAGTTTCTTATTTCTCTGAATTTAATAAAATTAACTGAGGCCTGCATTACCACAATGTGTGATCTGTGGGCTTTTCTCGATTAACTGATTTGGTTTTGGTGGAAACAATGTTTACGTATGTTAAATTAGTCAATTAAATCTGTGAAACGCCCTTGTCTCATGACGGATCGAACTCTATTATGGGCTCACGCCCAACATGTTAACACGGGCGATCACTGATCCGATCTTCTCTAGCTAGTAGACTGTTCTTGTGTGTCCTTCACACACACACACACACACACACAGGCAATAGCTAGTAGTTCGTGCAGGTTCACTTCTGTTTTCAAACAACAACAAAACAGACTACTATGACAGAAGAAGATCTCTACTTCCCACACCACAGGCAATAAGTTTTGAGGTTTTTGGTTTTGAAGCATTGGACTTGTGTGTACATTCTTAAGTTTGCAAAGGCGCGGATGAATCTGACGTGAAAGAAAAGAAAAGCATATATAGATGGTAAGCGAGGGAAGAAGAGGTTTCGCTAATTAATGCCACAATATTAGGAGTTGGAACTTGGAAGATGCTGACTATCCTAGTCTAGTGTTTCTTGTTTTGCGTCTCTCAAACTTAAGTCTGTTGATTTGTAATCAAAAGAAGGGTTTGGGTGTTGTTTGGTTTCTTGTGCAGGGTCCTCCCGCGACCACGGTGGTGCTGAAAGTTCAAATGCATTGCGAAGCCTGTGCTGAGGAGATGAAGAAGCGAATCCAGAGAATTAAAGGTACCTGATTATGGGCTCTTTTCTTCTCTGCCTACCTTAAATGTCGAGTAACCACTTCAAGACCCTTCAAGTCCCAATTACTTGTATTATAGCAGGGGTGGAATTGGCGGAGCCGGATATAAAAAGATCGGAGGTGGCTGTGAAGGGCGTGTTTGAGCCTGGGAGGCTGGTGGAGTACGTTTACAGGAGGACGGGTAAGCACGCGGCGTTAGTGAACCCACTGCCACATGAAAAAGAAGAGGACGGGAAGGGAGGAGAAAAAGATGGCGGGCCGCTGGCGCTGGCTGCCACTGAGGAGTGCGGTCCGCTGGTTGTGGATGTGAAGAGGAACCAGTACTCTCTTTGGCAGCAATAGTTAGCTTTTATTTTTCTGGTCACCTTTTTGAGCTTCAAGCGAGAAAATGAACTTAAGAACTCTGAAAAATCAAGTAAAAGCAATGAATGTGAAAGTTGTTTCTTGTATGGGGGTAGGTTTTTGTAAAAAGCAACCAAAGAGATGACAAGTAGCTTGGTCCATGGATGCTTGTGTTTGAATATTACCACGCACTAGTTTTTTGAAGTTATATTTTTCGGATGACATTACAACAAAATTGACTCTCAGATAGTCAGATACCAAGCTCTGCGATGCACCGGCGACGCTTTGGCGTTGCAATTCCAAAATAGTTCATCAATGTTAGCCGCCTATAACTTGTAGTATTGCCACGCCGAATAATTTTTCATCACAGGCTTCGTTGATAGAAGCTTGAAGATATATACAACAAAGTAGACGTAACGGCATAGATAATCTTGTAATGGCATAGTATGGGAGTAATTCTAATATTTTTAAAAATTTTAAAATAGAAAGTTAAATTTTAAATTTATATTTCAATAGATTTTTTATCTGATTGTCGGTTGAAAAAAATACTATTTTAATAGTAACTTTTTATATATGGAAAGTTTTTTTTTATTCTTTTGTGTATTATTTTATTATTTTTAATTTTTTTATCTCCTCTTTAATCACATTGAAAATTAATATTTTAATGAAAATGAAAGGAAATAGAAAAGTGGTGTTGTAGTTTAAAAATATTTTGTATAGCTAGCTCGTGGTATTATTGCAAAATTATGATTGATTGGACATTTGTGATTTTTTTTTCTATCCTCTGATATAATCATCCACCAATAATGTAACCTCAATTGTATGTAGTATTACATGTTGGAGTTATATTTATAAAATGTCCCCTACAATTGAAAAATCCTCCATCGATGGATATAATATTGATAACAATGTAGGTGCTTTGAGCACTTTTCACTTGTTACATTTTGGGTTATATTTTTGAATAAAATATTCATAATGTGTGTTTTACAAGCGAATAGTACTGAAGTATAAACTTTTACTAAATTTATATGTGTAGAAAAGAGACAACACCCATATGAGCAGTATGCCTATGAAAGACATTAGATGATAATTTTTTAGTTAATGAATTCACAACCATAAAAAATATATAAATGTGCTATATATGTATCTTTCTATTTGAACTTTTTCTTTAACAACCAATAACTCAATATATATGTTTTGACTTTGTTGAATTCTTGTTGTTGTTGCTATTTGAATATATAATTGCTAACTTTAGTGGTCTTTCTATTTTATTCATAATACGTAGCTTAGTGACAAGGTTTCACAATTATATTCATCGGTTAGATGTATCATGACATGTTATAAACTTTGATGTTATGGTAAAAAAAAACTATTAATGTTTGATTGACACTCTTTAAAAAAACCATTCTTCTTACAAGTAAGGAAAAAATATCCCAGAGTGAATCTTTTATTATACTAGCATATATTAAAATCAGAATGCTGAATAATATTTAACTTATACTAGCATATAATTATTTGTTTTTTCAAATACTAGATGCATTTGACTACTTTTTTGAATGATTTAATCTTTAATTATTCGAATATTTTCTTAATATCTCAACACAATATTTAGACGAATAAGCTAAACCCCGAACTACTTAAGCACAATAAATCATTCGCATCTCTTTACTATCAAAATCATTTTTGAGACATCGCCTTAATCCCACATGTAAGCAATTGGCTATCAAACAATACACGTAGGGATAAAATTGATCGAATTGAGGTGTATAAGGGCGAAATTGAAAAACAAAAGTAGGAGGGCAGAATTGAACCTTTAAGTTGACTGCAAGGATAAATTTGATATTTTGCTTAAAATAACAGAACGAGTAAATCGATCAAGCTGCTGCCCTTTCTATATAAATTGGAAACGCATCCGCTGTAATCAGATTTCAGACTCTCTCCTTCCCTCGGCTCTTCAACTCCCTGACAACAAAGCCCGGTCGCCATCTCCGTCTCCATCTCCATTTTCATCTTCCAACTGCGAACCTTCTGGTAAATCTATCTTTCTCCTTCTCGTTATCCATCTTATCCATGCGCAACACCTCTGCAGGCTGCAATCTGATTATAGGGTTTCGAACCATCTAGCCGCATGTTATTTCATCTGTGTATCGATTGATGGATTGATTCATCTAGCTAGTGGTCGATTGATTGATTGAATTCGATTTCATGATCAGCGCCGCAGTGATTGAGTTCCCGGACTTATGAGTAGAAATCTTTGAATTTCTAGCAGGAGGTCTTTCGAATGGGGAGAGGTCTGTCGAGGTCTCCCTCCTACCGGAGAAGGCGATCGCCGTCACCGGTGGGGTACAGGAATAGCAGGAGAAGCCGCAGAGACCGAAGCCCTTCATATTCTTATAGCAGGTGATCCCGTAAAAGTTTGTCTTCTTTTGTTGTATTGATCTCGATTCGAAGTGTTTATGATTGATCTGCGAAGGAAAGAACGGAATACATCACTTTAGAGTGGAGGGGGCGGGTGATTAATTTTTCGTTCATTTATTATGTGGGAAGTCGATGAAAATATCATGGATATTCTGAAATATTAGAAACCTCTTTTTTCCTTTTTTTTTTTTGTTGGAGGTTGTTATTTTCATTCGTTTTGAATTGAACTCTTTTTTGTTTCTCCCGGGTATTGGAAACGTTCTTTCAGGCATCGATTTTGTTGTCTGGTAGTTCTATATACTGCAGTGTTTTCCTGAATTGGATTTGTCCGTACGAATAGAGGCTTTCAATTGGTATTGATCCAATCGCACAATCTGACCTCCTTTTCCCTGCTATACAACAAAATTTTTCGTATAAAGCTAACCCCCATGACTGGTTGTCATTATATGCAGCCACGTGTTGTTTTTAATATATTGGGTTGCCCTGTGTAATTCTAGAGCATTCCAATTTCACCATAAAAGCTGCATTAGTTTAACACCATCATAGGCCTCACTTTGGGATGGACAATGCAGCTTGAACATTCAGCCCAGCTCTGGATTTATTTGATGAGTTACTGCCTACTGAATAGTATTTGATTATTAATTTGGTTTATTTGTTTTACATTTTAGCTGACAGCAGTTGATATTAGATTTTCTGCTTATGCTACGCGTAATGCATTTTGCTGCCCAGAGAATCTTCACTTATCTTGAGAACCTTGATGATATGCTTGGTGGCCGTGGTGCTGATTTACAAGTATTGTTCCATTGTTGTTGAGCGGGTGGTCTTACCACTAAACTTTAAGCTTCAGTGGTTATATGAAATTTTGTTTCTTTTACTAATGTAAAACTGAACATAATCTTTATAGTGCTGTGAGAGGGTAAGGGGAAAAATGAACATTTTTTACAAGAATTTTTAAAAACCACAGTTTCTTCCCATTGTACGGGAAGTAAGCAGGTGATGGTTGCCGATTGCTTTCCTTTTGTTGCTCGGTTGTGAGATTAGCTTCTTCATGTGATAAAAGATGGAGCACAATGGTTAATCATAACATTGTATGAGGTAACTGTATACGATTTCATTACAATTGTGCTACCTGATGGGCTGAGCTAGCAATGATTTTGACTACATATATATAAACAGTCTAGGACTAAAGATTTTCAGTTTTTGCTCAGAAGCTTCTGTGTTTATTATACAGACGGAATAGTTGCTCTATGTCCCCCAGACGTCGCAAAAGTCGTTCCCCATTTCTAAGGCGTCGCAAGAATCATTCTCCAACATCAAGGCATTATAAAAGACAAAGAAGTAGGAGTGACTCATTGCCCCCTGTAAACAAATCTCCGACATCAAACATTGGGTCCATAGAACGCAATAATGCTACTGAAAAACTTAGAAAAGAAGACGAAGATAAAAAAAGGTATTAAAGGAATAAATTTCATTCTTCTTTTTTAATTTTCGTTTTATTTATTTTTATTTATATATATATACATCTATTTTGGGTTTTGCTTTAAAATATTGTCCATGGTGCAAGCTCCATTTAGGAGATTTATAATTTGATATAATCTAGAATTTTTTAAAGCACAAGGAAGTCATCTGTCAGTAATTCAATTTGGTTGTTTGAGGTTTAGCTAGAATCTGTAAACTTTTTATGCTTATTTGGGTCTGTGGTGTCCATATCATACTAGAACCCATCGAGAGAGAAAAGAGAGCATGTATGATTTGTATAGCAAGTTGCTGACCTGTTATGTTTGGAAATTTTTTCAATTTTGTTTCTTTTGTACTGTATAAGGTTTATGTGTAAAACTCATTTTTCTTTGTTGAATCTTTCTTCAAAAGATTATGTTCATGGGTGGGTGTTTATAAGGGTGATATATGATATGTTATATGTTTTAGTGAGTTTTTAAAATTCATTCACAATATGATGGAAAAACGAAATTTGAAGTGGTATTTTTCTTCATATAGAATATTAGCAATGGGTGTGCCTTTTCTGGATTTTGTTTTGATTTGAGAAAACAGTGGAAGTTGCATGACTATAAAAGTTATCAAATGTATTGTGCTTCTGCATCTAATCTATTGCATAGACATAGATTACAATTTTTCACTGTCTTGATATTGTCACAGTTTTGTTTGGAAGGCAATATCAATACTTCTTTTAATAGAAGAAACTCATTTGGGCAACTGCTGTTGGTTTAAAAATCCAAGGCATTAAGCATATTGTGATGCTTTTAATGTAGTCTACATGCTCTTTATGGTGTAAAGTAGCTTGTGCTACATGCAAGTAAAAATTTTTGGATTCTCATCATTTTCCGAGTGCATTGAATATAATCAATACCCCAGATGTATGCCCATTTTGATGGTTGTGCCTTTATCTTGATTGTTCTTGTTCAACCAGGAAACTAATTTTGCTCTATTTTTGAGTATTGAGGATCTTCTGTCTCCATAAAGATTCAGTAGTTTTTTTTCCTTCTCTTTTCCTTTATAATTTCCTTTTGTTTTAACATCCCATTCATATGGCCATCATGTCAGTGCATTGTTTCCCTTTAGAGTAAACCAAGTATGCAGTCCTCGTCTTCACTTTGTTCCTGGAGGAGCTTGATCAAGTGATTTGTTTTATCACCAATTGGAGTTTCTCTATCATCCTGTACTCTTAATTACACGGTTTTTCATTAGGGTAAGCACCTGCGTCAACTCAGAATCAGGCAATTTGAATTAGTTTGGGCTTTGTGTTTGTCCATGTCTAGAGGGATTTGTTGATTTCATATATCAGACTTTTTCTAGCTTAAGCCCAACCTTGTGGAATGGTAGCTGACGTTTTCGTAGATTTTTTTTACAAAAAAATTCATGGAATCACTGGATCAATGTTCCTCCTTGTACGCCCCACGCCGTACAGTATTGCTGTAATGTAATTTAAAACATGTAAATTGTGCTTGTCAAAGCTGTGTTTAATTGAACAACTTGGGCAGGTTACTTGACATTCTTCTCCACAGGCTTTTCTCAAGGAAGATACTGCTATAGTTCAACTTGTTATATTTGATGATCAAATTGGGTGCCTCGTTTATCTACTACTGTTCTGCAGTTTTGAAACTGATATGTTTGCCTCAGGAATCGGTTAGAGGTATGCCTTAAAAAGCATGAGCATATGTTTAGTGCCTTTGTCAACGAGGAGGTTAGTTTGCAATTTATTATAGTACAAAATAGGGGAATAAAAAACTGAAGCATGCTGTGAAATGCTGTTCTGGATATACTGATGTTTGGCTTCAGGGTCTCTAAAATAGAAATGGATTGCCTCACTTGTTCTGCTGCTTAAGTTGCCAAATCTTGCTTGACATTTCCCTTCTCTATTAGGCGGCAACAAGAAGCTGAGTTAAAATTGTTAGAAGAAGAAACTACAAAGAGGGTAGAAGAAGCAATTCAAAAGAAAGTTGAAGAGTGCCTGAATTCTGAAGCAATCAAAGTAGCAATTCGAAGACGGTTGGAGGACGGGCGGAAACAGCTTTTTGATGAGGTGGCCGTGCAGCTTGAGAAAGAGAAACAAGCAGCACTTGTCGAAGCAAGACATAGGGAGGTATGCATTGGGCCTTTTTTTTCTCACGTGCCTGATGCTCATCAATAAATTTACACCCAAACAGTTTACGCGAATCACCGTAAATTGGATTTTTACCCTGGTTTGCTTATATCTACCTACTACCTGTGTATGCTTTGTGGTAGTTGTGTGGGTGTGTCGAAACAAACATATCAATGTCAAGTGCTCTGACTCTGTATTTATGCCTTTGCTTGTAGTCTTGCTCTGAAAATAGAATCCAAAAGTAATGTGTTCTGCTATTCGGATGATTTGTTTTTTAAGGAACAAGCTCGAAGGGAGAAAGAAGAATTAGAAAAGATGCTCGAGGAAAACCGCAGGAGAGTGGAAGAAGCACAGAGACGGGAGGCCTTGGAGCAGCAACGGAGAGAAGAGGAGCGGTACCGGGAATTGGAACAAATGCAGAGGCAGAGAGATGAGACCATGCGAAGGAAGAAACAAGAAGAGGAGGAAGAACGGGTGCGGCAGATGGTATTGTTGGGTAAGAACAAGACCCGACCTAAGTTGTCTTTTGCGTTAGGCTCAAAGTGATTATTTGCGGGTGGTTTATTCCCCCCAAATTGTATTTTTCCATGCTGTGATTCTATGTTTATTATGTAATTTTCAGGATTTGTAATGGATGGTAGTAAATTGTTTTTGGTGTTTCTTTCTTCCTCGTGGGTTGATTTTATTTAGTCAGTCCATCCTTTTTATGTAGTATTATTTAGTGAGCCCGGGATATATTGCTACGAAAAGATGCCTGAGATTGTTTTTGTTTTCTTATAATAATAATAATTTTATTATTATTATTATTATTATGGACAGACCAATTTGATACCTTTGGACATGGTTCTCGTAACAGGACCGGCCGGTTGGACCGGTGACCCGGGCATTTAATCGGTCCGGTTTCAATTGCAAAAAAAAACTAATGAAATTCGGCTGACTTGGTTTTTTGGTTGATTTTTTAAAAAATTATAAATATTATTTAATTTATTTTATAATATAATTTTAATTTAAAATTAATGATTAATATTAAAATTTAATTTTAATATATTTTTAAATTTTATTTATTTATTTTATTATAAATTTATGTTATTAAAATTTAAAATTTATTAAAAATATATATTAAAAATAAATAATATTATATTAAAAGCATAATTTTAATGTGTTAGTTTAAAATATTTATTTTTTTAATATATATTTATATATAATTATTAATTATATGACCGATTCAACTACTGACCCGATAATTGAACTATTGATTCGATCACCTGGTGTCTCGAGTTGATGTTCAGTCCAATTCTAATAACTATAACCTTGGATGGAAACTATTTGATTAGTGCAAAATGAGTAAACTGTATATTTGTGATGGGATTCAAAATTTTCAAATTTCATTCATATTTCCCCTTGATTTCTTTTTTATCTTTTGGCTTGGGAATTCATTCACCAATCACATATCTTTACCACCCCCCCTCGCCACTACTAGATCTCTCGCTGGTTACTGCTTTTTTCCCGGTGTAAAATAAAACAGAAACACTTTTTTTCAAAAACACACACCAAACAAAAAAAATATTTTTAATTTAACAGAAAACACATAATACTCAATATTTTTAAATATAATTTTTTAAAACTGAAAACCAAAAACACATACCAAACATGCCTTAATGATGGCAATTGTAGTGGAGACACTCACCATTCTCATTCAATGAAATAGCAAGTCTTGCGTAAAGGTTTTAGTGGAATCATGTAATTATATTTGAATTCATACATACCTTCTAAGAAAATAAACTATCAAAATTTATTTACTATATTTTTTCACAAATGTAGCTAACAATTTATCTTTCAGTAGTTTTCAGTACATATAACGGTTGTAAGAAAAATAATTTTCTTTTTAGCCCTCCCTCTATATCAAACTATGGCATTGCGAGACAACATAGAATAAGTAGAGAGATAATATTATTATTCTTATTTATTAGTATTATTTTCTTGAAAGTTTTTACCTCATGTTCTTTTCTTATTGTTCAATTAGGATTGACCGATAATTTTGCTCTCTATTATGAAAAGATGTTGTCAATTTTTTCTTAAATTTTGTGTGATTTTATTTTTTAATTTGAGCTACTCTTTGTCTTAAGTTTTGTGTGGTTTTGGGTTTTAATTTTCTCAATACTTTGTTATTCATTTCACTAAGTCAATTTGTATTTATTCAATAGAAAAAAAAATGCAATTATTTCGAATGTGTATTGTGAAGGGGTCACACCATACAATTTCACTTAGGACCAGCCCTGACCACACTTGAAGGTGTGAGTTAAACACACAACGCCTCAAGCTAACCTACGATAATTTCTTGGCAATGATAGACCCAAACTGCTTGCTTTACCAGTCTAACACCTCTAGCGCCTCCAGCCTCCACCCTCCACCCACGCACCAGGAAGATGGCCAGCGTGGTATTGCCGCATTGTTGGCGAAGAAAATGACCAGCATGGGATTGCACCAATAGTGTGACTCACCGTTGCGTCACAGTTGAATTTTATATCCACGTCGTTTGAGGCGAGAGTGAGCCCAAACTAATCGAGCCGGAGTTCGCTGCGGCTGTAAAAAAGAGCCGCACCATGCGGCTCTTTGATTTTTGATTATGTTATGTTAGTTTGTTTTAAAAATCAACCGTTAGATTATATATTCACATAATGTATGTCATAACTGTAAAATTTTATAGTGATCTAACGGTTAGATTTTGCACAAATGCAATTAAAACAAATAAAAAGATAAATAAATCTTATGGCCCATTATGAATGGATTGGGGGGCCCATGGAAAGGGCATTTAGAAAAAATAAAAAACTTATTTAAGAAATAAAAATAAAAATAAAGTAAAGTATAAAATAAAAATAAATAACTTACATAAAGTATGTATATTTTAAATTATGCAAGTTGACTGCAGGCCAATAATGGACTGGGCATGACACACTAGATTTTTGGCTTTTATGATAAGTCAGAGTCATGAATTGATACATGCTTTTAAAAAGAGGTGGCTTCCCCACACGTCAATTATGTTAACTGGATCATGTCTGTTATTTCAACGGAAAACTTGCGGCTTTGTGTTCTTTAAAATAATTAGTTGGCAACACAAATCTTCGGTAGGGGTGGAAATGGAACAAGGGCCCGGCCCGTGGTCTGCAATAGGCCCGGCCCATTTTCTATGACGATATAGGTTTGGGCTCTCAATTGGGTCAGTTTTAAAAATAGACACACTTATTTATAAAAGGCATGGCTCACTCGGCCAATATTTTTAAAAATAAAAATGAATATATTATATTTATAAAATTATTTTATGTATTATAGTTAAAAATAATATTTTATTTTACAAAATATTTTGATCTTAGAAACTTATGAATTATTATTAGTTGAAATATTTCAATTACTTTTATTTTTATCTGTTGATGTAATAGAATTCTAATATTTTATTTCTATTATGAATTTTTGAAACCTTTTGTTTATTTATCTTTTTGTATCATTTTTTTTTATGATGTATAGGTTCTTCTACCACATGCACATGCATGTAGTAGCTATCGCAAATATCGTACACAGCAGACAAAAGCAAAAAATTTTGTTACTCAACTTCTTCTGATATTTTAGTTTTTCAATGAACAAAATCATTGCTAATAGATTATTCAGCAATGCTCTACATAATTTTATTGTTCTTCCCATGAGAATAATAGCTTTTATTTTGTTAATTTACCACCAATATACTTGTGCAATGATTCATTTTTTTCTTGTTGATAATTTTGTTATTTTATTAATTTTACTAAACCTTTTGGCAACATTTACTTTAATTCTCTTTTATATGGTTTGCTATATCTTTCAAACAAGTTAACCATAAAATTATTATGCTGGTTTTGGAATATTTAGACCAAAATCTAGTCCTTGGCCTATTTACAGCTTTAATCTTTGGTGCTAAAATTCACATAACATTTGAATTTCATATTCTACCGAACCCGAAAATTTAATGACACGCTCTGTTGCGTGGAAATCAATTATTTCAAATCCCAACTGTGTTAATTATTAGACTAATTCTAAGTGATTTTTTTTATTTTTTATAAATAAAAAATACTTTAAAATTTTACTTCAATAAATTCTCTATACGTTACTATAATTACTCTTAGAAATAAAATATAACTACTCATTTTTTAGTTATTATTATATTATCTTTTTCTCTCTTTTTTCCGCTAGGCTAGGCTCAATCTATGTGTCATGTGTTCATTTATAATTTGTTTAACTATTTTTATATGTGAAATTTTATTTTCATGTATTAGGTAATACTCTTTGCACCGAAGATACGAAAAAAATTAAACAAAAAAATTATTTCAATCATTAACTATGCAACCTAAAAGAAAGAAAAAGGAGCTGCGTAAATTTTTTATGACGAGTAATATATATTAATATTTTAAAATTAATTATATTTAATAAAATTAAATTTGCCAATATATTGAATTCCATTGAAACCAAATTCAAAAATTGTAATCCACCACAGAGGCCGCCAAATAACCAGAAGAAGAACAAGTGAAACCCAACTCCGACCGCAGGATCCGAGGCGACTCAGGCCGAGTCAAACCCAACTGAGTCACTACTGACAGGCCCGGGCCCGGGTCCCCAAACGACATCCGTCTTCAATTCATCATTAACGTATAATTGCCCCCGGGCGAGGCCCACAGAGCACGGGACTCAGACACCAATGACAAACCCAAACGTGTTCCCGTGTCAGCCTCGTAATTTCACAGGACCTCGTCTTGTCCCCTCGCCAGGGGACCCACCCCCGAGCGCAGAAGCCCCCATCGCATCACAGATGACAAGTGGGTTTTTGTCGAGCCGCAATAGGCAACCGTACGGGGCTGAAGGCGCAATAAATAGCGGGACCACGTGGTGGCATCTGCAGCGTAGGATCCGGAAGAATCTCGGCCGTCGATCTCGGCGTTTGACTATGTAGCTTTTCTGGGAGACCGTACGATGCATTAAATGCCGTTTCGCTGTAGCTCGCCCGGGCACATCGAATTCCGTGGTTAGCACGCGCCAGCGAGCTGCTCTCCTTTATTTTGCGGCTGCGAGGGCACGGGCTCCGGAAGCGCGTGGAAACTGATTGGAAGTACCGCCCCCCTGAAGCGTCGGTGTCGGCGTTTAAATCGGGTCCTCGTTGTTCGGGCTATTTTTTTGTTTCCCGGGCACCTTGTCATCCGCTCAGCCCGCTGACACCGACGTTACCGGTAACCGGTCCCCTCCTCTGCCGCCCACGTACGCTAGTTTCACTAAAATGATTCTAATTACCACTTCCAACACGACAACAGTTTTTTACCACAAGCGACCCAAATGCCACTATGGTACGCCGATGAATGTATGTATGTATGTATGTACAGTACAATTCTGTAGGAGATATTATTTTTTAAAATAAATTTATTTTTTTAAAATTATGAGTTTAAATAGTTTAAAAGTATTTATAATCGGTATTAATTTATTTTAATTTATAATTTTTAAAAATAAATTTATTTTTAAAAATAATTCTAGTAAATTAAACACATCCCTTGCGTTTGGTCAGTTAAAAATGAATGAATAGAAAATATATGAAAAACTTGTATGTTTTCGTGTTTGACCCGAGATGAAAAATTGGAGTTATAAAAATATATATGAAAATTTATGTTATTTTTATGACAATCATAATAATAAATTTTACTATGAAAAAAATATCAATATTATAACAATATCTCTCTTCACTTATTATATAAAATTATATAATTATATACATAATGACAAAAATAATATTTTAATCAATATTATTTTTTTTAACTTTTTTTCTACTCCAACCGAAAAATATCCTTTTTTCTTCAACCTAAAATTTTAAAACCCTTTTTCAATACTTACCAAACAAAGGGTACAGGATTCAAGTAAGCTATGATGATCAGCTAAGTCCATCCGTCTATACCACGTAAAAAAGAATTAGAGGTAGATCTAAGTCCGCTAATATGATAAAGCATAATTCTATCATAGGAAAATTTTATATTTGAAGATGTGAAGAGCCTACACCTCACCTGCACTTTTTCAACCCTGCGTCAGTCACCACTGGGCCATAAAATTCATTTATTAATATTTTTTAAAAAATACATTCAATCAGATTTTTTAAACCGTAAAAAATTAGAGATTAGAGATTAAATTTTATCTTTTAAATAATTTTTATTATATTTCTGAATATACGTATATTTTTAATTGGTTTTAATAAATAAAATAGATACATAAAAATAAAAATAAAAATAAAAATTTAAAAGAGAGGAGTTAGGCATGAAAAATAAAATATGGTGATAAATAAAATATATTAAATAGTATAAATATGAAGATTATAAAACTTGTTGACGCTCATATAAATACATAAAATGCATGCAATATTTAATTATTTTTGTTAACTGCGAAATTATCACTTTTTTTATGTGAGAATAAGGCACATAATTTATTCGTGTACGAGAATAACGCATGAAACTACCGTTTATACTACCGCTTTTTTTAGCTTGAGTTCAATGTATGAGGAAAAAATGACTTTAATTTTACATTGTCTTGTCATTATTTATTTTAAAAATTAATCATTAAATTAAATATTTATATGAAATATATTATGCCTGAAAAATATTATAGTAATTTAACGGTTGAATTTTATGTAAATATAATTATAACAAAATTAAAACAATTTGTACATTGTACTTCGAATAGCTTTTAAATTGTTTAATTTTATTATATTTTAATATAACATAGGTAGACATATGATTGTAAATTAATCAAATGTTTATAAACAAATTCACATTTGAATCAATAAAATATTATTTGTGTTCGTCAAGTAATATTATTATTCGTGAACATAATTAAGGTGTTCGTGAATGTTCATAAATAAGTATTTACGAATTATTTTTGAATATTATTTGTGTTCATAAAAATTATTTGTAAATGATTGGTTAACAAATTAATTATTATATATAAAATTAGTTTTTAGTAAATAAAATTATATTTTATTTAATATAATTTAATAAGCATATATTTTTTTATATGTGATGGTGTGTATAAATATACTCATATATATAAATATACTCATATATATACACTTATATTATTATTAAATAAAAGCATTTGTGTTATTTATTATTATTATTGTTATTATAAAATTTACATGAATTGCATTTAATAATTATTTAAATATATTAAATAAAAATAATTCATTCTAATGTTTTTGTTTTAGATAAGTCTATGATATGACTTTTTTATATGTTTTTAGGATTTAGTAATTATGTTCATAAACAAATTTAAAAACATTTAATCATAAATTCATTAATAAATAATAATAAATAAGTTCTAATATATTATTATTTGGTTTAATTGGTTTGACAGTCCTTCGTATGTTATGGTATCCTAATTAATATAATATATAATTTTATTTAATTCATTAAACATAACATTAAAGTTTTCGATTATACTCGTGTTCAAAACCCGTGGCCGACATTTCTATCTGATGCTACCGTCATCGGAGTCGCGACTCCAGCCGATCACGTTTTTTTTTTTTCAAGATTCACCTAAATTTAAAGTTCTGTTTTCAAAGACTCGTTTTCTTAAACCACTTTTAAAAACAAAATATCAAATAAGCCTAAAACTTAACATTAACAATCGCTGGCAAGACTATTGTTAATTAAACACTCGAACTCGAAGCTCCCACCCACCGGATATATACATCAACAGTCCACGACGTCGCAAGTTCGCGGCTATGATAAGCTGCCCATTGACATGGACTCATGATCCAGTTGCCAACAGTTAATTTTTTTTTTTTATTTTTTTTACCCGAATTAATATATTTAATTATAGGCTGTGCAACATGAACAAACTCGCATTATAAATTGTAACATGCATGTTGATAATCCGGCACAGCACACTTGGAATAAAGTTAGCATATCTACTGAAGCATATATATATATATATATACTAAAGCGCTGCAAAATCATATAGCTTCTATAGCTGCATATGCTTTCTCTTCCATATCATAACCCCCGAAGTACACATTTCCAGTTGGCCAATATATATAATATTAAAAAAAAATTAAAAAAACAAACAGCTGAACAAATGCTTGGTAAAACAGGACGACATTTCAGGTGAAAAATATAATTATTTGCATTAATTTTAACTAAAGTCCATATTCTTCGAGATTCGGTATTGGCAATCATAATCCCACCATTTTTATTCACCGACCCAAACTAAAATATAAATACATGGTAGCGTTCTTAGATTTAGACCCACCTCATATTACTAAATTAGTTATAGGTGCGCGTTGTTTTGTGTCCTAACACCAACCCTATATATATGTGTGTATATATATATATATGGATTCACCAACTAATGTACATCTGGCTTTATATTATTGAACCCGGCGTATATTTGATTTGGAGAGGGAGCAACCTAATCTACCTCGTTTCAAGGAAATGCGTATATAATTTAATTTAATTTGGAGAGGGAGCAACCTGATAATAACAACAATAATAATAATTAATGATTCCAGTTTTTAAAATCTTTTTAGTTTTGTATTTTTTTTAAAATTTATTGAAGTTAATCCTTATTTGAATTTAAAATTCTATAAAAAATTGTTTGATAGGTAGTTTTAATTTCACTGAAATTATAATTTTTTTTAAAGAATTGGGTTCGGTATATAAATTTTATTTTAAAACTCAAATAATTTTAAATAAAATAAAAAAATAAATATATTAGACATGATTTCACCACTGAATCCTATTTTTTAAATTATTATATAAGCTTTTTGTCTAGATTAACATTTTATTGATCCAGTAATTTGATTAAATCTTATTCGATCGTAATTTGGTTAAAATCAACAGAATACTATAATATCATGTGTGTCGAAAAAAGTTATACATAACATTATTATTTTAAAATTATATAATAACATTTTGAAAACAGCCAATCAGATAAGAAGATCCAAACAAATTGACATGAGCCGATTTTGTCACTGCATGTCTCAATTCATTTTAATTTTTTTTAATAAGATTAAGGCTCCGTTGGAAATTATTTTTCCCATTTTCCTGTACGTATTTGGTGTAACAAATAAAATTATTCAAGAATCTCTAACAGAAATAGTAAGATCAAAGAAGCTTCCACGTTAAAATCAAGCTTAAATTAATATCAATTCAAAGAAGTAATGAAAACCAAAGGATTCGATGAATTGCATTCCTCTACGATTAACATCCCGTGTTTAGCGGAGAGAACAATAAATTATGCAAGTATTAGCTAGATTGGTAATAATTTCCTTAGGCAACATGTGTCAACAATAATGTTTGAATTTATATTGCACCTTTTGATAAATTGAATGAAAAATTTGGTATTTTACAAAAATATTTGGATATTTGTACAAATTTATTTTAACATTGTTTTTTTATTTGAATTGCCATGATTTTTTTTTCCTTGGGTGTGTTTAAATTTATATGTTTTCTTAGTACGATTTGTCATTTTTTATGTATATTTAGTTTTATTTACTTCTTGAAAAGCTATGAATTTCATTTTGCTTGTCAAACGGAGGAAAATGTTTTCCTACAAACTCAAGGTAGAAAACATAAAATTAAAAATAATAAAATATTATTTTTATTTGTTAAAACCTAAAAATAAAAATAAAAATTTATTATTTTTAATTTTATATTTTTTTTTACTTAAAAACAGCTATCATATTTTAAAAACAAAACATAAACCATCTCAACCAAATAGCTAAGGATATGATTATTCTGTTTTATGTTTTTATTTTTAAAATATAATAATTATTTTTAAATAAAAAGAATTTAAAAATAAAACATCAAAAGATTATTATAGTTCTAGATATCTTATAAAATAAAAATAACCTTTTATTATTTTAAAATTTTAATTTTTATATCAAAAAATAACTATCATATTTTAAAAACAAAAACAAAAAAAAATAAAACAATCAAACTCTAATATCCCATGCCCTTATGAGCATAATATTTAAATCTATATATGCGACCGTCATTTTTTACTTTTATTTTTTTTTTTTCAAACACATTTTGAGTGTCATATGGGGATGGGGGTGAAGGTAGGTACGAAATTTCTCAAGCCTAATCTCACTCTGTAAAAGTTGACAAAACTTGTAAATAATTTTCATTCGGTAAAAGGAATCAACGTTTATATGTATAAATTTATATATAACACTATACGGGGGCGTAAAAGCTTTTTTTATGTTTTCTCGCATCTTTTAGGTGAATTGTCTGGGTTGCCTCACTCCGTACCAAGGGTAACTGCCACCTCGTAAGACCAAAAAAAGAAGAAAAATAACATGTTTTTAAAACTTCTTCTATGATAATTATAATTAAAGAGGTCGGTTAAGTAGCTTTCGGAGGCAGGGGTAAAATAAGTCCTACGAGTATATGGACATGTTGGTCTGATATCCAGGCAGGAGGTATACAGGCGATGACAGCACTGTTTCATAATAAACATATCATATTAGAATTGGTCTGACGCTAAATGACAAGTTAGTACTTTTATTTATTTTAGATATTTTAACTGTTTTGTTATATGAAATTATTACTACTCAAAATATTTTATGGTAAGAAAACTATAAATTAATGCATTCATTCATTCAAAACACGTAACACAATGTTACCAGGAAAACAACAATTGTTTCCTCCAAATTGAAGAGTAAATATAAAAAAAAAAAAAGTAAAACTAGTAGTTTTCTTAAGTTGGAAAATAATTTGGCAAAGTAACAATTGCCGACGGCAAAATGAGTTTACAATTTTAATATTATACTTTGAATATATTTTTTTTTCTCGTGTGTTGATTTAACGTGATCCAAAATAATAATACACCGATTTATAATAAAGGTGGAATAAAATTTGCAAAATGTTTTAGTAGCGACTTTGATAAAATAATAATTATCAGAATGAAATAAAAAAAACTCGTAATTAAACTATAGCAATATCGTAAATTTTTTAAAAATAATTCTAAGTTTGGTTTGTTTCTTTTAAGATTTGTTAAAACAATTTTTGAAAAAAAATTAGGGTAATTTCTTTTAAGCTAGGGTAATTTGTTTAAGATCGACAATTTTTTTATTTAAAAGATAATTTAAGTTAACAATTTAATAATGGGTAACAATTTAGGGATGTAAACAACGCCGTGTGAGTTTTACCAAAACCCAACCCTATGGGTAGTTGTAAAATCCGAACCTGAAAATATAACCCGAATTCAGATTTAGGGTGCCCGACAAAAAAACCCGAGAAACCAGAAACCAAATTCTATCCCCTTTAAATTTTATTATATTTTATTCAACAAAATATTATATTCATAATTTTAAAGCTGTGAGTTAAAAATGCTTATATTTTAATAATAAATTTAATTTATTAATTTAAATATTATAATATACTCAATAAACATTTTTATAAAGGCTTTATTTGGACTATGTAATTTTAACATTTGTAATATCAAATTTATTTAAAATGAATAAATCTCGTTAACGCTATTTAAAATATTTTATTTTATTTTTAAAATATTATTTTGACGATTTCTATGAATATTTTATTTTATTTAAAAATATATATTAATTAAACTAAATGATTGGTTGGGTTGGGTTTGATGACACCGAAACCAAACCCTGCCGTTTGCATGTCCAGGTATATTGTGCTATATATCTCAAAAATGATTTTTATTAATTTATTTATCGTATAAGATAATACTTTTTGTATGAGGACTGTGGAGTCCTCAGTCCTCACACGAGTCCTGCTTGATTTTTATGCATTATTTGCTTATATGAACATTTTATCCATGGTCAATATTATTAATCACAAAAGTTAAAAATGAAAAACGGAGAGTAAATAAAATGGGATTAGATGTCTCAATCAAGCGAAAACATCATTGCTTGCTTAATTAGTATTATTTAAAATTAGACATTGAAGCATGATGGAAAAAATTAAAATTAAAATCAAACTAATTAACCCTTTAAACAACATATACTTCACAAGTAATTCGTCGAAACATAAAAGTGAATGTGTAAACCATAATTAAATGTCATGCTACAAAAAAAGGCTGATGAAACATAACTTCTTTTTAACTCTATTTGTTTGGGGAAAATTAATTTTATTGTTTCCAATATTTGGCGAAATGAAAAACAACTCAAAATCGTTTCATGGTAAAAGCTTATTTTACTGTTAGAAAAAATAACATTATCCGAAGCTATAAAGTTATTTAAAAAACTAACTATTTAAGATAACTCCATGTGAAATTATTTGAACCTCACACTCGAGAGTCATTTTAAATTTATTTTGAAGAAGTTTCTCTCACTCTTCTAAGAGATTATTTTTTAAACACCATCTAAAAAATTTTATAATGGAAAAACATATAATTCTCTTGAATATAAATTGTTTTACCATGTAGAAACTATTTGTCCTAAAATAAACAAAAGACTTACTATAACAGTATAACTCTTGATGAACTAATTGTTTATGCGTTTTCCAACTATAATTCATTATATTAATTTTTTTTTAAAACATTGAGTACATCTTGCGCCAAATTTCGCACCAAATAAACAATGACAATGGCAAAAAATTTATTTTCCCATATATAAAAATATTGGTCATAATTAAACAGTCTAGCAAGCATAGACAAACGAGAACACCTTATATTTTTATTTTCTAAAGTTCAAGCACCAATTCATTATATACAATTTGGAAGCATTTAAAGTGCACTGAAAAGCAGCAATGAATATTGGAAATTAAAGCATACGGGGAAAGCAAAGCGCCAAGAATTCATCGCCGGATGACAGAAACCTCAAAAACCATCAAGTTTGAATAAAGGAGGCATTCAACGGATGTTCGTGTATGGTCTGAATCTGACGCCTTTATTGGGGGTCTGAAAAACGCAATTTTGTTCATGAGTTAAAGTTTAAAAAATCAACTAATTTACTCCTACGATTTTTTTTATTTTATTAATTCTACTCAATCATTAAACTCGATATTTGTACACCAGAATGTACAAAGTCAAACAATGTGCCGATAAAATTTCATAATAAATTAAGCATAAAAAATAAAGGTATATTTTATAAAAATATATATATAAAGCTATATTTTATAAATAAAGCATAAGACCACAAAAATTAATCAAGAATTAATGTTGGTATATATATACATGCTACCAAACCGAGGATCACCTCACCGGGCGATATGAGTATATATAGATGAATCGCCTCAGAAATAATATTCAAGAAGAACTTGAAGCACCAATTCATAATATTAATTTGCACCTATAAATTAAATGTTGCATATGTATATATATAGCTTGCAAATCTTTAAATAGTTAAGGACGCAATTAATAAATGTTATGAACTTTTTAGGGACGTACAGCTCCCTCTTTGTTTCCATATATTCACTGACGTTGAGAAAAAAGCTGTTAATTAATGAAGGGGCACAGAGTCTCACAAATGACACGGAACTGATAGTCAACTCCACGGACCTCTTTCTTTTTTAACAGAATTAATAGCGCGTACTAATTAACAAAATAATAAAGACTTAAGTAAAAACAAATAAATGAATAAAGCAGGACGATCTTGTATGTTTGTGCGTGTAGTTATTGAGAGCGTGGTTGGGACGCAGAAATTAATGCACGTGAGGGTGTGTTTCTCGGTGGCGGTGTGGGTGGTTGTGTCACATGTGTCTTCACTTCACTTCACTTCACACCTCACAAGACATCCCCTCCCTCCTCCGGTGTCTCCGTCTTAATTTCTATAAAAGCTGCCTTTGAGGCGCTAGGGTTAATATCCAAGATCAAACCTTCAAACCCATATGCGAGTTTGTTTCTTCTGTGTGTGTGTGTGTGTGTGTTTGTATATTATATATATATGCATATATATAATACATGTAGCGTTTGAGCCTTTTTAGGGTTTCGTGTATTTTGTGTTTCATAGAGAGAGAGAGAGAGAGAGATGATAAATTAATGGAAGGGTCTGTTTGAGGGGAATGTTGGCTGGCTCGAGGCATTCACTTCTTCATTTAACTGAAGAGATGAAAGGTGAATTGAACAGTGAAGATCGTCTCGGACCAGGCTTCATTCCTTTCAAACTTGTTCTTCCTTGCTCGATTTGTGGGTGTCATTTGTGTGTGTGTGTGTGTGTGTGTGTGAGAGAGAGAGAGAGAGAGAGAGAGATCCCCCTGTGTCAATTTGTTTTTGTGTACGTATGTTCAGGATGGACAATCGATCTACTCACCTGAGATTGTTACTCATCAGACCATTGCAGTGGCGATTCGGGACCGGCTGTCGTGATTTCCAGCAGGTTCATCAGAAATTTTCACAGCCCACTTCAACCACCGGCCATCCACCATACTCCTCCAACCCATTTCACTTGTTCCTATAGTTTTTTTTTAGTATTTTTATCTCAGCTTCTTCACAAATTTTTTATATTTATTTTTCGTACATATATGAGTTTCAATATTACAGTTTTTTTTTCATTGCATGTGTGTGAATTAATGTATTTGAATCTCATGTGCCTGCGTGCGAGCTAGTCAGCAGAACGTTTTATACTTTCAGATCTGTTTCTGATCTCCCACCTCGAGAGCTTCATTGTTTTTATTTATTTGATTAATTCCCAAAACAGGTGAAAAAACATTCGTCAAGAGGCGTGTTGCACCTGGGAACAGATCAAGAGAGAAACTAGAGGAACATGAGAGTCTGTATTCTTTTCATCAGATCAATCATCAGTACCTTGTTGGCTATGCCCTGATCCGACACCTACAAATGACCTACATCTATCTGTCTTTTATATAAATAATTGTATATATGTACATAGACACCATATAGATATAGCTGTAGCTACCTACCTGGAATAGGGTTATTTCTCGAGAACTCTCCTGTTCTGCAGCTTCAATTAATACCACTTTTCAAGGCTATCATATCCACAATTTCTAGTTGTTTCCACAGCCACAGATTGCTTTTACGTTTATTTTAACTTTTGCTTTTTTGGGCAGCAGAAGGATCCATTAGACATGAACGTGAATCAAGCCTCTCTTATTGGATTCTTGATTAAGATGGGGTTATTTTATTTTATTATTATTTGTCGTTCTGTGAGTGCGTGCCCTGCAGGTTTTTTTTTGTCTACAAATGCGTGGGTTTTTTTGCTTTATTAATATTAGTCCTGTGAATGCGAGCCCTGCAGGTCTGGTCTGTAAATGTAAACTGTGATGAATTGAATTTGGGTTCTCCTTGATTTCACCCATTCATCAATTATAATATTGAAGCTACCTACTCAAGGTGAGGCAGCTGGCAGCATCTACATCTGGAACATCAATTAGTTGATTCCATGCATATATTATATGCATATGCACCAACGAAAACTTGCTTGAGTTTATATAAATATATATAGACGTACAGCGAGAGCGATGGGTCTGCTAATTTCTTTGTATTGAGCATCGCATTGTGGGTTTGAAGTATTGTCACATGTGTGGACATCGTTTATATATTTATTTATTTATCCAACATTTTCCCTCATTATGTAAAGAGTTGTATGAGCCGGTGTGATCATGTCATATTTAGGTTAAAACCGGAGAATCCAACAAGTTGGGATCAACTTCTCCTAGATTTGGTCCAGGCCTTAAGAGAGATGCATTGCACGAGAGATGGCAAATTGCCAGTGCATACATGGAGGGAGGATCGTGTTCATGTCATATTTTGGGCTCAGACAACCTTACATTGTGGGTACCTCGTTGCATGAATTTGGAAGAGATTTGAGAAGTACTTGTTTGAAATTTTGAATGGCTCGTAAGAAAAGTTATGGGATTTTGAAGGATATTTGTCAGACATTAACCCTTATCCATGTCACTATAGTATGTCGGGTATCGGACAACTTTCCCCACGCTCTCTCTCTCTCTCTCTCTCTCTCTCTCTCTCTCTCTCTCTCTCTCTCTCTCTCTCTCTCTCTCTCTCCATACGCCTGCAGATTCAATCTTCATGTTCTGAGAACCTTAGAATAGGACAATACAGGAAGAAGTAATTAATTAAATTATTCCACATATTATAGTTCAAATTTCTGTTCCCTTCAATTGATTTGTCATTCCTGTCCTCTCATCTCTTTTCTTTCATCCTATTTCTTCATCACAAATCGCAATCGATTAATTTGTTGTTTTGGCCTATGCTCTTCTGCATATGCTACCACGTTTTCTTTCTCCTTAAAATTGCATTAATGATTTCTAAATATGGAGTTAATTTTAATCTGATAATTTTGACAATTATCCCAAGAATTCTAGCATTTTAATTACCGAAAACTCGTGTGTGTGTGTCTGGGTACAAAAATGTGCTTTAAACATTTTCTCGACGTCAGTTAAAAGTTAGAATAGGTGTTTTATAATTATGCCAGTACTGATTTTACAGTCGTTTTTTTTTTAATGTGTATTGGCATTTCAAAAACTTCAAAATTGTAGGTTTTTTTAGTGCCAATTTAACCGTAAGGGTAAATTTATTTTTTTATAATTTTTTTGTAGTCCGTTTGGGCGAAAATATATGCTGGCTATATAATATTTATTTACTTGTCAGAAATTATGTTATTTGTTATGTCATAAGAAAATGGTAACAAAAAGGTTTTCCCTTTTTTCAATTGGTTGTTTGAAAACTTACTAACATTTCTTATGCAGCACAAACCGTTTATCTTCCATTGTTATTCTTGTTCTCAAATTTTTTTGACTGAAGACATGGTGGGTAAAAGCTTTTTTCACAATAACTGTTTTATTATCTATGAAAATGTTGTCTTTTAAGACATGTTAAACGTAAATTATTGTTATTTTTATAGACAATAGTGTAGCCATGCAAAGTCCTTAGAGGGGAAAAACAAATCCCCAAAAGGAATAGATAAATAATAATAATAATTATTATTATTATTAGAATAAAAATCGCCGGGTTAGATTTACTCGGGATTGAGCCTAGGCTAGGCTCCTTTTAGAAATTAGAAAAGTAAACCAATCAATAGTTATTATAATAATGCAATAAAAAATGGAAAATGCTTTAGGCTCCTTAATTTCCCAGATTTTTCAACGGCCAAAGCTTACCCTATATAGATACACTCTAAATATCATATTTACTTGGGTTAATTGGATTATTCTAACACCCTCCACTTACTTTCGAGGTGTTCAGATTTACTGATAAGTAAGTTTAGCTTACCACCATAATAATTTGAGTAATTTCATATTTGCTTTAGAAATTAACCATTACATTAAATATTCATATAGTATGTATCATGCTTGTAAAAATTTATGGTAATCTAACGGTTAATTTGTGCGTAAAAACTAATTAGAAAAAATATAATAAAAATAAGTTAATTTTAATTCATATTAATTTAGATTTTTTAATTAAATTTATACACAAATTAATTGTTAGATCATCATAAAATTTTACGAGCATGATACATATTATATGAATATTCAATTTAACGGTTAATTTTTCAAATAAATATTAATTTAATATTAAAATTACTCATATTACCATGGTAGTGAGCATAACTTAGTTACCAATAAATCCAAACTCGAAAGGAAGGAGAGAAAGGAGTTCGAATTTGCTGGTAAGCAAGTTCAGCTTACCACCTCCATTTCGTGGCCACGTGTAGCACAAGTGAAATATATCTTGTTATATACCATATAAAAGTGTGCCGGTGTTGAGCATTTATTTAACTTTGTGAGTATTGCAACCAGCAAAAGTTACCAAAATATCTTGAAATAAAATAAAATGGAAAAGTAACTCTAAAAATTTTGCCCTCCTCTTCAGAGGTGCACCCCTCTTTGTAGTATACATATAAGAGCATCCACACACTAGGTTCTCTATAATTTAATTTTTCCTATAATTTAGGAAAAAATATATACATAATTATCAAAAACTCATTTACCGTAGGTTTCCTAAAATAGGGTATAGATATAGGGAATGAATAATAAATCTCTATATTTAGGGATTTACTATTCATCCTTAAATGCTTTTCATATAATTTTTAAATATATATTATTAAATTTGTAACTTTTTGATTGGTTATAATAAATGAAAGGATGATAGAGAAATAATATAAAATGAATTAAATAATAAATGTAGATAAAAATAGGAAATGAGATGTTTAATATTTTTGAAAAATAAGTAATTTTTTTACTATTCATCCCCAAAATAGGGATGAAAATACCAAAGTTGGTGTGAATGCTCTAACTAGTTAATATATACTGATGTTTAAAAATTAAGTTAAAGAGTTTTTTTAGCTGAAATAACTTTATATACATATGCATGCAAGCATTTATGGATGTATATATATTATTATATTGTTGTTGTTATTATTATTATAAGCCTACAATTGCATTAGCATTTATCTAATTCTATAATATTCTAGATATAATTTTTATATATAATACCTTAATTAGAAAAAAAGTGGGCTAATTAATTTTTCCAAAATAATAATAAAAAAGTTATAAAATACAACTAATAAGGGATAAATTAATCAAAAAATATTTAAAATGAATAATCCAATAAAATATAATAAATTTATGGTCAGAATGAAAATGAAATAAAATATCTCCATATATACATGGTTTTAAAACAAGCTTTGGAAGGAAAAAGGTTCTGAAAAAAAAAAGGGTGAGAGAGAGATAGAGAGTTCATCTTTTCCAAAATCCATCTTTAATATTTATCCTCCTTACCATATTTAACCACTCACTATATAATTCATTTGATGCTACCATCGTTCCTTCATATTCGTCCTGCATGTTTTGTTTGGTTCTTAGATCCTGTAAAACAAAAACAACAAGGACAAAAAAAGCAAAACAAAAATAATAAAGTTTTTTAGAGTCCTAGGCAACTGTGGTGTTGAATAATAAATTTTCAATCATAATTATTTGAACCAAAAATAATTGTGTTGAATGTTTATCTTTTTACTGACATATTAACATCAGTTTTTATTACATTTGTCACAAGAGACCTATATATATATATATATATATATATATATATATATATATATATATATATATATATATATATATCCTACATTTCATTGTTAAAAAACCCAAAAATATACTTGAATAAAATAAAATTTGAAACTAAGATTCTAAATGAACCAAACTAAATTGAATAATAAAAAATTTAAACGTGTTCATCACTGTTTATTAATGAATTAAATCGAATACGAGCTTTAAAACGATATGATGTTAAAAAAACATACTTGCTAAGCTAATTATCATTGTTTAATAAATTTAAATAATTATTTTAATTCGTGCCACTATTATAACAATAGTAATAATAATGATAATAATTAATAGACCATTTATTTTTATTTAATAATAAATTAACAATATATGTTTATTAAAGTACATTTAATAAAAAATATACTTATATTTAATAAAAGTAAATTTTATATATGATAATTGATTTGTTAGTTATACGTTCATGAACAGTTCTCACAATCGTGAATAATTTTAGTGAATAATTCACGAATACCATAGTTATATTCATGAATATATTTATGAATAATGTTATTTATTAACGAAAAAACATCAATAATCTTTACTTACATGAATGTGAACTTGTTTAAATTTTTTTGATTTGTTTAGTGCCTATGTGAATCCAATCAAGAGAAGTAATGATTTTACTTGTTATTCTTTGGGGAAAAAAGTATTATTATAACACATTAGTCATACATTAAACAAAAGTTTTTTAATTTAAATGAAGCTAAAACAATTATATGAGTTCAAACAAAATCAGGTGATGACAACTATAATTTTTTCTTCTATTTACATATAAACTTTTATTGTGTTTGATTAAACAAAATAAGTTGACGGGTGGCTTCAAAATTATAAATCTTACTAATATAATATTGTGAAGAGTGTGTCAACCTAATTAGTAACATGTTATGATATTTAGACAATTAATATAGGTTATTATGATATGATATCCAACGGTAAATTAAATATTAATAAAATATCATATATGTTATGTTTGGCTTTATGATATGATATGTCATTATTATGTTATTTTTATTATTTCTTATATGTTTACCTCAATATCTTTTTATTCTCGTTGGTCTATCTAAGCTCAACTTTTTTTTTATTACTTCTTTTTTTTATACCGGGTAATCAAATGCATTGAATTATAAGATAACAAGTATATAAATGTTTGAAAATAAGGTCACATGTATTAAAAAGAAAGATATGTACAAGCTTAAGACGTTATTGATGTGGTTCCACGCAACTGGATATAATAAATTTGTAGTCCAATCAACATGAACCACATCAATGTGTTTGTACAAAAGTGTCACCTGATGCTTATATATAATATTTATTTTTTCATGAGTTATGATATCATGTATACTGTTATGTAATAATGAATTATTTATGTTTGTTTTCTACATTTTTAAACATTGAACCTATTAATTAATGTCACAATAATTAAAAGATTTATTAAAAATGTAATATATATATATATATATATATATATATATATATATATATATATATATAAAATGTACCTCATCCCAAATTCAAAGTTACTTCAAGTTCGGAAAAAATGAGGCCTATTTGTTATATTTTGTGTTTGTAAATTTCTCATGGAGAGCATATATACTTTTTGCACAATTTTGAGTCATCAATGTTTCATTAATTTTGTAAAAAAAAAATTATATTATTGTCAATATGAAAACAAAAAAATTTAAATGGGATTTATTTGGCATATTAATTGGTATTAGCTCTCATAATCTAGTATTTCATGTTCCATATACACTACATTAAAAAAAAGGTAAAATGAAACTCGATGACTTTTATACTTCAAACCAAAATATTGTATTAAGTCATAATAGATGTTTAACTCATAATATTATGGTTATTTCAAGTCACTTGAAGAGTGGATAAATTTTTTTTATGAGAATTATGAAAAGAAAGAACGATTCATGATCTAAAACTTTCTGCATGTTCAAAAAAATAATTGTTATGACATGTCTGATAAAAAACAAAACAATATGACTATAGTATATTGCGGATAATATGATTTATCTATATATACATATTTATTATCCAATAATATTTATTAAAATCATTATTTACATATAATTATTTTTAAAAACTTTAAATTTAAATAAATTTTTATTATGTTATTATATTATTTTAAAATATTATCATATTATTTTGTTGATATTATAATATTTTATTCCCGAATTGCCCCTAACAAAATCTCAGGCCAACAGTTCACCGGCGCGAAGAACACACCCCTGCCTCGCTCCAATTTTCCTTCGATTGAACACGCAAATTCCTCTATCGTCTCTAACCCAATAGCAAGAATCGATTGGACCGTACTTCTATTGAAACCCTAACCCTAATTGGCCATTTTGGTCTGATTCTGGGAGCGAGTGAGCATAAGCTCGCTGAAGACGGCGACAATGGAGGTCTCTGTTCTCGGAAGAGGCTTTCAGCCCCTAATCCCCGAACCCACAGCTCACGTATCTTCTTCTTCTACTACGGTTCGGCTAAGGCACTCTCTCCCTGTGCCTGCCGAGCCCCTCTCCGATCCTCCCTCCGCCACCTTCTCTCCCCTCTCCACCGCGCCTCGGAAGCATCAACCCGCCTCATACGCGAGAAGGCAGTCCCTCATCTTGGAGTTTCAAAAGTCCTCGGATTTGGGTTCTGCTCTTTCCAGGTATTGTCGGACAAATTAGAACATGTCCAGCAACTTATTGAGTTAACACGTTTGGTGAAGCGTGTTTTTCTAATATGAGCTTAGAAAATGAAAATACTCAGGACCAACATTTTAATATTTTTATGTTGCGTGATTTCAAGTGTTGGAACACTTTTTACACTTGCGACAGGTCCATAACATAAGAACTGCGATTCATGTACACATTTATGTACATATGCATGTATAGATTCGTGAGGCCTTACGAAGGCACAACTTATTGTGCCCCAAATTGTACGCTTCCAAATGGGTCGTTGGAAGTGCATGCAAAAAGAAAGAATAGGTGCAAAATAATGATATTATATGGATTCACTTTTTACAATGCGATCTCAATCCATGCATTTAGAAGTTGTTGATTCCAATCCCATTGATGTTAGGACTTCATGAGGTCTCACATGAGTGAGTGTGTATAATATCATTACTTTCACAATGCAGGGGATCACTTATCCTTACCTGCGACATTAATGGGCAGGTTTGGTTGTCTCTGTATCTGTGACATTTTGCACACAAACATTAATATAAAGTCTGGTCTGGTTTTACGTCACCTCAAAATTCTATGGTTTTATAGGTCGGGAGGGGTATTGAAGACACAAGATTTGAATGTCATTTTGCGCCATTATGGAAATTTAAACAGATGGCATGATCTTTCGCAGGTGTAGATACTTTCTTTGATATAAAAATCATTGTCTATCATAATATCTTATCTGTATTTTTCATTTGCAGATTGGGCTTGGCATTAATCTTATCAAGATTAATTTTCTTTGATTTTTTCCATGATTAAATCCAATCATCTCTATGTCAAATTTCTGATTTATTCTGTCCAACTGTAGGGTCTTGCAGCCATTTACATCACTGCTCACATTTGCACCGTAGACTAGGAAAGATGAGGAAGTGATGAAAGCTAACAGGAGAAATGAAAAAAAAAAATGTTAAAAATGAACTGCCCAAAATGTTCATTTTGCTTTTATTGCCTCATTTTACTTGTTTATGGTGTTGATATGTAAATGACCTTATGTGGTGATGATGATAAATGGAAAGATTGTATTCTTGAATTGGAAGTTGTATTGCTCTAGTTGTGTTGGAAAATGATTAACATACTTTTATTTGATGGGCATATCATGTCTTGAAAGTTGACCAATTGTGCAATCTATTTGTCATTTCAGTTTTGCATTTATGTGTATCCATTAAAAAATGGATTGTGGATGTAACTAAAGAAAGAAAGAAATGTCTACAATATGGTTCAAGTTTATAAGAATGTTGTTTCTAAGAGGAGCCTGTGGATTCGAGTCATTGTGCACCATAATGGTGGAGAATAGGACAAAATAGTGCACCATTGTTGCAGGAAGGTTTAGAAATATGAATCCATGAAATTTTTAGTCGTCCTACATAGTAGTTAATTTGTTTCACCAATACTTTTTCCAATGTTTGAATTCAAATTCATCCAATTCTGTGTATGCATGCTTGGTTTGATTTTGTTTTGGTCAGTGCGTATACACTTTCTGTTGCTGTCCACTTGGATATCTTTTTACCAAATACTGGGCCTACTTTTTCCCTCTAATATAATCAATGACACTGAATAGCTGTGATTATTGCAGCTCTTTGTGTGGATGCAGAAACATGGAAAAATTAGCGTTTCTTCCTACAGCAGTTACATAAAGTTCATTGGACAAAACTTTAGACCATCAAAGGCTATTGAAATTTACAATAGCATAGAAGATGAGTCAATTAGAAATGATGTCTGTGTCTGTAATTCTGTTCTCAGTTGTTTGATGAAGAATGGCAAGTTTGAGGGCAGCATTAATTTCTTTAACCAAATGAAGCGGAAAGGCGTAATACCAAATGCTGTTACTTACAGTACGGTATGCTGTTTCATTCTTTTATTTCCATATATTAAACTTTTATGGCTCTGCTTTGCTTGTAACATTGAAACGGCAGTTAATTATGTAAATTAGCATTGTTTCTGGAAGCAAAGAAATGATTTTAGAAGGATGAAAGTGGGATTAAGTTTATGAATCCAGGTGGAATTTAATAGTAATCAGTAGAAGTATGACATGATTTATTTTGCGAAAATAAAAAGTAAACCTTTGTTGATTGATGATCTGTAGGGTTGGGGAGAGCACTGCAGATTCATTTCCCTTGATTTTCTCCTTTCTGTGTCTGAGTTGGTTATTTCCCAGCTGCACATTTTTTTTGTTCTTTTTCAAAGAAATTTTTTGTTGTAGATGATGGGATCATGGAACTTCTTTAACGTGAAAATTTTGTTTGTCTATCTCATGTTGTCTTATTACTCAAGCTGCACTTGTTTATTCACTTTCCAATTCATTTCTGTTGGACATGGTCGGCTTGAGAGAGAGAGGGAGAGGGAGTGGGAGAGGGAGATTGATTCTGGAAGGATGCTTAATTAGTCATAGGCTGATCAAGCTCTTATAAGAAAGAAATATATCAGAATCACCGAAACAACCCTTCAGTTAGTCAGTCATATGGGAAATCAAAACACATACAAAACTATTCTGAAATATAAAATAATAAAACATAATAAATAATGACTTTCTGCCTGCCTCCATTATGTCTGTGCAAATGGGTTATTTCCTTTTCAAGGGTGTATGACTGACCATTATTGCCGTTGTCAGCTTCTTACTGGTTGCATGAAAGCTAAAGACGGTTATACAAACGCATTAGAGATGGTTCGGGAGATGGAATATAATGGACTGCGCATGGACAGCGTAATTTACGGGACTCTATTAGGTGTCTGTGCTTCAAATGGGCGGCCTGAGGAAGCAGAGAACTATTTCCAACAAATGAAGGAAGAGGGTCATACGCCCAATGTTTTCCATTATAGCTCTTTGCTTAATGCCTATTCAATAGATGGCAATTTTAGGAAGGCTGATGAGTTGTTTGAAGAAATGAAATTGGCAGGGTTAGTACCAAACAAGGTTTGTGTTTAAATTATGAATAATGTTACATGCAAGTATGTAGGTAAACCGCGTAGGAATACTTTTATTGTCATTGGATTAATATTAAATTTATAAAAAAAATTTATTCATAGTAATTCAATAGCATAGAGAGTGTTTTTATGCGATTTACCTGCATAATATACATGCAAATAGATTTTTTCTTAAATTATATATAGTTTTAAGATTTTGATACCCATACCAATACTGTGATATGCACTCTTTCCTGTGCACTCACATGGTTGAGTGTATGTTGCACTGTCAAAAATTTACTGATGCTGTTCTCAGTTTTATGCACATAAATGGTGCAGGTCATTTTAACAACTTTATTGAAAGTATATGTTAAAGGGGGTTTATTCGAAAAGTCAAAAGAACTATTATCTGAACTGGAAGCTTTGGGATATGCTGAAGATGAGGTACATATCATAACTCTATTGTACCAAAACAATGGAGTATATGAATTTATTTATTTTTTGGTGATTTTTTTACTCAATCGGTGTCACATGAATTAGTCTCTAAAGCATTTTATCTTGTCGAAGATCAGATACACATCATAACATCATTGTAATGACACAAATGCAGATATGATTATTGTTACTACTTTCAATTCTTTGGTGGTGATGCACAAGTTAGTGCGTAAAGCATTTATCAAGTTTTAGTTTACATTTGAAATTCCCTGGCATTTTTCTCTACAAGTGGAATCAGGCTTTATGTTTGAAAATTCAATGTATTTAGATATATGTTATAGTTTAATTGTAAAATATTATCTGATGATTCTATTCTTAGGTTATAATCTTGCTCTTGATGCTGCCTTTGGAAGATTGGATTGGAAATCATACAGGATATGGCCTGAACTGTTAAACTCTTGCAGGTTTTAACTATTAAAGGGGAATGTTGGATTGTTTCAAGACAATCCCATACTGGGTTTTAGTTATCAGGCGGTAGTAGGACTAAAGTATTGAAGTGGATTTGTCAAGTCCATTTGAAGTGTAATCCCAAACACACAATAGGACCAGTACGATCCTGCTGTTCAAAATTGGCATAAAGGATAAGATATCATGCATCTGGTCTAAACTGTAGTTTCTTTTATTTGATTATTTATTATGATTATGGCAATATTTACTGAGTAGAAAATATGTTTAAGATGATGTTCCATTTTCAGCATGGTTTTAATAAATTGCATGATTTGAACTAAACTGGATGTTGCTTTCACACACAATATCAGTCGACCTGTCTCATCAGCTACTGCCCTCAGCTTGAAGTTGAATCTCTTAAGCTTATATATGACTTTAGTCTTATGATTCTTTATCATTGTATATTATTTTACGTTAAGTGTGTATGTAGGCTGATTAAGTGCAAATGAATTTATAGATGCCCTACTGTTTGTTGATGGATGCCCTTGCTAAGGATGGGCATTTGCGTGAAGCTGAATCAATCTTTGTTGAGATGAAGAGAAAACATGTGAAATCTGGTGTGTTTATTTTATTATTTGGTCTGTTTCATATTTAAATTAAATGCACGTGTTGATTTTGGTGTGAAGTCAGAAATGCCCTATATTTGTGGAGGAATTTTCAGGATAGATTCTGAACTGTAAGACAATTGTAATGGAGTCCTACATCATATGTTCTTGTTCAATGTGAGTTTCATTTATTCTTATAAAAAATGTGAGTCTCAGTAAATGGTACCTCATCACATGTCATAAAACCCCATTACGTCTTGCTGACAAGGAGAGGTTTTATGTTCATCTAGGTGTTGTCTATATGAACTAAACAAATCATCAGATTAAAAATACCCAAAGTAAAGAGTGGAAACGTCTTAGTGCAGATATATCATACCAGGGAAAGTGGATGCTATTTCTGGAAGCTTTGCATTATTTTATTTATTTATTTGGTGAGTAATTACATTTAAAAAAACAAGAGAAACTATAAAGAACAAGCAAAGGCACAAGACCCACCCAGGAATGGCAGGTCCTGCATCGGACCAGGCCACAATCAGCCCAGAATACTCACCCATTACAAACATTATAATTGCCCCTGCCCAGCTGCCAAAAATGAAGCAAGTAAATTACAAAAACCCAAACCATAAGTCCATAGGCTCACCCAAACATAATCTCTATATTTTATTCTTATCTGTTTGGATGCATTTTTATTTTTATTATGATTTGTACTGATGTATTCTTTCAAACAGTTTTTTGAATTTATGCTTCTGATAACTATATTTTGTTTTCCCCTGATTGTTTCAGATGGCTATGCACATAGCATTATGATTTCAGCATTTTGTCAGGGCAATCTTTTTGATGAGGCCAAGCAGTTGGCTAAGGATTATGAAGCTAGATCTGACAAATTTGATTTAGTTATGCTGAATACAATGCTCTGTACATTTTGTAGAACAGGAGAAATGGAGAATGTAATGCAAATAATGAGGAAAATGGATGAATTAGCAATTAGTCCCGATGGGAAAACATTTGAAATTCTTGTTAAGTATTTCTGCAAAGAAAAGTTGTATCTGCTTGCTTACCGGGCAATGGATGACATGCACAATAAAGGATACCTACCCGAGGAGGTAAGCTTAAATATCTGTTTGATGAAATCAAATGAAAATACAAGAACGCTTACATTATATAATTGTTCTGAACAGTATTGAAATCTGCTGTTCCAACACTTACATTCAGAATTTAATAGCTTTATGACTGTTAGACTTACACTGATAACGTATAAAATGAAAATTTATTAAAGAATCTAAGGCTGCTAATTATGACAGAAACATTAGTTTAAAGTTGTGGCAAATATGCACATGCCAATTGTAACCAGTTGGATAACAGTAGATCAAAATACAGAGCGATTAGACAACTCTATAAAGTTACTGGTTTGCTGCCTGTAGATTATGGCTCACTTAAAATATAGCTTGAGCTAGATTTAATTTTGGAACCAGGAGAATGAAGAACTTAAGCAAATCTGTGTGTTGTGATTATCAGCTGTGGAGCGTGGTTGATCTTATATTTATATCTTGCATCAGCTTCATCATAAAGCATTATTATGGTTTCTCTGGAACTTTGAAAATGTACTAATTATACTACCGTTGTTCAATTGCTGTGTGTGTATTCCACTTTTAGTTAATTAATTATTGTAGTTTTTTAATCGTGGATTGTGTTATTTTGTTATGTTTGATAATTGCAATTTGAGTTAATGAACCTGAAGTCACATTAGCAGAATCTGGGGTGGACGTCACTTGAGTAGGCACGTGCTCTCACACAAGTTAATTTGACCATAATTCTTGCTAGCTAAAGAAAAAAAAATTGCGTTTAACAAAACAAAAAGAGAAATTTAAAAATTGGATAGCCTTATATTAATGGCCTAAAAATAGTCTGGTATGTCTGCTGTAATTATTCTTAGTTTTTCAGACAGACTTCAAAAATCCTCACATTATTCTTCTGCAGCACCTTTGTTCCTCTCTAATATTTCATCTTGGTAACACTGGTGCTCATTTGGAAGCATTTTTTGTGTACAATATGTTGAGATATGGCAAGAGAACAATATCTACAGATTTCCATGAAAAGATTCTGCACATTCTTGTTGCGGGGGGGCTACTCAAAGATGCATATGTAGTAGTCAAAGTATGTTATATTGCCACACATGATCTTGACCTCCGTTTTTCTTTTGTTAGGACAATGACCTTCTCACTCTAAAATTATTTTACTGCCAGGACAATGCAGCGTTGATCTCTCGTCCTGCCATCAAAAAATTTGCAATTGCATTTGCAAAGTTTGGCAATGTTAATTTGATAAATGATGTCTACAAGGTTCTCCACAGATCTGGTTATAGGATTGATCAGGTATGGGCGTCGCGTGGGGCTTAATTACTAATTCTAAAATATTTAAATCGATTATAATTGAGATAGTAACTAGCTTGAGTTTTGTGCTTGAATTATGTGTTCTCCTGATTTTGATAATCTTGATAAAATGTTTGAAATATGTTTGTTTGCACATTCGATTGTCTATTTTAGTATTTTTATGATGAAAGCGATTCATTGTGTTAGTACTAAATTTATTTCCTGGTCATAGTTTTATAAAGGCACATTTGACAGAGTATAGTGTCATATCTTGAGCATTGAATTAACTATTAAATCTCAATGAACCTCATCACAATACTCACTTTCACCATCACCCACCATCTCAAAGACCCTATTTTCATGTAAAGTTTCATATACAATGTCATCTTCATAATTTGCCAGGGATTATTTAAGGAAAAAACTGCTTTAGGTGTCAATGGGGCCTGACTAGAAGTCCGTCTAGGATGCCTGAACTTAAAAAGTTATGATACTGTTTTTTGATGTAGCGGTGATGGGGAGGGCCTGAGTCTGCCTCGGTGGTGGCCACTTAGGCTACTTTTTAGAATCGTGGAATAAATAGACAAATAAACTTCAATGAATTCAATCAATGACATGCCTCTATTATGATGAAAATAATTTATTGGATGTCATTAGTACCGTGAAGTAGGTGCATGAGTTCCTTTCTAATGTGAGAAGAACATAAAAGGTGCGCTTTACATAAGAAATAAGAATGGTAAAAGTGGATCTCCAAATGTCAAATTAGTCAAGCTGCGGTTTGAGTCTTCTTGATTTTCCCAAGTGTTATTTTCACTGTCGTCCATCTCTAAGGCATGTCTAAATGTCTTTCCTACATCCCAGCTCCAGCCACCACCCCCCCCCCCCCCCCCCCCCCCCCCCCCGCCCGCCCCAAAAAAAAAAAAAAAAAAAAAACAGTTCTTCTGCCGTGGGGTCTTCCCGGCTCATAAAATAAAAAGATCTTTGACCAAGTCTTTAGCTCTTGTGTGTGTTTTAGTAGTATAGGATAATATTTATATATTTTTTAGCTAAGCATCTTGTAATAAAATCATTTATTGGCATTATATGTCTAGTAATTCTTAAATTTAAAACTATATTGCATGAATTTAAATAAATAATTTTATATTTGGGAAGCCAAAGGCTGCCTGTTAGCGCTGGTATGAGATTTGGAGCTACCTTTATCTTTGGTTCTTCACTTTGTGTTTTGTGATTGGCCTTCTCACTACGTAGTGCTTTTTAGGTTTCCAATCACCGTTAAGGTGAAATCAGGATGATGTGGTTTTATTTTTTGCTTTGAGGTTTATTCCTTGTAAGAAATGTTGATCTTCGTCTAAACCACTGAGCTAGGTTTATTGTCCAAAGATAATGCCTGCGCAAAAATCCCAAGGCTCTCACCTATTCTCAGTATTTAAATCAAATTAAGCTGCCTTCTTCATTAAATGATGTTCCTCTCCTCGCCTTAGTTTTTGCTATTGGTTGGGAAAAATGAAAATAAAAGAAGCATTCTATGTTATGTTCAGAAAATCTGCCTTTTATGTTCAGAAACTATTTCGGATGGTCATATCACGTTATATTGGACTACCTGAAAAGAAGGAACTGCTTCTCCAGTTGCTCGATTGGATGCCTGGGCAAGGCTACATTGTTGATCCATCAACTAGAAATCGAATCCTCAGGAACTCACATTTATTTGGGCGCCAAATCGTTGCTGAGGTATTATCCAGACAGCGTAAAATATTGAAAGCACTGAAATCTGATTAGATCAGGGAAAATGAAACAGAAAGTTATTGGTGGAAGCTTCTTCAGCTCTGGGCTTAATTAGTTCCAAGCAAGAAATTAAAAACCAAGTTAAATCAACAAGTATTAATCCCAATAAAATGAGGTTGGTTATATGAACAAAGACAAATTTCAAGCAGGACATTGGCAGCTAAATAATTGCCTCACTTTCTTGTTGCCAGTATTATGTATGAAAACCCATACTCCATGTCACTTGCTTTGAATGTGGGTGTTGTTTAATTGACTTATTCGAGATAGATTTGTATGTGGGTGTTGTGAGAACTCTCTATTGTTGACCCTATTATTTTGACTTGTGATGTGGATAAAGGGTATTTCCTATGAAAACTCAAATGATGTAATCTAATGTTATGTTTTGTTGAATGTAATAGCTATGTTATGTTTGAATGTGTTGTTAAAACCATGCTTGGCTTATGGGGATGATTATATATATATAAAACCATAAATCCTTTTCTTTTACTAGAACTATCAACTTCTCTATGGATCAACTCAATTCAAGACTGACAAATAACATTACAACAATCAAGTAGATTAAGAACATACTTGACAGTTGACACAAACATAGGTGCAACTTTTGTGTTACAATACTTGGCATGTTTCTGTCACACCTTTTTTTTTTAACACAACTCTATCTAATTAACAGTTTGTTCCTCAGGTGTATTTCTTTATGTCAGGCTTTGATGATTTAACTGATTTACAATATTTTAGATTAAAGATGTGACATAGAAATAGTTTATTTAATAAGATCAATACTAAAATAGTTATTTTAACTTTTAAGTAAAATAATTAGTCATAATACCAACCAATAATTATACATATTTTTACTTAACAATTTATTATAAAATAATAATAATAATACATGATAAAAAATAAAAATTAATATTTTAATAATTTTTTTTAGTTGAATTCTGTACATATGTATGCGGCTATTCTTTAGCTATGTTACAATCTAATAGAACCTTATTTTGTGACTCTTTTGGGTTTAATTTTGTATGTTTTTAGAGCATTATATACTTGTTGAGTTAGAGTATATTTGTTATAATGTATATTTTTTATGGTTTCACGAGCCTTTGCAAATATTTGTGTGTTTTTAAGCAAAATAGGTTAATGCTAAGAGTTCTAAGTTAATACCATGCGAAGTTGGAGTAAAAATGCCAAATCTGCCCACAACACTAAAGGATGAACAATTGAAGACAAGACCATGCCGACCGTGACATTTTAGAAGCTCAGTTAGGGTGCACTTGTGAAGGAGAGCTCCAACTGCTACGCAAAATATATCAGCCTCTGCTAGTATCATCATTCAATGCAACTATTGCTCGATAGCCATGACACAATCATGATGAAGAGACGAGAGCTCATCATGATGTCCCGAACAGCGTGATATTGATGAGCGTTTCCCAGGTAGTGCGATTAAGAGGATGTGCATGTTACTTGAGGAAGAATAAGGCGAAAAGCATACTTGGTACTAATGGGAAAGGCTCCACGGCTGTTCGTGGGAGGAATCCCTTCGCAGTTCAGACGTACTGATTCGGTTAAATATAGTGTCGTTAGTCGAGAATTTGACGAAGAAGAAGGGACTTGACCATCTCTATAAAAACTGATTGAAAATTAAATTTATTTTTTTGATAAACTTAAGACGATGAAATCAATTTACGTGTGTGTCGATGATTTGACTTATTAAGTGTCACATGAGTGAAAATCCTAACACAATAACATCATATTCTGGCCAAATCACGTAGAATGTTTGTTGTCAACATCTTTTTTCTCGTTTTTCAAAGCCTAACATAAATTTATTTTATAATAAATTATTAAGTAATAATGTGTAATTATTGATGGCATTATGATTAATTATTTTACTTAAAAGTTAAAATAACTGTTTTAGTATGAATCTTATTAGATAAAGTGTTTTTAAATTTTTTTATTTTAAAATGTTAATACTTCTAAAATCATTTATAAGTTATTATTATTATAGAATAATAATAATAATTTAAAAATAATTGTCCTCTCACTTGAGAGAATTGAGTAAGAAAAAAGGAAAAATAATAATAGTTTTTCAAATATACGGGGTGATACATATATATAAGTGAATATTTTTCGCTTTTTTAAAATTTTTAAATATAAAATTTTTTTTATCTAATTTTTTATATTTTTTATTTTGACCTTTCATATTCCTTTTTTTCCGATTTTTTGTGAAGATTAATTTTAAAAAATATATGTTCATTTTTTAAAATATATTCTCTCGAAAAAAATATTAAAGATGAAATTAAAACTTAAATAAAATAAAATAAAAATAACACGAACAAAATGCTACACGTGTTGACCGTTCAATAATGGAGCCACTGGAATTCCCCATTTCTGGACTACTACCTCCGCTACTGATTTTTCACTCTCGCCATGGGAACACTGTATCCAGAACCCATCACTGCGGGCAAGACCCGAGTCGGTTGGATCGGCATAGGCGTGATGGGCTCTGCCATGGCCTCTCGCCTCCTCTCCGCCGGCTTCTCCCTCTCCCTCTACGCCCGCAACCCATCCAAGGCCTCCTCCCTCGAAGCCCTAGGCGCCCACCTCGCCCCCTCCCCCGCCGCTCTCGCCCTCTCCTCTGACGTCGTCTTCTCCATGGTCGGATCCCCTCCAGATGTTCGACAAATTGCCCTCTCTGATTCCGGCGTCATCGCCGCCCTCCCACCCGGGGGCGTCTTCGTCGATCACACCAGCAGCCACCCCGCCCTCGCTGCCGAAATCTCCGCCGCCGCCCGCGCGAAGGGGTGCTGGGCGGTGGACGCGCCCGTGTCGGGCGGAGACGTCGGCGCCCAGGAGGGGCGGCTGGCGATCCTCGCAGGCGGCGAGCCTGCCGTGGTGGAGTGGCTGTCGCCGCTCTTTGAGGTAATGGGGAAGGCCACCTACATGGGGCCCGCGGGGTGCGGGATGAGCTGCAAGATTGCTAACCAGATTGTCGTGGCGGCCAATTCGGTGGGGTTGAGTGAAGGGTTGGTGTTCGCCGAGTGGGCAGGGCTGGACACGAGGCGGTTCTTGGAGGCGGTGAGGGGCGGGGCAGCAGGGTCGATGGTGATGGAGCTGTTTGGGGAGAGGATGCTTGGGAAGGATTTTAGGCCCGGTGGGTTCGCCGAGTACATGATTAAGGACTTGGGAATGGGTGTGAATGTTGTTGAGGAGCAGCAGCAAGGAGGCAATGTGGCGGTGTTGCCAGGGGCTGCTCTGTGCAAGCAGTTGTTTTCAAGTATGGTGGCTAATGGGGATGGCAAGCTTGGGGCTCAAGGTATCATAACTGTTATACAGAGAATGAATAACATGTAGAATCTGTATTGACTTTTCTAGTATGTAATGCATGCATGCGCATGTTAATTTTCATAGCATCGCTGATGGCTGATGGCTGATGGCTGATGGCTGCTGCCTGCTGGGAGATAAATGTGGGAGAACTGGAAACCTTTGTTTTATTGGACTGTATTGTATTGTGAGGCTTGTCTAGATGTGGTTGTTAGCCAATTTGTGATTTATGTCTGTTCTGTCCAAACCTGGTTAGTTGTGAACTTGGTACACGGGCGAAGTATCCAGCCTTTTCTGTTCTCAGAAATGTGGTTGGTTTGTGGGATCACTTGCCTTTGTGATTGCTTTACTGAAAAATAAAAATAAAAATAAGAAACTGTTCATTCTTTGTTTGTTTGTTTTTCACGTACGCAACACACACAGCTTACTAATTATGGTTGCTGGTGTGGTGTAAAATTTGGCCCTTGAATATATATTTTTTTCCTAATTAAATAAAATGTTGGTTTGCTGGCGGTAGAATGTACTATTCAGAGAAGTTGTGAAAACTGTCAAATTTTTTAGAAAAATATTCAGCTTTACCCCTTCTTTCTTCTTTTCTTGTCAGGGAAGTTGTAAAAGACGAGTTCGATGAGTTAGTTTATAATTGTCAGACACGAGTTCGTATTTAATTGCAAATTTTTTTCGAAAAATAGAAATACAACAGTTAGTGTGGGGAATTTCGACAACGCTAAAATCCTAAAAATGACTTGCAAATTGTTTTCGAACAATCATCCATATATATTGTTTTTCGAACGATAAATATATATATGGTCACTTCTTGATTTGTGATTGTATCGGATTTACATTACAAATCTGATCGTGATAAATTCCCACAAGTCTTATCTTTTTAATTACAGTCAAGTCGTCTACGAAATTTCTCCATGCAAGTTAAAACAACCTTTCAGGATAATACGAATACCACTTGAAACTCTTAACTTGATCACCAACTATCTAGTGTTAGTGATGATTTTTATTGACTTTTATCGATGTTTTCATAGAGTTTACTTTTATTAATCATCATTACAATCGTGCCTTAATCAAACTGGAAGACTTTCTTTATTGCAATTAGAATGCTTTCATAGCATATTCAATGGACTTTTTCATTGATTAACTAGCAGTTATCTGGTTAAAATGACAAAGCATGTGCCAGGAAAATTGTTCAAGTGACTGGCTTTAAGAAAATAATATTTTAAAGAGTCAAATGCCAACATAATTTGGAAACCATTTTAAGAGGATTTCACGTTATTGTAGGTAGAGGACTAAGTCTAAACTATGAATAAGAGGAGACACGAGACAGAAAGCAGACACAAGGAGAAAACGTGGAATTACTATTTAATATTTTTTTCCCCAAACACTACCATTACTATCCTCCATCTGCATTTTCCTAAGAAAAATTTAACCAAGTCCTCATAAGTACTACTAATCAATACACCCTCAATCTACATTATATTGTTTCTCAATAGTCACAAAGTATCATTCATTCTTAAGATAGAGAATGTGTTTAATACAAGGGAGAATGTATTTTTTTAAAATGTGTTTTAAAAAAATGAATCTCATAAAATTAAAAATATATATAATATGGCGGGCCCATAGAGAAAAAATAAAAAAAATAAACTATTTGGATCTCTTATTAAAATTGAATTTACATTTGAAATCAGAAAACACTTAAAAATAATTTTTATAGCTATAGGGGCCACCTAAATTTTAAAATTAAATAATTTTATAATATATATTGGCCCATAATTTTGAAAATTAATATTAGAATTATGAAAACAAACCATGTACAAAACACAGCCTAATATTTTATTTTAAAATTCTTGCTACACAAGATTTCCTTGGATTCTATGTTTTGCTTTCTCAAATATTTTCTTTTTAAAAAATAATTTTTCAAAACCTATTAAGAGCACTGCTAAAGTTTTTTATTTTTTAAAATTTATACCTCTTTTTTCTTCTCAATATAAATATATGTATGTCATGGGAAAGAGTTACACAAGCATTAGCAAGCAGAGTATTCATAATAATTTTAACATTTTCATCAAATTTTAGAAATAAATAATATATTATTTATTTATTTTTAAAAAACATCAAACATATAATTTTTCATTTTTATCCATATTTATTCTTTAACTTATTTTATATTATTTTATCTTTCTATCTTGCAAGAAAATGCTCAAGGTTGCAAGAAAATGCATAGCAAGAGAGTGGCCTTGCAGACGTGGAGATAGTGATAAATAAGTGAAAATAGCCCATGTTTAAAGGCGATTACGCCGAACTCTTAACATACGCATACATTGTATTTATAGTCATCTCAAAATGTCTACAATTAGACACAATTTTCTTCCAGTAATGTTATAAACAACTTTCAAAAACTCGTTTTTTGAAAGTGGCATTTCTGAAAACTTTTTTAAAACCAAGGTAAAGCTGGAAACAACAAAAGAAAGTGGTAAAGCAATAAATTTTGGGATGTTAGTAGGGCGATGATGAGATCCGTCAGAAGAAAAGGCTTTGTACTATGTACTAACGTAGTCAATAGACGTAAGTACAGATAGATGTTTAATAAAAGATAAAATAAAACAGCTGTAGGCCTGAATTTCAAAGCTTTAACTTAGCTGGATCTTTACTGCTGTCATAAAAAATTGTTACAGAACAAAACCAGTAGTAAGAACAAGCTACACGTATTGTTGCATCATCCAAACACAACTCCATTTTGATAACACACATCTTTTTTCACCATGGGCACATCTTCTAGAGACTTCCTAAATCAGCAAAATATTGATTTTTTTACAGCTTACCTAAGACATCTCACGAAACCTAGCAAGGGCCTTCTTTTGTATGACAGTTTTGTAACTATCCCCCGCATGCACTTCAAGGCCTGGCTCCAACTTCTGTGGCTGCTGCCTCCCAAGCCCTGCTCTACTATCCACAGCCTGTGGTTGAACCGGTTCTTTCATGCCACTCCCATCTTTTCCGAGTCCCTGCATTTCAGTTCAACACATATATACAGAAAAAAAGAGCCCCGAAAACCAAATGTCAGAACCTTTGTAATTCTCAAGTTCTCAAACATGACTCATCTCTGCAAGACTAGTTCAAAGAAGGGGCATCTTCTTCTACATGCAAATTTATTCAAAAGTTTAAATTTCAAGCATTTTATTGGTGGGTCGTTAGCATTTTAATTTGTAACTTTATTGAAGTACTTAGATGCTCATCTTTCTCCGCCATGTTCTCCAAAAGGGTGTTGGTTGCACGAGGGTAACTGTAAAAAAAACCTTGCCGCAATCACGATGGAATCTTTGATAACATGGCAGCAATTAGCTCCTAATTAAGAAACCCATAGGATACCAGAAATATTTACTTCTTTTTAGTGAAACAAGACTATTTAAAAACCCCCTAGAAGGTGAGAATATTATTTAATTTGAATCCAGCAGTTATGCAGTTGTAATCGCACAAACCCTCATTTGCAAATTAACCAGTTTCTATAGCCTTGATATCTAAAATTCTAGATGTGACTTGTTTGAAAGATTTTAATTTAAATAATAAGTTGGTACTCATAAAAATAATAATACCATTTGACCATTTATTGCTAGAACTCTGAAGTCCTCGAGAAGTAATAAATTAATAGTAGGCAGACGTACTCAGCTTCTAAATAACTAACTCTGCCCTTCAAAATATAATAACAGTAGTCAATGTTAAATTGCAAGAGGGGAGAAACAGTACCAAGCCTTCATGCCACCCCATGCTCCGAAGCATCCGATTGCCCACATTGCTTTCATCAATTGCCTTGTCTGCCGTGATCACCTCATAAGTCTGAACATTGCTATTGACATCGCCAGAACCACGTCCACCCCCAACACCAGGGGGGAAAGGCATTGCATCAAAAGTCCCCTTTTTGAATGCCAAATCACGATCTTGACAGTTCAAAATTGGTAAACACAGTTCTAAAAAATTAATTTTAACTTTATAACAAAGCAAGCAACCAATGGACCCATGACATCAGATACCAAAATAGTTACTATTTAACAAGTCTAGAAAAACCAGGAGTATTTTGTGGATTCTAGAGGGTGGGGTAGTTTTTTTGTTATCTTGCAACCCATAATCAGATCGCATTCCATATAGACATATATTGTTAAGCAAGCTTACTTGGATCCCCAGTCCCAAAGTCGGACAAGCTGTCTCCAACAGAAGATGAACCATACAAGCTTCTCCTCTCAGCTGCGCGATCTCTATAGGCACCCTGAGTCTGTTCTTTATTAGTAGAAACGGACTGTAGTGGCATCTCAGAAAACCTCCTCTTGCCACTCCCTGCAGATGGTGGTGCATAAGAACCTAATGCTGATGCATCCGTTCTGAAGGGAGTTGCAACTGCAGACATTTCCACATTTACTAATGAGGGCCCTGCAGTGGATGCAACAGGGGGTTGAGAGGCAGAGACCCCCCCAGGAGATCCTGAATATGGAGTATCTGATTTCACCACACCTCTTCCTGAGCCCCTAATTACCCCCATAACTGTCCCACCTAAGCTGTTGCTCACAGGCCTTGGCTTAGCCTGAGGCTCCAAGCTAACAGGTTGAGCCACAGGTGTGGTGCCTGCATATCCTGAATTGGTTGTAGCATTCTCCTTCAGATTTGTTACCTCAGTTCTGAATTTGCTTTTAGAGGGTGTTCCAGCAGAATTGAGCCTCTCATCAGCAGATAAAGACATCGGACTGTCATCAAGCGCCACACGTGGAGCTTGCCCTTCGTGACTCCTCTGCTTCCACATTGTCAACACATTACTCATTTTCTTCTTGTTGGCTAAAATACTGCTCTTGGAAGCAAGTCTTATCTCTTTGGCCTTTTCCTTCTCCTTCTTTTCTGCGGCTATTGCAGCAGTGGCAGCTGCCTGAACAGCATCAGGTAATGAGGTAGACTTGTCAATTGCCGAGATTGTAGCAGCTGGTGCAGAGATTACCACTTTTCTATTACTGGAACTATCTAAGTGTCTTGAAGGTTCGGTCTGTTTTCCTGATGATTTATTGTCATTTTGATCATTACAGGGAATGTACTGCAGAGTTTGGTGATCATAAGAATACCATGTCCCACTGTTACCATCATAATATAGACCTGCATACAGTCAGGATAAGTATAACAGTCTAATATGATTGCACGTTTGGGAGTATAAATAGTCAAGGAAAGGTATGACACTTTCCAAAATAATATTCACCCGTTTCATAGCAGTCACAAAAAAGGATAGACCTTGAATATTGAAGAGTGTGTGCACGTGCATGGGATTGTGTGTTCGAAATATTATTATATTTGAGATCATTTAGCAAGAATGACCCAAAAAAGGCAAATTTTAAAAATGTTTAATCCATGTCACACTCAACAAGTACCAAAACCAGCATGCTAATCTTTACAGCGAAAAAATAAAACAAATAATTCATGAAAAATATACTACAAAACAAGCAAGTGAGCCGCAAGATGGGCAATCAATTATGTGTCTCGAGAATAAATTACATTTACAGAGTCAATGATGCCACAAAAGTATAAACAACATCCAAGACACAAGAGCTATCCTTAAAATTGATAAATTAATAGCCAAAACACAGATGCCAGATAAATCAGTCTTTTAGTAAGGTTTCTTCTATAACACTACCCACCTGTGTTCCCGTCATAGTAAAAACCGGATGCAGCATCATAGTAATATCCAGATGCTTCATCCCACACAAAACCAGACTGTGGAGCTGAGCCATCTTGTTGAACTGCTTGATCTCCTCCACCTTGCTCAATTCCACCAGCATTTTCTTTGTCTTCTGGATTGTATTCTTTTGGCGCCCATCCAACAGCATCATACTGAGACCAAGAGGGCAAAGGGGCTTATTCATGTCCAATATCACATTCTTGGTTATCAATAGAGGTTCAGCTTAATAAAGTAATATTGCATCTACTAGAAATTAGAAAATCAATATATAAACACCAAATACATTTTAACATCCAATTGCAGAACTTTGTATTTTTGACATGCTCAAAGGTCCAATATCAAAGGCCCCAAATAACTCAAATAAAATTAAATTACCACATCACATATTGCACCAAAGGTATTACTATCTACAAAAAATTAAGGCACCTGTTGGGCAAATGTAGCAGCCTCAATTGCAGCTGCAGCAAGACTGCTAGATTGTGAAGGTCCTGATGTCCCTGATCCCGATCCAAGTACACTTTTTGCATATGCCACACGTAAAATCTGCCCATTCTTCTCAAGCGCTGTCCCATTAGTTGCTTCAAGAGCTTTGGTTGCATCCTCCACCTAATGGCAAGTAAAAAAATTTGAATTTTATTTTATTTTTCCAGTTTGCAGAACAGTTGGAAAGAGCATAAAGATCATATTTCACCATCAATTCTTTGCAACATTAAGCAAGGATGAACCTTAATAAGAATAATCAATAGATTCAATAAACCAAGAAAGGCATACCGAAAGGAAGTGTACGAACGCAAATCCCCTTGAAACATGAGTAAATTTGTCCCTAACAAGGCGGAGATCCTTCACATAAAATTTAGTTAGACTGATGATGTGGAAAGTAGAGACACTATACTCAAATGAGCATTACCATACCTTGATGGGAGCATGTTTAGAAAATTCATAACGAAGCATTTCTTCATCAGCATTTTCATCCAATCCCCGAACAACAAGAACATGTGAAGGGCCTGTTAACATATGGACATTTAGAAATCTGTGGCACAGATAAAGTTCATTGCATTCTAGATAAAAGAATTGAAGAAACCTACCTGCTTCAAATCCTTTCCTCCCTGAAGGTGTTGAAACTATTGACGTGAAATCTGCAGGTGGGGCATCATCGGTCCGCACTTCATGACACTGCATTGAAAAGGAAATTAAAGATATCCATCCTTTTTACATAACAAAATAAAAGAAGCACCTCAACCAACTAGATTCTATTTACGAAAGAAGTGACATGCTCATACAGCAAAAATGGAGAAATGGAACAAAAAAATGCAATATAATTATGAGAAAAAAATTCCCCAGGCAACACTGTATAGTGTATTATAGACAGTACAAGGTGAAATACCATCCAAGACATGTAATGTGGTACCTCCTAATTATGTAATTTGCACACATGAATAAGAAAAGAAAATTTGATCCAGCTACCAGAAATTAACTCTGTAGGTCGAACATTACATGGAAGTATACGGGGTAAACAGAAGAACTGCTTAAGCCCAGCCTAGACACAGGATCAAATGAGAATGTCAAGCAGGAGCTCAGGTACCAGATCAACTGGTAAAAGAACTGAAAAACACGATGCCCCTGGCAACTTCAAGTGAAAATTGCAACGCCACCCAGTGACTTCAAGCTCTGCCATCACGGACTTTTCTTTCTCTTACCATGACATGATTCAAGGGCTATCGGTTTTGCTTTGTTTTCTTTCTAACCATTAAAAAATTTTGTATATCAAAAATCTTTTGTTAAAATTCAAATAAAAAAAATACATTCTCCAAACACGAGGGAAGGAAAGGACAGAAAGGACTTGCAAGAGAAAGAAACCAACAGCTAGATACATTCAATACAAATCCATACTGCAAGAATGATCAGAAAATATTGACAAGGAAAATAGTTAGATTTTTCCTTGAAACAGTTACACTAAAGAACCCATTTGCAGACAAGACAATAAATTGAAAAAAAAAATTGATGACTTAGTTAGAGAATAATTGGCATCATCATAATTTTAAAAAAAAATTGACAATTAAAAAAAATACTAAAAAATGCAATAGGCACACAGACGGATGGTCAAAACATGAATATATCGTTCCCACTTTAATATATATATAGGAGAAATCCATAATATCATATGGACTGAAATTTCAGCCATTCTATAAAACGCCAAGGTTGGGTTGAAAAATTGTCTCACTTGTTTAAAATATATCTCCAAGCATCATCATAATTTAACAAAAATTGCAATAGCAGCACAGACACTGAGTTATCTTGACAAAAGTTTGTATATAATAATATAGTATCATTATTTAAAAATAATTTGCATAAGAAGATATTTTTTCAAAACAATCTGCATAGTGGAATCAACTCATTAAGCTCACAAATCAAACACTAATGGTGCATTTAGGTTGAGATTGAGATAAATGTATTATTAGTGCAGGTATTATTAATCCCGCATTAATAGTACTGCCTTATGGGATATCATTATTAATACACATAAAAGGGTATTAAATCACGATACATATTATTAATACATAAACTCAAATGGAATATTAACTTTAGTTCATGATATTAATAGTGGTATTTTATGAGTTCTGCCAAACATAAACATACCCTAATTTGTTTGGAATCATTAAACTCAATGACTTAAACTTAGACTCTGGATTGGTAATAAATTGGGGAGGAGAGTTGCAGTGGTGAGAGGAATGGAGATGGTTCGTTTTAATTTATCTTATGAGAATAATAAAAACACAAGGTGACCGTGTCATGCAATAGGCCTTCTCAGCCACCTCGAGCCTTGGCACAATGGTTTCATGTGAACAGAGTTGATGTTTGATGTTGTTCATCCACCCAATTTCAACTTGCAGAAGATGAGCAATAGGCCAAGGTATTTACAAGCAAATCCCAAATAGCACAGCTCATTAAAAACTCTAATCCCTAGGCACCAGGACATATGTGCAAGACAAAATTGAATATAAAATACTAAATGTAAAGAAAGATGGCAAAGTAGGATTCAGAGCAACAAACCTCAAAGCAAGATGTCCTCCGAGCAAAATTCATGCATCCACAGATTATACACATCCAATCAGATGGCACTGTACTACTTTTATGGCTCACACGACTTGATTTTGCATAATTCTCTTGCCCAAAGTAGCCAGCAGACCCTCCTGTTGGTTTACTACTGCAACATAATGCATTTTCCACAGGCAATAAACATGCTTTAAGATATAAATATGTCAAGGAACAAACACTATAATTGCATACTGCAGTATTGATTAGAAAAGATATCAATGACAAATATTTTATAGTTCAAACAGTAGATTGTGTTCCAACACTAGATAATCTTTCAGCTATTCACTATCCATCTAAGCTTTAGATTCTCTGATTCTCAACAACTTACAAATCCCCTAATTGACACAATAAAACAGACCACCATCCCAGAGGCATTTCTTGGAAAAATATTTTGTGTTGAGGTTATCAAACAGATTTATTTACCAAGTCTACATCTTCTTTTAATGTTCAACTCTATATTTGTTCACAAGACCATGCTTTAGAATCATTGAGATTATTCTATGTGAATTTGGAATTGGGATCAGATTGCTAATCTATGGTTGAGCGGAAGATTATTATATCTTCCGCTCAACCATAGATTAGCAATCTGATCCCAATTCCAAATTCACAAAGGAAAGGATATACCTGTACTGAAAGAAAAGTTTTCGGCCATCTACCAGAAGACCATCATCCCCAACTCTGTCCATCATTGCAGATGCAGCACCCTGCATCACAGTGATGAGACATCATGTGCAGCTCAAAATAAACACAAAATCATGGAAGGTAATGTATAGTCAGTACCACAGAAGAGAAATCAATAAAAGCAAAGCCGCGAGAAATGCCAGAATTCCGCTCTTTAATAACACGGACATGGCGAAGGGGTCCCCATTCAGCCTGAATTAGTAAGGTTAGAAATTTGTTATACATACTGAAAGCAATCAACACCACAAATGACATTCAATCCAATTGATCATGAGGAAATACTAGAGTCTGGTAAAGATCTTCCTCAGTTGTCTTCTGTGAGAGACCCTTCACAACCACTGTTGCAGACGGAGCCTGAAAGAAAACAGAACCATTAAAAAATTTCACCTTACAAGATAACTGGAAAGAACAAAATAGACGTAGAAAGATAAAAATACCAACCACATACCACGGAATAATTCTCATGCAGACGTTTATCTTCACGATCCCTTCGTTTTTCATTCTTCTCATAATGACTATCATCATAGCTGTCCTCTCGATGACTCCGACCATGACTTCGACCTCGGGGAGACCTTGATCTAGGGTGATCATTGTTACCACGAGAGAGTGACCGGTCATGCCTTCTATGAGGGCTTTCTCTTTCCCGACTTATTCTTCTCTCGCATTCATATTCACGTTCACGTTCACGGGATTCACGTCTTTTCCAATTACTATCTCTCTTACTACTTCTTTCGTAATCAGACTCATAACTATGCCTTCCATAGCCACAGTCCCTCTCACGACTATTTTCCCTGTCTTGATGGGACATACGATGTTTGTAATCATAGTCATCATAAGAATAATCATCACGATCACGTGCACCAAACCGAGCAGGCCTATCAAATCCATGTTCACGGTAGTTGTCAACATTATGATAACCATCCCGAAATTTATCATATTCTTGTAATGTGTTGGCTTCATGATACTTGTCAACTTCAAGTAGGGTATCCATCTCCTGGTATGAATCAAGAAATGGTTTGTCGTGTCTTCTAGATTCCCTCTCCAGTGAATATTCTTCTCCATAACCTTTTCTTCGCGTCTGAGGCCAAAGACCAACAGAAGGTGGGGGTGGTGGATAAGATTCCCTGTCTATAACATCTCGGTGGAATCCATTTCTTCTATATATGCTATCCCTAGAAAACCTTTCATCAAGAAACCTCCTATCATCATAGGAGCCGCCAACCCTACCAAAAGAAGAGCAGGTGGAACAAAAAACAAATTGTGAAGCAAAACAAATATATATGCATACACATGTGTGTATAGAAATACAAATACAAAAATAATAATAACACATAAGGTACAAGAAATTATCAATCTTCAAATCAAAGTTCACAAAATCTGAAATTCAAAATCTTTTGACAGCATGTCCTGGGCAAGCCTTGGCGAATGTTTAATCAGGGGTTCCATGAACAAAAAAAATAGGGAAAAAATAGCAGATTTCATTACTTTTTCTGAAACAATATCAGTGAATGAGCTTTGATATTTCATATTCTAAAGTATAGTAAATATTTATTTGAATTAGAGTATGTTGTTATGAATTTTGCCTTTTATATGTTTAACAGTTGCTTGCATGTGTACTATCTATTAATGATAATTAAGTAATTTACTTCTAGTGTTAGGAAGTGTATGACTCCTAAGCCCCATCAGCCTTTTGCGGAAAAAAAAAACAAAACAAACAAAGTACATTTAATTGCTGCATCCAATATATTTAGTGACAACCGTGTCATGTGGCAGAATATATCATTTGGAAAGGCAATTCATTAGAAATGGAGTTAACCTTTTTACAGCAAGAAGTGGCACTCACCGGAAGTTTGGTTCAGGCCCTGTACCACTATAACCGTCCAAAGCCTGTGGATTCAACAGAATAAGCTAAGTCAGCAACAAAAAATCATGGAAAGTGGTAGGCAAATCCATTCCATATCCTTACTGCCCCACGGCTTTCTCTCATTGTTCTTTAAGGATGAGATGCCACAAAAAATGGACAATCACATTCACAAGAGCCCTAATATCTTGTTTTCATCCGATATAGGTGATTAAGAAGGAAACCACAATTACGCTGTTATTATCCCATCCTTGCTGAAGACCATAGCGACCTGGATCCATCTGTGGCAAAACAGGCTGTGTTATGCCAGTTAAGCTCTGGATGATGTTTCACAAGTTTCAGAATGTAGTGTATTTGAAAATCTTTCCTGTAATGGATAAAAAAATGAAAGAGTTATGCCGTGATTGGCCACAAATCAATACACAACTTGGCCTCCTCGTTTTATAAATGGAATCCTCAAAATTCAGATCTTCCCCAGAAATACCCTTCTTCAACTATTTTTATGTCATGGAACAACAACAGATCATGTTAAGACCATCTTCGGGCAGCGAATCAATAGGTACTATCTGACTAATGATAAATTATATTCGATAAGCTCATCACAATTCAGATAAAAAAACCATTCTATAGATAGTCTGGTTTCGTAAAATGCAAAACAGTGCACCGGTAACCAGTGCAGGCATACATAAACAAAAATGATTTTGAATCTTGATACCCAAAATGAACCAAATTGTCATAAATTATTTCTAACTTCTGGAATCAAATTAAAGGATATCAGCTCTTGCCTACGCTCCTAAAATATACATACACACATTCAACGAATCAATCCTCCATCCACAAACACAAACGTAAATAAAAATGACAACTTTTTTAGAATAAATCTTCTACAGGCGCCAAGTCGCGGTCGACATCAGTTCAGATTTTGGCAGTCCACAACATAGGATACGAGAGAAGGGGGAGAAGAAACAATAAGCTTGAAAGGCAACAAAAATACCAATGAATCAAACGAGCCACTAAATCGATGGTTTGTGAAATAAATTTAGGATCGCTTGCGCCTGAGGTGAACTCACGTATTTCTAGGGTTTCGGATATGCAGACATCACCTCCTTCGCCGTCCTCTGCGGCGAGAAATTTGGTTGCTCGGAGAATTAGGGTTAGCACCAGAGATATAGCTAGATAGAGCGACAAAGAAACGGCTTGAGGGCTTGGGGTAGAAGAGAAGCTTGAAACATGAATTATAGGTGCAGAATGTCAGGGGAAAAAACAAACTTAAAAGGCCAATTAAAAAAAAAATTATAACTTGAGAACGAACACGGAAGGTTGTGCATGTTTGAAAACATCTTTGTTGGCTAGTAAAAGGTAATTATTTTTTAAATAATATTAATTTTAAAAAATTATAAGCTGTGATAAATTTCGTCCATCATATATAATTTTAAACTTTTCGAGCTCATTATTTTTTTAAAATAATTTTATTTTAAAAAATATTATTATATCCGATGACTTTTTTTTAATTTAATAGACTCAATTTAATTGTTTAATCTAACGGATTCAATTTATTTGTTTATTGTCTATCCAAATGCTAGACCAAATGCTTTAGGGGTGGACATTGACCATTTATTTTTTATATAATATGTTATTGTTAAATATAAATATATATGTTGAGTATCTTCGCTATTTATAATATAAATAATAAAAATAAAAGATAAATAAATATCATCAATATACACGCATTAAATATATTAATTATATAATTTGCAAAAAATTATTGTATAGATTTGCATGCGTCAATTTTATTTTATTTAATTATTGCATCAAATATTGTTTAAAGTTAGTTTTATTGTTCTTTCAAAATTGAACATGTTAGACTATCATCTTTTCATGATGAACAAAAATAAGCTATTGTGACGCCTCACTCTAAAAAGAGTCACAATGCATATATCAATTAGTCGTAAGAGATAACTTTGATATATTAAAGTAATTCATCAATAGATAAAGCTTTGAGTTGAGATAAAAAAAATTACTTGTTTGAGACAAATATTACCTCTCGAAGTAATTCATAAGTGTGTCTTATAAAACTCGAGATAATGGTTCGAAATTTTGAAATATCATATCTTGAAGTATCATTTCGTCTTAAAATAGTTATAACATATCACATTAACCCCGCCTACAACATTTTATCAACGTGATTTGCCACATCAACCATCCACGTCTCGCATGTTATTGCCACAACCACGTCCTGTAAGTAATGTTGTCATTTTCGGTATATATAATAATAATATAGTTGGGAGTTTATTTTTTGCACTAAATTTTAAACAAACAAAATAGATATCTTATACTAGTAGGTGTTATTATTATTTTTAAGCATTCAACCCTTAAAATGTTGGCAAGATAACTTTAATTAATATTATGTTAAAAGTAATCTAAATACATGTTAGTAAAAGTACATCTAGCTAAATTTTGAAATCACATATCTAGATCTTTGTCTTATAATTATTTTAGAGATAAATATACATATTAAAATTGGAATATACTATTTATTATACGAAATAACAACTCAATAAACGTATAATGGGCTTCCCACAAAAATATGAACATCAATTTAGTATATTTTTAATTTCCACCATTGTATTTTTTCCATTAAATAATATTTCATTCACATAACAAATTTGTATAATAATTTATATATAATATTTGTATTTTATTGTCATTATTTAAGGAAGGGTGTGAGATAATATCATAACTCTGTGTTAAATCGGTAGTGATTATTATATTTATGTATACGTTTATTAAATAATAATAAAAGCTCGATTAAATTTGATTAAGCTGTATTTTATGATTTATCCAACAATTGAGGTAATTTTTTAAACACGTAGTGTTTGGTTGGTACGTAAAAATAAAACTAGAATAATATATTTAATATATTAGTATAATTGACATGTTGAAATGAAATTATTTATTAGCTTTACTGTGTTTGGTATACAAATAAATCAATCTATTTGATTACTTAAATATCCCTAAATATATATTTTATAAAAAATAATTCATAATCAGTATTTTACCAAACATGTTATAAACAACTTTACATCTTCATTTGAAATACAAACTAATCAATTGATCTAACTCTCATTTTACTAAAATTTCATATGTAAAATTTGACTATACCTGCGCACTTTGGATAAAATTGAGAATTTTTTGATGTACACATGATGTTATAACAAAAGAAATCGAGATATAATGCTCAATTATATATTATTTATATGCAAAACAATAGGTAGTAATGACTTGTGCTTTCACCAAAAGCATTTGCATGGTTTTACAGTAAGGAGATCATAACATAAATCATATAATGTGATTAAATTGGCATTTACATTATTTTTTATTCTTTTGATGAATAAATTTGAGTATTTATTTAATCATATATAATGTACAATAATAATATTTTTTAAATAGTTTAAATGATTTTGTATATTGTGTAATAATTTCAAGTAATGACAAATATTAAATAGCATTAAGAAAACCATATATATATATATATATATATATATATATATATATACACACGTATGTGTACACATCCCTGCCTAGGTTAAAGATGATAATAAATCATTAAAACATAACAACACCGTGAGAAAGTGGATAATAAAGAAGTTTGAGTGATCATAGCGTTCAATAATGAGTGATAACAATCAAATATTAATTGTGATACTATAATTAAATGAATAAAAGATGGCTGTATTTTTTCCTAAAGTGTGTGGTTCTTAACAACTCTTTCTTATTTTGGAATTGTAATAGTTGATTTGTGTTTTAAATCTTGATGTTTATTTGTCACATGAACATTTTAAAATCAATTCTCATTGCGGTCAAGGGTCAACCTTATTATGGCATCCCGGCTTTTACTTGTATAGACACTCGATTACATGCACTCTATCAAAATGAATAATGATCACGTGAGACTTAAATTATCATAAGTAAAAGATCTGAACTTTGTGTTTTAATATCAAAATTCAACCTATAAATCAACTATAATTGTAATTAATTAACTAAGAAAATATATAGATAATTAAACAATACTTATAATAAAACTTCACACGATAAAGTTTATGCACAAAAAAATTGTTAATCAGAGGCCATATGACCCTTTATTTTGTTTAAAACATTTCATTCAACGATTACATGCACTCTATTTTTGGTCACAAATGAATAATGATCACGTGAGACTTAAATTATCATAAGTAAAAGATCTGAACTTTGTGTTTTAATATCAAAATTCAACCTATAAATCAACTATAATTGTAATTAATTAACTAAGAAAATATATAAATAATTAAACAATACTTATAATAAAACTTCACACAACAAAGTTTATGCACAAAAAAATTGTTAATCAGAGGCCATATGACCCTTTATTTTGTTTAAAACATTTCATTCAAAGACAAACCTTCTCTCGGCCTTTATAATTTAGTATAAGTTTGTTCTTGCACGTTAATAACCTACCATTAATCTTTGTATGCGTATACATATTTTTTTTAGATATTGAAATTAAAGACTTGAAAAATTAGCAGGTATGTGTAAAAGGTGATGCAGTAAGAACTTTCATTTGTTGTTAATGATATTCCAAATATAAATACAAGCTCTCTATATATATTCTTTTCTTTTTTGTTACTATCTCATTTTTAGATGCATACATTGTTCCATCAATAATTTCCATTATAAGGACCATATATGAATATGCAAATGTCTACCCATTAATAATAATTCTAGTTGTCTTCAATGTATAAGATATACTATTCAAAAAAGATCTCATCGATTTGTAATAGTTTTTATTACTTATTTCCCTTTTTTGTTTATTGTGAAGTTAACATTTGTTCAAAATGTTCATGCAACCTAATTGACTAATTTATCATTTAATTCGCTCAAAATAATTATATTTTTTTGACACAACACACAAACTATATCATCAACATCAAACATAAGACATCTCTTAACTTATTTCAAGCACATGATATTACAAATTATCTTTTTAACATATTAGTTTTTATTTTTATTTTTTCGATGTAGAGAAAGACTGTCGTTGTATCATGGATGAGATGATAGAACATGACACCTTAGCCTACCTCATCCCAATTGAGGTGAGTGTCGATATATCAGTATTATGAGACGCTCATGATGAAAAGTTATTTTTATTTTTCAGGTCATAAATAATAAAAATAATATTTTATTATTTTTATTTTTTCTATTTTATATATTTAAAAACATCTGTAATATTTTAAAAACAAAAAAGAAACACAATAAAAACAAAACATGTTTTAAAACATTCATATAAAACAAGCCAATTAAAGATAAACATCATAATGATAAAATAACATGGATAATACACAAAATTATATGTAAAGACAATCATTTAAAAAAAAAAAGTTCAGATTCACTAGCCTAACTTGTTTGTTAAATATAAGTTATGCAATATTGCAAAAAGATATTATTACCTAATACATTTTGGTACATATGTGATTTAATAATTTTTATTTTAATAATAAAAACAAAAAGCGAGGATATTATTGATAATAATACGGAATACACACACACATATATATAAAATAAAGAGCTGGCAGTACACGTTAGAGCATCCCCTATAGACTATCTATATGTATTTTTTTGTTAGTTTGAAGAGTTAGTTTAACAAAAATACCTTAAAACTATACTTTTCAAACACTCTATTCTAACAAAAAATTTAACAAAATAAATAGTAACTCTTTAAATTTAACCAAATACTATTCACTATCTATTTATTAAAATATTATATTTTCTCTCACCATATTTACTTTTCTATTTCTTTTTTCTCCTTACACGTTTACTTTTCCATTTAAAAGAATAAATAAATATTTAAAAAGTAATATTTTAATTGATAAAATGGTTAAAATAGAGAGACTAAAAAGTATGTTTGGGTTGTTAAAATAGAAAAGATATATTTTTGATTATTTTGAAGAGCCAAATTTGAAGAGACTATAGTGTATGCTCTTATAATTTATTTAGTATTTGTAAGACCCGCAAAAAAATTTAAGCCCTTCCTTAAATAGTAATAATAATAATGTCATTACTAAAAAAAAATAGTTAGAAAGAATATTTTAGATATTATCAAAATAAAAATAAGTACCCAATATAGTCATTTAAGTAGCATGTGACTAGTAAGTAGCCGTTAGAATAGTAACTAGTTAGAATAGTAACTAACCAGTTGGAATAAGTAACTAACTGTTATGAATAGTATCCGTTTGAATTGTTGTAAATAGGTATGTGTATGTAATAATGTTTTATAATATTATACTTTATAAGTTTATAAAGTAAGAAGTCATGGAATATAATGTTATCTTACTTTATTATTTATTGATTACGCAATTATATTATTTTATCCGCGTTAATATTAAATACGTTATAAAAAATAAAATAATTTCTTATACGTCATAAAAAAGTTTAGATGCTATATATTATGTCATTTAGTTTCTTAAACCAAATTACTATGGGTAAGTAAGTATTACAAGCCTTAACTTTACCAAAAGTATGAAACATAGGTAAGACCCAAAAATTTGAATAAGGCAGATTCTGGAGGTCCCATTCAAAAATTCATAACTTGAGTTATACAGATCCAATTGACATGAAACCAAAGCCCATTTGTTCCTTTATCACTTAGCTAAAACGTGTAAAAATTTCAGAATTTAATATGAAGCCAATCAATTCCGAAGTTAAAATACTACACATAGGTTCAGTGTGAACGGGTAAACATTTTAATATGACTTTAAAATTCAATAACTTTTGTTATACACATGTGCAAATTATAAAATTGGTACCCATTTGTAGATATTTGAGTTACTAATGCAATACAATTGGCCATTTGTCAAAAACTACAAAATTAAAAACGTTATAATTGAATTAGTAGGGAGTACACCAATGTGGACTTTTGATGCCAAAGGAACCTTCTAGGTTTAAAAGTCTTAAAACATTTTTTAATGGTAGGAGGAGATAACCACGTTTTTTAATAAGAGATAATATGAGGAAAATAAAAGTATTATATATATTTTAAATAATTTAATTTAATGCCAAAGTCAAATTAGACACTATTTTTCACACTATTACACCTACCACCTTACCTATAAATAGCATGCCTCACTTCCCTTCTCAAGCACTCTTTCCATTCAAATAAGCCACAAAACTCTCCTCCAAATACTTCCCAAAAGTTCTATTAACACCCCAATAGCCCTCAACATTCTCTTCTCTCAATCTTCCTCTCACTTGTTGGAAGTTCAAGAGGTAAATATTTCAAGCATATATTAATCATGTTATTCCTCCTAAATACATATATATATTATGGATGGCCTTGCCCTAATATATATATGTATATTTATTAAACAATACGTATATGTATATATATAAATTATTATTATTCATGGAAGGCTAAGTCTCCTAAATACATATATATATTATGGATGGCTTTGCCCCTCAATATATATATGTATATTGTATAGTATATACGTATATTATATATGTATATGTATACGTATAGTTATTATTATTATCATGAGAAGTTTTTCCACCATAATATACTTATATATGTCTCTCAATATATTATTTATGAATATCCTATTATTATTAACTAAAATATTAACTTTTAAATTTTGTTTAAGGTTTATAAACGCGGAAGACAAAAAGATAGTAAGGATCCCTCTTCTTTCCTTACCACGATTTCCGACGTGGAAATTCATTTTCTATTTCTTCTCTATATTTATATCTCAAGATTTTTTTTCTTATAATATTATTTTAAGAAGAATTAACTTTCTTTGGCACTTCTTGGAAACTTGGTAATCTAACTTATTGAATGGTGAATACCCCTTTTACTTATCGGGGCTATTATTGCAAGATCTTCCTTTACGTTGAAATTTACCATTGATGTGATTGTTTGAAAGTTTGTGAAGATATGTTTTATGTTTGGCAATATGTTTATGGGTGGTTCAGAAAGGCCTCCGATACGTTGGGTAAAAACATCCTGGAGAGTGTCAATCCGGTTGATAACAAGTTATGCAAGATATCTAGGTGGTGAACCTAGATGAGTAGATATTCTTATTTTTAAATGAGTTGATTATTCTAATATATTATCCTTACTTTTAACCTTCTGTAATTTATTTGAGCTCATTTCTTTCATGTTTTGTTTCAAACCCCGGGGAACTAGGAGAAAGCGAGGATCTAGGATAATGGTGTCGAGTGCTTGGAATAAAATCGTAAGAAGATTATGCATGTAGTATTTATGTCATGTAAAAATAAAAAAGGTTATAAAAACAAAAATTTTTGAGTTATCAACACCTTCTTTTAGATCAAATTTGTGATAAATAAACCATCGAATATTCTTATAAAATATAATTGTAATATTTTATTTATCTCTTATAATTTATTTACCCGAGGCGTATTGAATTTAAAAAAGTATATAATGGTGAAAATTTTAAAATTTAATAAAATTAATTTAGAATAATTATATAAAAATAAATGAAATAGGTGCATTAATTATGTTTATTTTAACTGATATTTATAAAACGTCCGTTTTTTTAAATTGTTTAACTTAATCGAGATTTTAAAGGGCAGTCTTGGCGTTGTCCTCGGGTTAGTAATAAATAACACATAATTACACTAGCAAAAAGCTTTAAAAACCTCTCATCCTAATTCCTGAAGGGTTTGTTCTCTCCATCCGGGTCTGTCTGTGCCTCCAGACCAGACCAGACCAGACCACCCCTGTAGAGAGAGGGTAGAAGGAGGAGGAGAGAGATGGCACAGTCGTTGGAGCTGTTGTTGATCCAATTCCTAATGCCCGACAACGACGCGCGGCGGCAGGCGGAGGATCAGATAAAGCGGTTGGCCAAGGACCCGCAGGTAGTCCCGGCCCTCGTCCACCACCTCCGCACCGCCAAGACCCCCAACGTCCGCCAGCTCTCCGCCGTCCTCCTCCGCAAGAAGATCACCGGCCACTGGCCCAAGCTCTCCCCCCACATCCGCCAACTCGTCAAGCAGTCCCTCATCGAAAGCATCACCACCGAGCACAGGTTCGTATGTTGTTCTCCTCCCATGATCCCAATTCCCACCGGTTCGATCCACCCACATTATTTTTGTTGTTTCGTGGATGTTCTTTTCCTTCTTCTTCTTTGTTCAATGCAGTTTTCGCCCTATTCCAATTGCCGCGGGGTGTGTGATTCTTGGTCAAACCTGCTTATACAAACTGAGTACTACTTTTTGTCATTATCATTGTTGACACTGGGGATGGAGTTGAATGAAATTTCGACTAAGTCAAACTAATCTGATTTGGACTGAAACTAAATCATTTGTCGAGTCAATTTTACTGGACATTACTGTCAGGTGAAACCGAATAGATGATTTGCATAATTCAAGTTTTCTATGTTACCTATTTGGTTATAACTGAATCCGTCACATAATGTGGGTAATGCTGGTAAGATATGGAATGAAAAATGTGTTTGACATGGTTTAGAGTTTACTAGTGCTTGGGAGCATGACAAGTACACACTGCGTTTCCATTAGTTTTGTCTCCTCATACTATTTGCAGTCTCACTGACAATAAAATGATATGTTGGAATGTCTTTGGATGCCAAGAATGCTGTTTCTATGCCCAAGCACCATGAATGATCTTGTATAACGATGTTTCTGCAGCCCCCCTGTTAGGCGAGCAAGTGCAAATGTGGTGAGCATTGTTGCCAAGTATGCTGTCCCTTCAGGTGAGTGGCCTGAGTTGCTGCCCTTTTTATTCCAATGCAGCCTGAGTGCCCAAGAAGATCATAGGGAAGTGAGTTCATTTTAATCTTCAAATGCACCACTTCACCCTTTTTTGTCTGTTACACATCATAATTTGTTATTTCTGTATCTATTATTTCCAAAATTTCGGTGCCAGAGCTCCTTAATTTTTGTTCATTTTAAGCTGGCAGTTTTTTTTTGTTTCTTTGTTTCTTTCTTTGGGTTGATTGTAATCTTGTTCTTGTGCACTTCTTGTGTGCTTGGTTTGTTTAATAAAGTTTTTTTACTTATTAATTTTTTTAAGGTTTCTGTGTCGTCTCATATCATATAAAATATACAGTTAGCCAGGGTCAAGCCCAAATGGTTGTCCTGTTAGGTTCTATGTGTTCACTGGGTTTAGAACCATTGTTTTAAATAATTCACACTTTGGACGTGATTTTTTTATTAAACGTCACATTTTGAATTGTATACTTCTAATGTGTTATGCATACTGTCGGAGCATAAATGGACTAACACATAAGCTTGTTATGCTTTTGTTGGTGTAAGGTGGCATTAATCCTTTTCAGTTCTTTAACTGAAACAATTGGGGGCGCATTTCGACCGCATTTTTCCGATTTACAGGCTCTTCTACTCAAGTGCTTGCAAGATGAAACTAGCAATCGTGTCAGAGTTGCCGCTCTCAAGTAAATTATTAGTGTTATCTCCTTGTCAGTTTTCTTCTAGTATTTTTCTGAAGGATGATTATTTTTTCCCAGTCTCTATAATAATTATATTCGTCAAATGTTATCATGTTACCAGGGCGGTTGGATCTTTTCTAGAATTCACTCAAGATGATATGGAATTGGTGAGTTTATATTTGAAATTTCTATACACCGCTAAAAATCATTGAACCTTAAGGGTTTGCAAGTTGTTTGATCTTATTCATCATACATTCAATACCTTAATTTGACTCTCCTATCTGCAAACTAATAAATTGCATGCCTACTGCCTGGGTGAATTAGAGGATTGATACCTTAAACCCAAGAATTGTATGGAAGTTTAGTGACTATTTTATGGCTTCCAGAATCAAAATTTAAAGTTGAAAACTTTATTAGCATTTTATCTTGGAGTTTATTTTTGTTGCATTCTGTTCATTATAGAGCTTGTGCTATGTATTTCTGGGAAGCTGAAACTCAAATGGGAGTGTGTACTTAATAGGACCAGTCCATATCTATTTACAACAGACTGAATGTGGCAATTAGGAAACTTAAAATATGGAAACACAGGGAGGAATAATATTATGGATAATATTTTATTGTCTATCCTAATCTGAAAAAAAAACCAAATATAATAAATATGAGATTTTAACCCTTGGCAGTTCTGAAATCCAGTCATGTAGTTATTACTATAAACGACTAATATTTAGGTTTCAAGTAGCTCCACTTTTTAGTTACAAATAAACTATGTATTTTAGGCTCCTTTTCATGAGCCATTTTCACTAGACTATGTGTTTATATGCAATTAATTTAATCCTAAACTAAAATACAGTGAAATTAGGGGTTGATTCCACATAGATTTTAGACAAATAATAGTTTGAAATTGAATACTATTATTTATTGGTCAGGATAAACAAATTAAGTGATAAGGAGATTAAACTAACTGCCTAACTAAATGAAAACAGAACTAATTATTGAGTGTTATATTAATTAAGCTTATAAAAATTTAGGGTTTCAAATTTCATTCAATAACTTTTAATTGTGTTTATTATATATCTCCTCTTTCACCAACACCTAGATTTTTGTATGCATAAACCATCTCCTTTGAGGTTTTAGTTTTTCTAGCCATGATTCAACCATTGAGGTGATATATTAAGTTCAATAGAGTTTTCAAATAATATACTCATTATCTATCTCCTCTTTCTCCAACACCTCGATTTTTGTATGCATAAATCACCCTCTTTGAGGTTTTAGTTTTTCTAGCCATGATTCAGGTGATATGTTAAGTTCAATAGAGTTTTCAATTAATATACTAATTTAATTACCTAGAAGTGTGACTACTTTCGTGATTACTTGTTTACTATTCCCAATTATTTTGTTTTTTTTATTAATTTGCTATTTTTTGATGCTTCATAAATATACTTAACCCATGCATTTAGGTGACTGATTCAAAAATATTATTTCATTATCGAAACATTGAATAAATAAGAAGAAAATTAAATCAAGCATTCATCAACAAAATAAATTAAACTATTAGAGTATAATTGGAATTATCCGATACCGTAAGATTGAGGTTTAATTGTTCATAATCAATAAGAATACATAATTTAGGGTTTTTCAGCATCATTGAAATCAATGAAGAAGAAGAAAAAGATTAGATCAATTAATTGATTTTGAAAACCGGGCTTGTCACTATCCTTAATTCAAATCACAATCATCTCTAGCTTCCACTTCCATTCTTTCATTGATTATTTGCCTAAGAATTCCTTTGGCTTGATGTTTTGGAGTCCGAGAAAATTCCCAAGCTATCTATGTAATCCTCCCTATCGCATCCCTTTGATATATGTAAAATTGTCTTTAAATAGGTTTTTTTTTTGAGATGTAGTGCAGTCTTATATTTCTTTGTTGTGCCAAAATAGTGGTACAAGATGTGAAATGGTTGTGCCTTGCCTCGAGTTGTTGAAGCCCTACATAGAAGCATGTGCTTCTAGCTATAAAGTATGAAACTCCTTGCACTACAAGTGTGTCTCACATACTTTTGATGACCATGTAAAAGATTAGCTTGCCTCAAAACCTCCTTGAAGTCTTACATCAACATCAAATTCAAGCCGTGTTAGTCTTATAAACGAAGAATATGAGTTGAGGAGTTTCTTGCTAATATTGTTGACATTGTCATCTTTGTTACTGTCAATAATGTTGGCGTGATAGGAACTAAAACAATAAGGTAGTTTTATTGATAAACAAAATATGGATGCTCAGATAGTTGGTCTACATTTGGAAAGGCAGCTGACTCTTCACTACAATTAAACTACTTCTAACTATGTCCAAATTCATCCTAACTTTCAATCATCCACGATTGTCCTATTTATACCAAAAACTCTTAACCCCCAATTAAAAGGATTAACCTACCTCCTTGCCCGGCGACTAACATAAGTTTACATGGGCTTCGGTCCAACATGATGGCGACAATGCTTGGGAAGGTAATCTAGTTCCTTGAATGTTATTTCACTTTTTTGAATGTTTTTTAACATTTAGAATGTTCACATGCATGGAAAAACTTATGGATATTTGATTTTATTTATGTTTATGTATTTTTTTGAATCTTTGCATGATTATGAATTTGAGTTTTTGTTAGCTAGGAAGTCATGTATTTTATGAATTATAAGATGTATTGAAGTCATGTTAGCTAGGATGTTTTAAAATTCCATTTGAGAAGGAGAAAATACAAGTTGTTACATTAACAATTGAGGTCCAAAGCTCATTTTTTACTTTTTTGGGTCTCCCTTTCTAGCCCCTAAAAAATTCAGCGGATGCTCTCCCCTTATCAGACCGTTTTGGGGCTCTAATCCTCTTTCCTAATTTTTGTTTTATACTCTATCCTAATATTATTTAAGTGTAATTTATAATCTAAAAAGTGAATGATATGACTATCGGTGAGTAGACACGATTGTCAGGAGTGAAAGGCTGACATTATTTGTTTGTAGGAAACTAAGTTGGAGCTTGTGTAGGAGGACCTCGTGAAGCTTTTGTGGCAATGTCATTTTATGGATTGGTTGTTTCTTGGTTTTGCGTTCAAAAGCACACTTTAATGGTGGATTTGAGTGCTCTTGATGAGGTGGCCTTGCTCCGGCCTTTATCGGAGGAGGAAAGGAGGCGCAAGGTTGTGTTGGCCTCTTCTTTTGAGCAGTTTCTGTTGATGGATGAGATTTCTTGGTAGTAGAAATCTCGGTTCCTGTGGCTTTGAGAAGGGGACAAAAATTTCAAGTTCTTTTATTGTCTGGCTAACTCTCACAGGAATGCTAATACCATTAGCAAGTTGCACATTGATGGTTGTGTCTCGTCGTGTCAGGAGGATATTCGAGACCACATTGTGGAGTTTTATGAGTCTCTTTTTTGGGAGGAGGGTCAACCTCTTCTCGATGGGATTCAGTTTGATGTCCTTTTCGAGGAGACTGCCACGCGGCTTGATCATCCATTTGAAGAGGAGGTGGTGTCCGTTGTTCGTCGTTGTATGGGGGATAAGGCCCCTGGTCCAGATGGGTTTCCCTTGGCCATCTTTTAGCATAGTTGTTAAAGGTGTGCCTAGGCGCGAATTCCAGGCGGGCGCAGGGTTTGCGCCCGCCTTTCTTCCAGTCGAGGTGTCTTCCGTAAAGCCCAACTTAAGCGCGCTTTTTTGCGCTTCTTCCCTAGGTATAAGGCGTCACGAAGGCGCGCTTTGGGGAGACGACGTGGAACTGCCGAACGTATATAAAAAAAACAGAGAAAAGAATCAATCGAACTCGTGCGTCAACCCTAACCCAGGTGCGTCGTTCTCTCCTTCTTCTCTCTTCTCTCTTCTCGTTTCTCTTTTTTGCGTCGTTCTCGTCTTCTCCAACTGTTGCTGCAACTGACGCTGCAACCATAGTGTTGTTGCGTCTCCTTCTCTCGTTCTCCTTCTTCTCTTCTCTTGGTCATCTCTCGGTTGTTCGCGTCGTTTGAGTCTCTTGCCGTCGATTGCGTCGTTTGCATCTCTCGCCGTCATTCACGTCTTCTCTCGCTGTCGTTCGCATCTTTCGGTCGTTTTCCTTGGCGTCTTCTCTCGTATCTCGCCGTCGTTCAAGAAAAGTCTTGTTCGTAAACAAAAAATGAGTGATTTTTTTTATTTTGTTCATTCGTTCGAGTCTGGGTCTTGTTCTCGTCAGTTCTCTCTTTTTTTTTTAATGTCTATTATTTGGTGTTATAACAAATAAATAGCATCTCCTACTTTGTTTATCCCAATTTACAGCTTTTAGATTAACATTTTAAATATCCAAAATAAAATATTCCATATGTTTATCTTTTCTCAAATATATTATGCAAATGAAGGCATAGTTTCTAGAAAAAAAATACTTTTTTACCTAAAAATATTATTAGTATATTTTAAATATAATATATATATATATATGTGCCTCGCTTCCCTCAGGCCTGCGCTTTTTTTTTTTTGCGCCTTGTGCCTAGGCAAGGTGCGGTCTTTGTGCCTTAAGTGCGCCTTGCGCCTTTAATAACTATGTCTTTTAGAATTGTTGTGCTGTCTTGCAAAGCGATGTCATGGGTGTATGTGCAGAGTTCCACGAGCATTGTCGGTTCGAGAGAAGTCTTAACGCGACTTTTGTGGCTCTCATCCCTAAGTAGCGAGATGTCTTGAAAGTTTTTTGGCCAATTAGTTTGGTGGAGAACATGTATAAAATCATTGCAAAAATCCTTACAAATTGGTTGAAGTTTGTTTTGGCAACGATCATTTCTCCCTCTTAGCATGCCTTTGTGCCTGGTCGATAGATTTTGGATTCCGTTCTCATTGCGAACGAATACCTTGATAGTTACATTAATGCTGCCCTTTTGGGTGTGTTGTGCAAGTTGGATTTGGAGAAGGCCTATGATCATGTTCATTGGGGGTTCCTCCTTTATGTTTTTTAGTGTTGTGGTTTCTCGAGGCGATGAATATCCTTTTGCATATCCTATGTTTAGTTTTTGGTTCTTGTTAATGGTAGCCCTTGTGGGTGCTTCTCGAGTTCCCAAGGCCTCCGACAAGGAGACATGCTGTCTCTTATGTTGTTTGTCATTATTATGGAGGCTTTTAGTCACATGGTGAGCAAGGCTTTATTGGCTAGACTTCTTTTTGGATTCTCACTTGGCTGTCTGAAAAGGGGTTTACTTATTGTTTCCCACCTTTTGTTTGTCGATGACATTCTTGTGTTTCATGAGGCGGATTAGGTATTGTTGTTCCATCTATGGTTCATCCTTGTTTGGTTTGAGGTTGTTTTGGGGCTGCAGATTAATCTTAGCAAATCTGTTTTGGTTTCCATTGTTGATATGCCTCTTTTGGTGGAGTTGACTAATATCTTAGGGTGTCAGACTCCATAGCTTTCCCTCTTGCATATGGGTCTTCCGTTGGGGGCATCTTTTAAGGTTGCCGTTATTTGAAAGCTAGTTATTGAGTGGATAGAGCGTCGTTTGGCCGGGCCGAAGCGCATTTATCTTTCCAAGGGAGGTCTACTCACTTTGCTCAAGAGCATCTGCCCAGCTTGCTGACCTATTATCTCTCTCTATTTCATCTTCTTGTGGCTGTGGCTTCTTAACTCAAGCGGATCCAAAAAAAATTTCCTTTGGGGATCTGAGATGGGTGTGCTGAAGATACACTTGGTGGATTAGGCTAGTTTGTGTCGTCCTCTTTCTCACGGAGGATTGGCCATTAAGAAGCTGTGCTGTTTTAATGCTTTTCTTTTTGGGAAATGGTTGTGGCAGTTTGGAGTGGATGGAGCGGGGGGCTCTGTGGCGGGAGGTTATTGCGGTAAAGTATGGGGTTGCCCGTGGGGGATGAACCTCCTTATTGCCTCGCACTCCTCATTGTATGGGTTTGTGGAAATTTATCCGCGCAAGGTGGGACTCTTTCTATGGTTTGTGAGGTTTGAGTTAGGGGATGGTGCTTTTATCCGTTTTTGGCATGATGTTTGGTGTGATGATTCTCTCGTGAAGCTTATTTACTTGGAGTTATTTCAACTTGTGTGTTCTCTCGATGCTTTTGTGGTTGATATTCACTGTCGTCAAGGTATTATAATGCAATGAGAGGTGATTTTTTTTGCGTGTTACGCAGGATTGGGAGTTGGAAACTTTCTTTTCTTTTTTTGACATGTCGTATTCAACTCCCCCTGCGAGATCTGTCGCGGATAGGTTGCGTTATCGGGAGCGTGGCTACTAGGTCCGGAGTTTTTACTCTCTTTTCACGCCTACCTAGATTGAGAGCTTTCTTTGGTGGGGTGTCTAGAAAACGCGAGTTTCGTCTAAAGTTGCTTTTTTTTTGCTTGGACAACGGTCCTTCGCAAGATTCTAATTAATAATCATTTGAGGTGGAGGGATTTTGCTCTTGTTAGTCGGTGCTAAATGTCCAAGGCTTCAGCGGAGTGCGTGGACCATTTATTCCTTCACTGTCCTTGTACTATGGGGTTGTGGGATATGGTCTTGGGCTGTTTGGGCTCCCGTGAGTGATGCGTTCGTCCCTTTGAGCATTGTTTGCATGTTGGCTAGGGGGTGTGGGGTGGCATTTGATGGTTTGACGGGCTGTCCCTCATTACCTTCCGTGGAGTCTTTGGCGAGAGCGGAATGTGCGTGTTTTATGACAGAGAGCGGATTTCTGTCGAGCTCTTTGTTATTTTTTTCTGTTCTTTGGAGGACTGGTTTGTATGTCTCGCGTGGGTTACATTTTTCTTCCATGTGGGATCAATGTTTGCTCCTTTTAAGTTTTAAGCTAATTATTGTAATTTTGTTTGTGCGATCTTTCTCTAATAAAATTTATTTTACTTATAAGAAAATATAAAATCTAATCTCATATCATCTTTAAGATTTATAAAGTAGGTTCTATTCTAAAAAATGAATGATACCACCTACTTGAGCAATTGGACAAAGGATGGAATAGAGGTAGGGACAAAAAAATCACCCTACCGTTTGATTAGGCATGCAGCCTATGCTTAAATTATTGATTGCACAGGCCAATGTGAAGAATATGATTTATTGGTGCGACTTTTTTATAAAAATGGAATGGAGTAATAATCTAATCATGGTCCTGCAGATTAAATTTCGAGAGCTTATCCCCAATATTTTGAATGTGTCAAGACAATGCCTTGCCTCTGGTGAAGAGGATGTTGCTGTAATTGCATTTGAAATTTTTGATGAGTTGATTGAGTCTCCCACACCTCTTCTTGGGGAATCTGTTAGATCCATTGTGCAGTTCTCTCTTGAAGTTTGCTCAAGTCAAAATTTGGAATCTAGCACGCGTCATCAGGTTCGAAGAAAATGTTTGCCATGATTATTTTTTGTGCATTGAACCCCAATACAGGCTATCCAGCACACCTCTCTACATTCCACTTGTTTGCGTTTTGTTTTTGTTTTTGTTCTTCATATCTTATACCTTTCTGTTCAATAAATCAGGCTATCCAGATAATTTCATGGCTTGCCAAGTACAAGGCCAATTCCCTGAAAAAGCACAAGCTGGTCATCCCTATCTTGCAAGTTATGTGTCCATTGCTTGCTGAATCAACTGATGGAAATGAAGACGATGATCTTGCACCAGATCGAGCTTCTGCAGAAGTTATTGACACTATGGCTATGAACCTTGCAAAGCTTGTGTTCCCACCTGTTTTTGAGTTTTCTTCCTTGAGCAGTCAAAATTTAAACCCAAAGTTCCGTGAGGCTTCTGTAACTGCATTAGGTATTGTTTCAGAGGGTTGTTTGGAGCTGATGAAAGATAAGTTGGAACCTATTCTCCGTATTGTCTTAGGGGCCTTGGGGGATAAAGAGCAAATGGTGAGAGGTGCTGCATCTTTTGCTTTGGGTCAATTTGCTGAGCATTTGCAACCTGAGATAGTAGCTCACTATGAAAGTGTTCTTCCTTGCATTTTAAGTTCTCTTGACGATGTTTCTGATGAAGTAAAGGTACATGTAGGAGAAAGGGTAACTTGTAGCACAGTATCTCCATATAATATATTTATAACTGTTTAAAATATTTTTTACTTCTTTTTGCGCAGGAAAAATCATATTATGCGCTGGCTGCTTTTTGTGAAAACATGGGTGAGGAGATCCTTCCTTTTCTCGATCCTTTGATGGGGAAATTAATCATAGCCCTCCAAAATAGCCCGCATAATTTGCAGGAAACGTCTATGGTATGAAAGTTCCTAGAATTAAAGAGAAATATTTTCCAGTGGTTTCTTTGTATAATGTTTTCTGTTCTTGTTTGCAGTCTGCCATTGGTTCTGTTGCATCTGCTGCAGAGCAAGCTTTCATTCCCTACGCTGAAAGGGTTCTGGAGTTAATGAAAACTTTCATGGTGCTTACCAATGATGAGGACCTTCGTTCGCGAGCACGGGCCACTGAGCTTGTTGGCATTGTGGCAATGTCTGTCGGGAGACTAAGGATGGAACAAATACTTCCCCCTTTTATTGAAGCGGCTATTTCTGTAATTGATCTTAGCACTTTCCTTTCACTGGTAAGTGGTGGCTTCTACTTGGGAAAATTAATTATTTCTCTATTTACTCTCAGGGCTTCAGGTTAGAGTATAGTGAGCTTCGGGAGTATACCCATGGATTTTTCAGCAACGTGGCAGAGATTCTCGGGGATGGTTTTATACAGGTGTATTGACTTTGGGTGAAGTTTAATATTTATGATTATTTTCTCTGCACTCATTCCAAAATTGGAATTCTTTACATGGTAAACAGTATCTTCCACATGTGGTACCTCTGGCATTTTCATCTTGCAATCTTGATGATGGCTCTGCTGTGGACATTGATGAGTCTGATGACGAAAATATTGGTGGCTTTGGAGGGGTGTCATCTGATGATGAAGCACATGATGAACCAAGAGTTCGAAATATAAGTGTAAGAACAGGGGTTTTGGATGAAAAAGCAGCTGCAACCCAAGCACTTGGATTATTTGCACAGCATACAAGGAACTCCTATGCACCGTATCCTTATTTTACTTGTTGCTTTTACTTCATTTTGATCTAGTGGCGTGAAAATATATCACTGTTTATTTGGCCCTTTACTATTATTATTTTAAAGCTTTTTGGAGGAGTCTATGAAGATTTTGGTAAGACATTCAGGGTATTTTCATGAAGATGTTAGGCTTCAGGCAATTATTTCTTTCAAACGTGAGTACCACTGTACCATTTGCTCGCTTCTTTCATGATCATTTTACTGAAGGAAATATGTTTATGTTACTTCAATAGTGATATGATTTATGAGTCTGGATATTCACCTCCAAATATATGCATTTGAAGACGTGATCATCTACACTTTCCCGTTTGAGTCTTATGCTGGAATGAGTTTGAGTGAGAAAAACTTTTTAGTTGCTAAAAATTCGTGGAAAGAAAAGACAACTTAGTCTTGCAAATTCATATATGGAAGGAGATTAAATGATTATGTATTCTTTTGTATATAAGATATTAACGTGTACTAGAATACAAGGTTAATGATTTTTTATGATATTATATGATAGATGTGTTTTCTAATTTGTGTTACAAATCAATCATTCATTCCAAATTTTACTGTTATGTTCCTTTTGTCCTTGCAGATATGTTGACAGCAGCACATGCCGTTTTTCAAGGTTCTAATGTGAGTATTAATCCATTTTCTTTCCTTCTTATATGTTAAATTAGTTTGCACTTAAAATCCTTGCCCTTTTTTAAAATATGGAGTTCAGCACTGCTACGGCAGCTGCCGTGGCCAATTCCACTGTCACCATGCTTGCCACAAATTTATGATGGATATAATTGTTTTTATTATTATTTGAAAAAAAATACATGTATTGGAAAATTCTTCCAAGTAAGTTGCTTTCCCTAGAAAATCTTTTTTCTTCAAATAGATAGAGCCAAAACTCTAGGATGGCATCATCACATCATGCTTGTTAAGCGCTATCATAATTTTTGATGTATAATGTCATGCCTCCATTTGGGGTAGTGTCATTGTTTTTTTTTCTCTGTCTCTCAATTTTTTTCACTTTCTTTCCCTTTTTGTTTTGGTGATGTTTCCAGTTATGGGAGCACCTTCTCCAATGCATTATATGTTACTTATGTCATCACGATTTTGTTTTGTTTTGTTTTTTGTTTGTTTTCATGAAGGATGGAGCAATGAGGCTGAAAGAATTTTTGGGTAAGAATATAACTCTGCTGTTTGTCTTTTCCTGGCTTGATCTTACTTTCTGGTAATTTTATATTTAATTTGTAATCTTATTATATTTATATTTTGCAGATACAGTAATGAATATCTATATCAAGACTATGACCGATGATGATGACAAGGAAGTTGTTGCTCAAGCATGCATGAGTGTAACTGATATTATTAAGGATTTTGGATACATGGCTGTTGAGCATTGTAAGAACGACACCTGGTTTATTCTATTTTCTTTTCCAGGCAAGGAATATTGTCTTTCTGGTGTCAGCTGATAAATTCTGTTTGATGTGAGTTGATTTCAGATATGCCTCAGCTAGTTGAAGCAACTTTAGTACTGCTGCGAGAGGAATCCGCTTGTCAGCAAATTGAATCTGATAGTGATATGGATGATGATGCTGAACATGATGAAGTGCTTATGGATGCAGTTTCTGACCTCATCCCTGCATTTGCAAAGTCCATGGGTTCACATTTTGAGCACATTTTTGCAAAGCTTTATGAACCTTTTATGAAATTTGCGGTGAGCTGGCATTAGCAATAGCTTTTCAAGTACTGTTGCTTTCCATTGCAATAGTTCTTTTTCTCTTAACATTTCTATTTTTTATGAGAACAGAGAGCTTCACGTCCGCCACAAGACCGAACCATGGTAGTTGCATGTCTTGCTGAAGTTGCTCAAGATATGGGTGCTCCAATTTCAGCCTATGTCGATGTAATTATTTAAGCCTAATTTTGGTTTTATAGTCCTGTGTTCTTAAATGGCCAGTGGGATCGATGGGACATTTTTTTTCCTTTGTTGTTTCTTGTTTAGCGGGTTATGCCTTTGGTACTCAAAGAACTAGCATCATCGGAGGCAACAAACAGAAGGAATGCTGCATTTTGTGTTGGTGAACTCTGCAAAAATGGTGGCGAGCCAACGTTGAAGTACGCACATCCATATTTCCTTTTTCCTTGGGTCATCTTCATTTTTGTTGTTTATTTATTTATATTTTTTGCTCATAGATTGGTTAATTGCGAAGAATGTTTTTTAAAATAATTATTAGCTTTAGCTACTCTTATCATCAGATTGCACTTGGACTTTATGCTTCAAAATTTGCCTTGTTTACCTTCATCTATAAACTATGCCAGATATTATGGTGATGTATTGCGTGGACTTTACCCATTATTTGGGGAATCCGAACCAGATGATGCTGTGAGGGATAATGCAGCTGGTGCTGTGGCCAGAATGATTATGGTCCACCCTGAGTCCATTCCTCTCAATCAGGTCCATTTCCCAGCTTGTCATTTTAAATCATATTGTTGGCAAGACTGTAAATCAAGTAATCAATATACTTATTCAACTATTCTTGCAACTATATCCAGGTCCTTCCTGTATTTTTGAAAGTTCTACCTCTGAAAGAAGATCACGAGGAGTCTAGGGCTGTGTATAGTTGTGTTTGTAATCTTGTTATATCATCCAACCCTCAGGTAATTGTTTCTTCGTCACTTTAGCTCATTATTGGTTTAAACCGTAGATCAGTGAAACCCTGTTTGGGTAGGCTATTGGGGAGTGTTATATAACTTGTTATGTCCAAAAAAATGGTATTTGGGTAGGCTTATGTCCACTTTAAGAAGTGCTTAAACACCCTCATGTTTACGCTTGACGTATGACTTACTACATGACAAAAGTCTGTTATACTCTTAAAACTATTATAAAACTAAAGCTTTATACTCTCATAGGACGTTTTATCCGCATACAAGTCATAAATACTCCATTATCCAAATACTTTTCTTTCCTTTTAGGCAGGTAATAAGCAGCACTATCCAACCACTTACCTTCTTAAAAAATCTCGTAAGTTCTTTATTTTAAAATCTTATCATCCAGTTAAGCACAATAACTCCTCATAAGCCTACCCAAACGGGGTCTAGTATCCTGATATTTTGAACTCTTACACCTTGAAATCACGATGTTCTCTTTTGTGTTTTGTTTTTCCGTTAAACAGATACTCCCGTTAGTTCCGGAGTTGGTCAATCTCTTTGCTCAAGTAGCCGTTTCCCCAGTTGAAACTTCTGAGGTCAAAGCAATAGTGGGCGCCACTTTTTCACACCTGCTTTCGCTTTATGGCCAGCAAATGCAACCAATTTTGAGCAACCTTCCGCCTGCGCATGCTAATGCCTTAGCTGCAATTTCTCCCAAAAGCTAGTGCCCCAATTTGGGTTAGCAAGTCGCATTTAGCACCACAGTCCACATTATATATATACACACACCTGATCATGGATCATCATATTGCAGGTATGCATTTGTAACTTGCTGTCATAACCTTGTGCTAAATTACTACTTTTAGTACTTATGTTTCGTTCTAAATAGTTGGTGGAATTGTAAATGTACCGTTTGCTTGAAACATGTGTCCATAGTCTGTTCCTACAAAGGGTTTTTGACAAGTAGCATCCAACCGCGATGTTTATGATGTTTGCTTATTATCGGTGTTTGGCCACATTTAAAAAGTTGGATACATCGCTGTATTGTGGGTGAAAAAGGGTTACTTGTGGCATTTTGACGGGAAAAAAACTACTGTGGTTCAAATATGTGGCTACTTCATTATAATTTGGCATTATTAACCTATGTATTTATTATATATTTCGTTCATGAAATTCACACCCTTTTATTGTCTGCTTCTGCAGGTCGTCATTTATCATGTGTGGAGCCATAGATTATTTCTCCGTGTATTCTATATAATTTTTCTTCTAAATTATGATTCTTTATTGTTTTTTTGTTTGGTGTGATTCTTTAATTTAATTTTAATCTTTTTCTTGATGGTGAATAGCTTGTTATTTTAAAAATTCATTTTTGCCGGAAATAGAATATTTATGAAGTTAATGGCTGTGCATTGCTATTCTTTACTATAAATAATAAGCGGCTTAGCCAAACTGCCTCCAAATTACATTGGAACTTTGTTATGTTCTGTATCAGAAAATTTCAAATTTTGTGTTATTTCTTTAATTTAATTTTAATCTATTTTTTTATGGTGAATAGCTTCTTATTTTATATTTTCATTTTTGTCGGAGATAGAATATTTATGAATTTAATGGCTGTGCATTGCTATTCTTTACTATAAATAATAAGCCAAACTTTAACTTTTTATATTCTGTACTAGAAAATTTCAAATTTTGTGTTTTTTTTTTCAATTTTGAAAGTGGCAATATTAAATTAATAAACATAATATACAAAAATAATTAATTAATAGCTTCCTTGAAGGCTTGCCTCAGGTAACCTCAGGTGAAATAATAAATTTATGTTCTATTATGGCTTTTAAGACTAAATTATTAAATAATATACATGTTTTAAAAATAGAAGATTATAAGTATTCTCTTAATCGAGTTTTTATTAAAAGAACTGTATTTTGTTGTAATTTAACTTTGAATTATAATAAACATATTAAAAACTGTAATAATCATACTTATCTCATTCTTGGGATTTGATTAATAGTTTTATTATTTAATTTTAGTCAAGGATTTATTTTATTTGTAAAAATATAATCTATAGTGAATATTGTATCTTCTAATGATCCATATGGTTTTAGAGATACATTTATAGCGTATTATAAAATTAGTTAGTTTTAAGCCTTATCTATTTACTCCTATAACACAACACTATTGAAAAATGGCTAGTGTTTAAATTTCAAATTTTATTTTAATTTTATAGTTAATTTTAATTATATGATTAGTATTATGTTGATAATACTTTTTGCAGATATTACTCATTTATTTCACTTTTAACAGCATATAGTATTTTTTCTTATTAATTCATTGTCGATTTACAAATTTCAAATCATAAGTTATGCTTATGTATTTTTCATCTTTTGAAAAATAGATTTTTTTTAGTACATTTAATTTATACCTTTATACGTTGAAAAAGGAACACTTATATTAATTGATGTAATATTAATTTAATAATTGGTTTTAAAAAAATATCGACATTATTATCATGCATGGCTAAGAGTTAAAATTATATTTTAATTGATTTAAAAGAAATTATATTTATAAATTTTTTAAAAAGTACGGGAAACATATTAATGCATGTGTTTTTGTACTCTCCCTAGGCAAGTAGTTCAATTAACTTTTAGATATTATGAATTTTATATTTTCTTGTGTTTATAATAAAATAATAATAATTTGGTTTTAATGAGATTTAAGACGGAATCGCACATTCAATTCAAATTTACTTATATTTAAGTAAGGCTGATCGCATCTTAAGTCGTTATTTTAAGTCATAGGTCACCGATCAACCTATCAAACTTGTGGCCATTTATGACATATTTAGCGTTTTACATTTGATTATATTAAAAAAAATTAGTTGTTTTTCCTGTTAGTTACGTTACTTGCATATTTTTATTTTATCATGAGACATTTATAACTCCATCCCAGAATTGTTATATGTATTTAACATTTGGTTGTGATTATAATTTTACTTAAAAGTCTATACATTATGTAAGTAATAGTATAAGAATATTTATTTTATTGTTGAATGAAATAATGAAAAGATAATATAAATTACTCTAATTTGTATAGAAATATTCATTTTATTGCTTAAGTTAAGTTTGTAATGACTATAGTTTGACATATTCAATAAAAATTAGTTATAATTTGAGTGGCCAATTATTAAGCTATTACATCACAGCAAGTAATTATGGTCAGCTTGCTAATGTATTTAGTATGTGTTAAATGATTTACTAACAATAATTACACTTGTATTGTCATAAATTATTTTGATTATATGTTTAATTAAGAAACCATGTTTATGCTTAATTTATTTTTAAAAAATCACAACATAACATAAGATGACAACATGTTGTTAAGGTATTAGGCTTTAAGTAGTCTAGATATGGAGGGATGGGTGAATACATTAGTTATTGGCACAATAACTCAAAATACAAAATTTAAACTTTTTGTATGGAATGTATGCATATGACGTCAAAAATAAATAATTTATAGCGTGTTAAAGTATTTGGTAATATTTTAAAGATTTTGTTCGTTAACAATAATAACCAAATAAAATTGTAAAGATTAATGTCAAACTTTTACAAGTGAGATTTGCTTAAATAAAATAAAAACAAAATTAAATAATTGCAAGTTTTCATCGTCACTATTTTATATTGATTAAGATGTGCTTTTATTTCATAGTTTAAAAGATAAGCATTAAATTCAAATATGCATATAATGAACACAAAAATTGGAAATCAATTCAATATTTAACCATTAATTCGTTTCTCTAGTGTACTCTTCACAAATTTAACTATGTAAATTCATTGAGATACACCACTTTCAATAATTTGAAACCTATTAATGGTATATCGTTTACTTAAAAAAAGTACCAATGATATTTTCAAATATTAGTTCAATATTTTTCAAATATAGATATATGTATATTATCTATATAAAAAAAACAATAGCAATAGATATATAAGAACATGTTTCCCTGTTATGCAAAAAAGTTTTGATTGTTTTAAAAAATAGTGGCTCTGGGTTTACTCAAATTTAATATTATATATAAATAATGATTTTATAGTTATTTAAGAAATTAAAATTAATTATTTTTTATTTTTAAATATAAATTTAATTCTATCGAGAGATTTATTTTTTTCACTGTTTTATTATTTGATCTCACCAAATATTATTTTAAAACAATTTAGATTCAATTTTTAAAAAATAATCGATTCATGTGACAAATAAATAATCAATTTCAATTAATAATAATATGTTATTAATTCAATACAATTTTTACGAACTTTTGTACAAATAACAAATAGATCAATACAATTTAGAAGTCATGTCGGTGGCTTCAATAAAATACATTTTATGATTAAAAATAAAAAATGAAGTAGACAAGGATAATATGCATGATGCATTCTTTGCATACCTATTTTATCGTGTATTTTCGATCTCTTCCTTAGCTAATATCTTCCCACCATTGCACAACCTTTTCTTCTTACATGAGCCAATATCTTAGGATGTGAGTTGCCACTACCGCCACGGTTGCAATCACCGTACACATAAGGGTCATTTGTCCTAGCAATCATTACCATATGCATTAGCAATCATGTTCAGATCCCAAATGTGGTTTCAAGTAATGTAATAAGCCATGTTCCTTGAAATTCAATTTATATTGAAATTTCCTAAGAAGGGACTTGTTTTAACATCAGATGAAATAGAAATTTCCTAAGAAGGAACCCAAAACATATATATTTTAGCATCTCAATTAAGTTTCTAACAACAAATGGAATGCAGTATAATGATGGATTAAAAACAAAAATTAACTTTTTTTGTTTTTTCCTAATTGTACCCAAAACCCCAAATCTTTATAACGGTCGGATTAAAAATAGAAAAAGAGAGAGAGACCATAATTAGAAATTCCACAACAAGCACATACATCTCTTTAAAAAAAATTATACAAAATGTTAAAGCATATTAGCACAAGACAACAAGGAGGTGATCGCACGGTCTTACCCATCGTAGGATGCACGTATGCCCCATATCCTGTGAAAAATGTTAGAAGCATAGTTAAGCATAGGACCTATATTATCAATGTGAGGGGAACAACCAGAGACATGTCCCATAACCAGATTAGGAGCATCAGTATTTTGAAACATTGTATGCATAACATCCAACACAGAGCTAAAGCATTTAACAATAATTGTTCATTAGTAGAGATATGACCAAGACGTCTAACCGATAATCCATGGACATTAGGCTGTAATAAACCATTCGCCATTCCCGCGGATGAAGCAATTGAATGATGAGAATCAGAAGAAAAAGTGGTGTACTCGTGCATAGCAACAGCACGAGATAAAGCAAACACACAAAGGGACAGACACGCAGCAGAGATGTCGTCAACACTAGAAGCAACCATAGGAGCCTTACTAGCCAACAAACCATCACGTTGAACAAGCAAACCTGCCGGAGCACATAACGTAACTTGCGAGACGAAGAGCCCAACTTACCCGACCGAGCCGTAGTTGTGGACTTAGGCAATGAAGGCATGGAGCCAAGTCGTCAGGTAGGTCGGACGGGCCTCTACGCGGGAGGGGACGCATCCCCCACCGAGCCACCTTGGCGGACGGACCACCGCGCCGGGAGACGCTGGAACACGAAGCCCGAAGTCTTCGATCCACGGGAGGTGAGAACCGTCGAAGGAGGCCAGATCCGGAATCGCCCTAAGCCGGCAAAAGATCCCGCCACCGGGATGAGAGGGCGGGCGTCGCTAAAGCGCTTCCGTGGAAGGGGGCCACCGCCGAGCCGAATTCAATACAATTTTTACGAACTTTTGTACAAATAACAAATAGATCAATACAATTTAGAAGTCATCATATAATGTGTAACATAAATCATTACATCAAACAAAAAACAATCGATGAATAACACCTAGTGTAGTCACTTGTTAATCTATCAATACTTGTAAAATATATTAATAATGTATGAGTGAACACGAATGCTCGGTAGATGACATTCAAATCCATACCACCCTATGACCCAAGCAATACCTTAAAGTCTACATGCTCAATGTAAGCATGTATTAGTGTAGTGTTATACATACCTATATAAACCATCACAGCCTAAAAAAGCACATCTTTAAAATATATGATAAAATAACATCAACAAGAGTTATCTCACATACCATTCACAACTCAAGTTAAATAACCATAATAAACAATCATAAACATGTTTTAGTATATCAGTTCAAAGGTACACATCATTTTTCTTTCTATTATGTCACATCATGCTACTATGTTGTGTCATCTCACCCACACCATATTATTAGTTTAAACTTCAACAAATATAAATCATCATGGTTTACCAGAGCATTATCGTATCCCGTAATCCACCATCGATGTGAATATTTTGCCATATACCATAACAAAACATAATATATTCATCATAAATGAGCGTAAGAACAAATATTTCCCTCTCAAGCCTTCTTTTATATTTTATTAATTAATTATTTTAATTAAAAATAGTAATAATTCTATAAAAATAACCCCCCGGTGTCCTAAATACTCGTATCAATGACCATGTTATCATTCAATTATTTTCATCATCAAGTAGTAGCTAACTTGAAAGGTTACACAAACATGAGTCTTTACATAGAACTTAAGAGTTCCAATTTTTAAAGTTCGTGATTGGATGTGGCACAATATGTATTTCATCACTTTTATTGCTCTCATGCTAAAAACTATCACCCAATAGGAAATTCAATTAACAATAATCCCCTTTGTTAAGACATGATAATTTACATATTAGTGGCTAAATATAATGTAAAGATCATGTTAAACATAGCAAATAACATTATTGCAATCAAATCATCTAAACATATTCTTTACAATTAGCTAAACGTGCATACCTATTGAGCATATGGAAGACAATGACATTTCAAGTTCAACGAAATTGAAATCATTACAAACATACATTAATATACAATGCTACTTGTCAACGGAAACATCGAAGTAAGCTTAAACTAATGTTATCAAAATAATTAAGTTACAACAGATAATAAAAACTAACAATATAAAAACAAACTACAACAATTAACTAATATCATATATAAAACCTCAATTCAATTTAACTCTTAACCAATTCTAACATTCATTGTCAATTAATCCCCAAATTTCTTGTGCTTATTGTCAATCGAGAAGGATTTGAAACCAAACAAACTGGAAACCGAACACATCAAAAGGTAAGTTTAGAAGTAAAAAAACAAATCAATATTAATAAATATAGGTTTATCTCGAATGATCAATATGCATCATTGTTGAGTGAGCGAATATGTTGATTTGAGAATTATAGAGTCTGGGGACTTTATAAGTTCCACATTTGATGGGAAAGGAGAACAAAGCGTGCCTCTTAAGAGGGCATGGAGACCTCTTCTGACACGAGGCTTTTTGGGGTGCCTATGTGGCACTACCAATAACAAAACCGGGGATTAGGCTTGGGCCTTGAACCGGACAATATCGTGCTACGGGAGACTTGAGCTACTACAGATGGTATCAGAGTTGGGAACCGGGTCGGTGTGCCATAGTCCCACAAGAATGTGGGCCTCCTAAGGGGGATGGATTGTAGAATCTGAGGAGTTTACAAGTCCCACATCAGTTGGGGAGGAGAACGAAGTGTACATCTTAAGAGGGTGTGGAGACCTCTCCTGGCACAAGACTTTTTGATTGTTCGTGTGACACTGCCAAGAACAAAAAAGGGAATTGGGCTTGGCCGCTAAATCGGACAATATTGTGCTATGGAAGACTTGGGTTGTTACAAGAATCGAAAACTAGAAATTATATATCTTATCGACGCGTTGATGTTGTTGAAATTGAAGATATAGGTTTAGTGTTTGGTGCATAAAAGAAAGAGACAAGGGGTTGATGAAGTGCGAGAGGAGAGAAAGATTTTACAAAGATAGATTAAAGAGGGAGACAATAATATAGTGAGATTAAGAACAACCAATATACTTTCACCATACAATTGATATACCTTTAATGGTATAAAAAAACTGATACGATTTGTTAAAAATATAGCTATCAAAATTAGTATTAAAATTTAAATATAAAAATAATATTTTAATAAAATATTTTTTTATTGAACTAGTATAAATTTTGACTAATAAGAGCAATTCCAACATATTATGTATCATCTATATGTAAATAATAAAACTTTAAATTTCTACTCAAACAGACTATTTACATAGCTCTTCAGATATTGAAATTGCTATAGTAACTCTTCATTCATTATCTACATATTATTTTATTAACTTCTTATGTTTTTTTCTCTCTTCCTCCTCTCATTTTCCGTTCTCTCAGGTGTGCCTCCCATCCCTTCATCCCTGCCCCGTCTAAGCCCCCTATCTCCGCTGCTTGTCTAAGCCTCTCCACCCCCGTCCCAATCGCCCCGTCCAGTGGTCTCCCTCCTATCGAAAAACTCTAACAAAGTGATCCCTAAAATCCTCTCAATGGGGCCACTAGAACCCACTTAGCAATCCTATAGGTATTTCACCCTCATTGTTAGCTTATCCATCTACTTGGTGTTTTTGGATAATTTTTTTATCGATTGCAAGGACTTTTTAGACCTTTTGGATTAAGATAGGGTTTCAATTATGTTTGTGCTTCCACTCTATTTGATTTCTATATATTTAATGCTCTTGGGTCTTTAGTGTTTGGTCGAAGTGAGCTGATTGTATTTTTTTTTTTGTGTTGGTTCAGTTTCTTAGTCTGTTTGCATTCCGAGAAGAACACATGAAGTTTCTTAGGCCATATACATTTGAAGCAGAAGGACGGCAATGGACAACAACGACAAAGGTCCACGATCGGAGAAAGAGAGAGAAGACTAGGTGAAATAATAATAATAATAATATTTTAATATAAATACATATAAAATAAAAAAGCCTATTGAAATTAAACCGTAAAAATGATTCTTCACGTGTAATTTTTTTTCACATGTAAATAAAAATATAAAATAGTGTTGAATTTGCTTTAATAAATTTAAATTTAATAAAATTTTATTCAGATGTTTTAATTGATATTTTTAAAATACTTAAATATATTTAAGTAATTTATTAAATTCTGACGCTTTCCATGACTAATTTTTTTTGACACGACTGTTTTCCGTAGCTGTGACCGCTTGTAGGTTCTAATCCCCTGTCGGTCCCATCCCCCATACGCGAAACTCAAACTCCCAATTCGGTGTCGTTGTTCTTGAGAAAATGGCAGACACGATCGAAGAAAAATCGCACTGAATCGTCCTCGATAACTTCGAAATCCGTAGGGAGAGAAGTGATCATGAAACCTTAAGAGGGACGGAGTGCGATGGATCCGGAACAGACCTTCATCCGCGTACAGGAGCGGTTTTCGCAGATGTTGACATCGAGGGTGCGAGCTTCCCTCGAGTATGTCTCTCTCTTCGTAGCCGTCGCTCTCTTCGCCATCCTCGTAGTCATGCACGCCAACTACGTTCAACAGGTGTGTTACAGTCGCACCTCTGATGCGTTTTTTTGTTTGGTTTTCTTATTGCTTTAATGTGTATAATTTGTTTTTGAATCGTACTATTAGTGCTTATACTATGTTAATTAAGCTTCCGGGGCGTGTTTGGGGGGGGGGGGGGGTGGGTGGGTGTAGATTTCTGTACAGATACATCTGTGCGTTTATAGAAAAAAAAATGAATCCCAAACGGGCCTCGTTTGGTTTGTGGATTTTCTATTCCATTGAAAAGAGATTACTTATTCCCATTCTTTTGTTTGTTTCAGACTACGTAATCCTATTTCTATTTCTTTGTTTTGTACATTAGATAATATTGGTGAATGGGATAGTATTGTGATCTTATTTCGTAAAAGACCTCTTATAATACAAATACAATTGATAGTAGTATGACCTTTTTTTCTGTTTTAAATATAAAGGTCTATATATATAATTTTATTTATTTATTTATTTGAAATCATGCTAGACAATTAAAATTATTTATATAACAAATCAAATAATCATCGTGATTATTTTATAATTAAAATTATGAAAAACACAATTATATAATAATGGATCTTACTTAAAATATATATCACCAAATATATTTTAAAAAATATATTTCCATCGGAATAAATAATCCGTAAACCAAACCAAAGAAGAGACCTAAACATCTTAATTAAAAATTTTAAGTGCGTCATAAATGCCTTCAGATAAGTCCATTGAAATACCCTTTAAACTTTTTCGAAACTTTTCTTCGAACCCTCTCTTTGAGCCTTTTTTTTCGAACCTTTTCTACGAAGCTCCTCTTCGAAGCTTTTCTTTGAAGTTACTTTTCTAACCTCTTTTTCAAAGCTTTTCTTTGAGGCTTTTCTTCGAAGTTCTTCTTTGAGATCTCTCTTCGAACCCCCCCTTCGAAGTTCCTTCCAATACTTTGTTTCCGCTTTGTGTGTATATTAAAAAAGTTGTGTGTTTTTTCCTTCTTTGTGTTGTTTTCCTGTTATAGTAGCCCAAGGAGATCCATGAAAAATGTCATGGGCATTTCCGCTCCCCAAAACAAGGGGCCATGTTCTACTATGTAGAATGGGAGAGGAAAACAACGACCTTGGTCTTCCTCTTTTCTCTATCATTATACACTTTATGATAATTTTTTTTTATAAGAAAGTTTTATTAGAAAAAAAAATTGCATACAAAGAGTGCACGTAAAGTAGGAGTACAAGAACAAGTTCAAAAGAAGGAACCATAAACAACATCACAAAAGGAAGAAAAATGAAACACACCCGAAACAAACACCATCACCAAAGGATATACGAAAGAACTTGGAGAGCTATGTCGAGAAGGATGGCGCAACGCCATTATTAGGCCAAAACTAATAACTCCATGCGCCATATTTGCACAAAATAGCCAACACGATACAGTGTCATGTCTATGTCTAGACATGACATTATCAGATTTATATATATATATATATACATATATTTTACAAAGTTGCAATTGTGCCTATGGAAGGGCATGCCCATGCTTCCTTTTTATTTTTATTTTTAAAAATATTTATCACCAAGCATCTATAAATTAATGCGCTCAAACTTTCACCCTCTTGATTTTTGATTGATTTTATTTTTTTCTTTAAAAGATCATCAAAAGGCACAACAACAACAACAATAATCATAACAATTTTTTTTTTGGTGTTTAATGTTTTAACTCTTTTTTTAATGAAAAATTGATAGTAATAAAGCAATTTTTTTCTTTTTTGATTTAGCATTTTTTTTGAGCAATAAACTAGAAAGAAATAAATATTCAACTTAGACAAAATAAAATCTAACAATATGGATGAGCAGTAGTGAAATATTAATTTTTCATGAGGGTAATTTTGTCATGTGGTCACTGAATTAATCATTTGAGTGAACTAGCCTTGGTTTTAAATCAAGATTGCTTAGACCAATTAAGATGAGTTAAGACCCTTAACCAAACGATTTGAATAATAAAAAGATCTGAAATTAGGTGCGGTTTTAATTGAAACCTGTTAAGTGCAAGCAAACATAACCAAGACATGAAGGGTTGTTATTTTTGAACCAACCTCCTAAAGTGTAGGCACAAGGAAAGAACAATAAACCAGACCAACTTACAAAAACAAATCAGTCCCATCATAACCATATGACAGCCCTGGCGCTTTCTATTGATTGCACCAAATGGCCCAATGAATGGGGGTTTCCCTATTGGACCAGGTGGCCCACGTCATTTCGTAGCAAGTAGGTTGAAAAGGATGAGCTTGAATCCCCCAGTGAAAAATGCAAATTGTTCTTTCTGTTCCATTGAATCTATCATTAGTGCTACCTACATTCCACAAACTATGCATTACAAATAGGAACTAATGAAGAGACTTGCTATTCTTTGATATATAATAAATAATGAAAAGATCATAAGCTACACATTTTAAGCAGTAAAGGCTCTTTTTTTTTGTTTTTTTTGTTTTGATTGTTAGCTAGTAGCTAGAGCATGCTCAGTGATAGTGGTCCCCAAGGCCTTTTCTTATTTTATTTTTATGCCACATGAATCTTTAAATTGTGGTCCATGTTGTCTTGTACTATTATAGTTATCTAATCTGTGTAATTATTTACATTATGAGTATATTGAGACTAATCTTGTTAATTCTGTTTCTTTTTCATTGAATGAAGCCTGGGTGCTCAAGTGAGCTGTCTGGAATTGAAGTGACAGAAGCCCAACTTATACAAATCAAGGTAGATAGTTGTTTTTTTAAGGTCCTATAGGTTACACTCACTTTTTTTTCTTCTTCTGATTTGGTCACGTTATTATGTATAGATCCATTATACGAGTCTACGACATTGCTTCAAGTCATTTTTATTTATTTATTTGGCATTGGGGCCTTGTGAAAAATGGAGCTAGTTTGCATCATAACGATTTTTGTCATAGGACTGACATGTTATTAGCAGTGTTTAGTACATTACTGATCAGTATCGTTTTTATAATGCATGAAATGGATGGATAGCAGTAAACTGCAGTGCCAAACTTGACCTGTCATTCTGTCTGAATTGGCCGTTTGGTTATTATTGTTTAAATATCTGGTGATCTTGGCTGATTACTAGTTGGATGTTCATTATAGTTGTTTAGTTATCCTTGTCCATAGAATCAATTACTTTGCCTGTATATACAGTAGGTGTTTAGTTATGAATCTAGTTCTGCAGGATTTTATTATTCTGGAATTCCTGAATTTTACCCCGAAGCCCATTAATTTGAGAAGTATGTCATCTCGTGAAGTGTTGTTTATTTTCACTGTATATGATATACATTTATTGATCACTTGTTGAGAGGGCTTTGAATCATGTGAACTTCTGGACCATTGATTTCATCATTAATGAGAAGAATTTTATGACTTCCAAAACTACCAGGATTAGCTAATTCTAGCTGAGCTTAGTTTATTCAGGCATGACTCATCAGCTAAATGTCCTATGGTAACTATATGTAGTCTAAAACACCTGAATTTTTTATTTTGTTTGTAGATTACAAGTGGTGGCCTTTGGTCTCAGAATGAGTCCGAATCTAATGTCTAAAATATTCCTGAGAACAATTGATTTAAACATTAGTGAGAAGAATTTTATGACTTCTGAGAACGCCAGGGTTAGGTAATTCTTGCTGAGCTTAGTCCATTCTGCATATCCTTACGCATTATCAAAATCAGGGTGATTTCTTCAAGGGATTTTGAATATTTTTCTCTCAGCTAGCTGTCCTGTGGTAACTATATGTAGTCTAATGCGCCTGATTTTCTCTTTTGTTTGTAGATTACTAGTGCTGGCCTTTGGTCTCGGAATGAGTCTGAATCTGATGTCTTAAATATTCCTGAGAAGAGTACTCCAACTGAAAGCTTTGATGTTCCAAACGTGAATGGAGATGGTTTGACTTTTTTGGGTGCAAAATTTTGGTTGAGTTGGATTGGTTCAGGTGCTTGGAGGGGCAAACTTGCTTCTAAATTTTGGAAAGGTGATTATGAAGTTTGTGAACCTGCAGCAGAAATCTCTATCAGTGGTAAATGCTCTAAGCCAGTACTTGGAGATGATGTCGTTAAAATCAATAAAGAGGATCCACGGAATGCTTTCCCTAAATGGACCAAAAAATTATTCAAAACTGCATTTGTTCATGTGCTCAGCAAGTGGTATAATCGTTTATTGTTTTTCTGGAGACATGCCAAACAAATCTTGGTCAGTTTCTGGAAGTTGTGGGTGAGTAATTTAGAATAATCACTTCCTTTTATGGTTCTCATAGTTCAATGTTTTCATTTCTTTTTTTCTTCGCTATTAATAGTCCATAATCATAGGAGGTGTTGCTTGTTTCTTCCCGCATTGCGAGAAAGGATTCATTGGTGCTCTTAATTTTCTGGAATATATAAAAGCGATTTCTGTTTTACAACCATTGAATTCCTAAACAGCTCAAAATATTTTTCTGAAGGTGTGACCAAATTGTCTTTGGAAATTGAATTTATGCAGAATCTTGCTGGCATACATTTGAATCTCGATATTCCAAGGTGGTTGCATATACTTCAGTTGGACAGGCTTAATTCGTTTGTGGGTATATGATCTTCCACTTGCTTTTTTTTTTTTTTTGTATTTTTGGAAACTATATTTAACCACAGGCAGATTCTCGTCAAAGACTTAACCTGAACATTTATTCCTTACGATACGACCAACCCCAAAACTTAATAGTATTAATCTTCAATTTGTCCTTGTTGTAACATTTGTTTGCAAAATGTTGAATTGTCTTTGAATAAATCTGACCTGGTGACTGTTTTTCAAAATCAAGGATTCCTTGGGTTACCACTCTGATGTGAGGTCTCTATGCCTACTCACCTGAAGTATTTTGAGCAGGGTGTGGTATTTCTATTATAGCTATCATTTTTATGGTAATTAAGGCTCTTTATTTATAAGGGAAATTGTTTGTGTAAATGTTATTTGGTTCATCTCTCATGCTAGTTGTACTTTCACAGATCATAAATTTTGTTACGATAGATTGTGTACTGTCTTTCTTGAATCCAAGTCATGTAAAACTGCACGGATAGATTCTCGCTCTTGAATAATCAATATGAATTGAATTCATAATTTCAATAAATGAATTCTCTTTTCTTCTCTTTCCAACTGAGAACAAGTTGATGTTCTTCTGTTGCCTTTCAGTTTAGTTTACTGATTACAATTTATTTATTAATGTTTCCAGGTTTTGCTTGATCTAAGCAATATTGGTCCACTTTTTGTTGCATGCACGACTTAAAAAAAATCCTCTTCTTTCCCGTTTATTTTTCTTGCACAATATTGTCCCGTTAGCTTGAATTCCTAAATATAGATTTTTTTCCTGGCTTATAGTTACACTGAATGGCCATAATAGAAAATGATGATGTAAATTAAGTATATTAAAGAATATATATATATATATAGAGAGAGAGAGAGAGAAAGAAAGAGAGAAAGAGAGAGAGAGAGAGAGAGAGAGAGAGAGAGAGAGAGAGAGAGAGAAGTATGAGGGAGCTATTTAACACGGAAAATGACACCTTATGTGTGTTTACTATGTTTTTGAGTGATTCCTTTTACTAGATTGAAATTTTGAGTTATCAGCTAATGTCTACTATGTGATGCCTTATAAAGTCACGGTGGATCATTTTAGGTGGTGTTAGCTTTTGTGGATGCTAACAAATTTGGAGGGGTACGGGGTACTTTTTGTTTCCTTATATGTTTCAACTGAGATGTAACTAGTCATAATCGGGATAATATTTCCATGTTTCATTTGTGTTTGATGCGATGCAGTGCACTGGCTTGAAAAAAGAAGCAAAACATTTGAACCAACTTACTTGTACACAGTGGAAAAGGTAAGTTAGCTATTTGTACTGGCTAATGCTTTTAAAATCCCTTTCTTTTTTGCTTCTAGTGTTAAGAGGTTGATATATCTGCAGGGGTACTTTTTGCTACCTGAAGAAGCTAAAGCACGGCATAATGTACGCACTGTTAACCTTAGCATATCAGCTCGGCATTCATGCTTCGGCAACAGGTCGGTGTAGTATCAGCTTTTAAAGTGGAAGTTACACCATTATATTTTGTATTTTCATTTGAAATTTTTATTCTTATTTTGATCATTTTTGGATTTTTATTTTTTCAATGCTGTGGGCCAGTAATTTTCCAAAATCTGAAGAGTTTAGCTAATGCTAGCTATCAAGAGTTCGTTTATGCTGAACTTTCTATATAATCAAAGTAGCCAAATTTCAGTTGTATTACAAGGTCAAATTCTTCTTCTGCAATATAGACTTTTGATTTGTGTTTGGCAAATCTTAGATAGGACTGTGATATAATGCCAAAATCTCAGGTTTTTATTTTTTTCTTTTGTTGATTTTATATCTCCAGCAAAGATAGTATCCCATAATTGTACTCAATTAGTGAATTATGTAGTCGTTAAGTGGAAGACTGAATTATTGCGATAAGCTTTTCTTTCTTCTTTTAAGGTATACACCCTGATATGGTTGTTAAGTGGAACACTGAATCCTTACTATAAGCTTTTTCTTGTTCTTTAAGGAAACTGACAGAATTGTTAAAAAAAATATTCTCAGGTGGCAGCAACTTCTCATAAACAGATTTGTGGGATATGACACAATTTTGATCAACAGTCTGCTGAATTCTCCTGGCCAGGGTACCCGCGCATCTTAAATACCATGCACCATTGTTTGTACAGGAGTTATTTTTTCCTTGTGCGTGCGCGCGCACGCGCACACACATATATCATGCAAAAGGCAGAGCCATGTAGTTTAACATGACCTTTTTTTTTTTTAATTTAATGTTCACGTCATCATGGCCCCAAAGGGCAAACCTTAGTGTAACGATAAAGCAAAAAAAATAAAGTTACCAATCATCATGATCTTGTGTTAAAGTTACAATCTCATGACCTAGAGGTCAAGGTTCGAGTCACGGATAGGCCTCTTACAGTTAAATTAATCGAGGGGGAAAATTGCGTCCATATTGACTCGTGTGGTATGACTCCTTTCCGGATCCCATTACTTGTGGGAGCTTCGTGAACTAGATTTACCCTTTATGATGATCATGTTCCCAATTGTTTTTAAACATATGAAGAAAATTCTATTTTAGTTATATAAAATCATTTATGGCTTTGTATGTCTTGCATTTGTAGGACACAATAGCAGAGCCATGCAGTTTAGCATGATTTTATGGTTTGTGTTCATTTAATGTTCACATTTTGATCATTGCGCTATTTTTTTTACTAATATATGAAGAAAATGCAATTTTAGTTAAATAAAATCATTTATGGCTTTGTATGTTTTACGGTTACTTGGCCCCGTGTGGCTCTCCCTGCTCCTTTGTTTGCTTCTTCCCTTTAATTGTTCCTTTTCAAGTTTGATTAAATTAATAACTCTACCATTTGAGTACATTATAGTTAGCGGTAAGCTGGTAACTTTATTCTTTGGCAATCTCGGATCAGTTTATGGTTCTTTGATGTCCACTTATACATGCAGGTTATCTTTATAATTATCAAACTAAGGAGTTCTATAATCTTAGTCATGCCCATGAGCCTCCAGAAGGGTCTGCGACTATTGGAGGTATTGCGTTTCAATCTGTATGGCTGTGGTGTTTTGTTGCTCTTGAAAGGATATAATTTGTAAAATTTTATGGGAGAAGAATATTTTTTTCTTATACAAAAATAAATCAAGCAGTATACATACATATATATGGATGTTCTATCTTATTCTATCAAAATTAGGAACCTATACAATTTAAGACGATCAATGCCCTAAAATACTGAAACAATAAATCAAGCAATTAAAGAGTTTTTTAAATAGATTTCTTGAAATAAGTTTCTTATGCTTCCAAATAAATCATATTGACTTTTTTCATACTCCCGCTCAAGTTGGGAGGTATATGTTGATCATTCCCAGCTAGCTTACTAAGTCCAGAAAAGATTTTGCAGACTTTTAGTCAGGATATCTGTCTGCCCTCATGTGGATATATAGCTTAGACATAACTTCAACATGTTTTATGTGATTGTGGTGGATAGATTCTGTGCAATACCCGTAGCAGCTTTGTTATTACAATATTGCCTCATAGGAAAGCTGTAAGAAACTCTTGGCCCACTAAGTAATCTCCCTTCACAAATGCCATAAGCTATTGCTTGAAATTTTGCTTTTGCACTACTTCTCATCACCACTAGTTGTTTTTTGCGTCTCCAAGTCATTAGATTAACCACACATTACGTACAATAGCTAGATGTTGATCTTCTTTCTGTAGATGACCAAGCCCAATCAGCATCATTATATATTTGCACCGACCTCTGTTCTCCTTTTCTAAAGAACAATTTGTTCCCTGGGGTACTTTTTAAGTACCTTAGGACTCTGTAGACTCCATCTGAGTGTATCTATGGAGGTGAATGCCTGGACTGGCTGAGTTTACTTACAACAAATGCAACCGTGTGTGAGATAAATATATTAGTTTTCCCACCAATATCTAGTAATGTTCTCTGTCCTCCTTTTTACCACCTTCAACTCTAAGTTCAAGATTAGGCTCCATAGGATAGGAGCCTTGGCTGATCTGGAACCCAACATTCCTAATGACTGCAGAAGATCAAGAATATAATTTCTCAGGGAAATAACAATTCCAGACTTGCTTCTAGCTACCTCCATACCAAGAAAATACCTGAAGGGTCCGAGATCCTTCAACTGAAATTGACCAGCGAGAAACTGCTTCAAAAAATTTATTTCTTCATAGTCATCTCTTGTAATGATTATATGTTCCACGTATGAACAATGTGTGATCAGATTGAACCTGTATAAAACCCTTTTCCTTGGCATCTGAAGTGAGATTTCCAAACCATTTTCTAGGAGATTGCTTAAGCCCATGAAGAGATTTTTTCAGTTTGCACACCAAGTCACCTTCTCTTTCTACTATGGAGGAGGATCATCCATGTATGCTTCTTCATGCAAGTTACCATTTAAAATGCATTTTTAAAATCCGATTGTTACAAAGGCCAATCAAGGTTTGATGCTAGTGAAAGGAGGACCCTTATTGTGTTGAGTGTGGTAACAGCAGCAAAAGTCTCCTGATAATCATTGCCATGAGTTTGGGTAAAGCCCTTGGCAACAAGTCTTGCTTTATGCCTATTTATAATCCCATCTGCATTAAACTTGATTATGAATACCCACTTACAACCCACTATTTTTGTTCCTTTGGGCAATTCCCTAATCTTCCAAGTACCATTTCTCTCCAAGATGCTCATATCTCCCAAAACTGCTGTTTTCCACTTAGGGTCATTGAAGGCTTCTTGAATAAAAATTGGCACATATGTATTGGTCAATGCAGTAGTGAAAGCACAAAACTCTGGTGATAATGTATCATATAAATAAAACATGCTAAGATATAGGGTGTTGTGTCCATAATCTGTTCTCTTTCCAAAGTGTTATTGGTAGGTCCAAGTGCTCATATAATGGCTCAGTGATACGTTGCACAATCTGAAATATTATGTTGGTGCTCAATACAAGATTCGGGAATCAGGTCAGATGTTGCCGAGCGCAAGTTGGCTGTGGCTGCGGCAAAACGCCGCACCGTACGGTGATCCTTTTTTTGGTATAGTTTTGTTGTTTGTTTTAAAAATCAACCGTTAGATGTAATATTCATGTATTGCATGTCACTCTTGTAAAATTTTATAGTAATCTAACGGTTGGATTTTGCACAAATGCAATTATAAAAAAGTAAAAAAAAAAAAAAAAAAACTGAATAAATTTATTTTTAATTTTTTTTAATTGCATTTGTGTAAAATCCAACCGTTAGATTACTATAAAATTTTACAAGAGTGACATGCAATACATGAATATTACATCTAACGGTTGATTTTTGAAACAAACAACAAAAACTATAAAACAAGGATCACCGTATGGTGCGGCGTTTTGCCGCAACCGCAGCCAACTCGCGCTCGATGTTGCCCCCCTTTCTGGTTCCTGGATTATTATGTGGTCGAGGATGTTTTCTGCGTGAAAAACCTGAAGTTGTTGCTTCCAAGTGTTATCACCCTTTGTTTCTAACTCCCAAAGTTCTTGTGTATTCTGTGGCATCGTGAGAGTCAATAAGGTTGAAGGTAATCCAATGACTTTGGGTAGTACAGGGGCTGACTCTTTACCAGATTCAATCGAACAGTTATCTTCTTCTAGAATCCCCCCTCTCAAAGGGAAGTTTTGGAAAAGAATGTTTGTGACTCAAAAAAGGGGACATCTAAGGACACACAGACTCTACGCATAGAGGGGGAGAAAAACCTATGAAGTCACACTTATGAGATTTTGGATCAAGTTTGAAACGATGATGTGGCTGGACTTGGACAAATGCTCTACATCCAAATAGTTTAGGTGGAAAGGAGGATGTGCACCGGAAAAGAGGATATGTTTTTTTTTTTTTATAAGTAAGAGAATTTATTTATTTATGAGAATCAAAACGCACACAAGAAGTGCATGAGATGCGAGAATACAAAAACGAAAACAACAATCCAATCAAAAAGAGTAGCCATCCACAACATCCCAAATAGAAGAAAAACGCATCCCGCCCGAAGCATACAACCAATCACCCAAAGGACGAAAAAAAGTACAAGAGAGCTCGACAGCGGGCCGCTCCTTATCCTCAAAAACTCACGCGTTCTCCCGCTAAATACTCCAAAGAATGCAATGAGGGACAGCCTGCCACACCGCCGAATGTCGCCCCATACCGCTCAGCCACTAGTCAAACAACGCGTGAAGAGACGAAGGCATCACCCACGAGATGCCGAAAAGGCCCAGAATCATATCCCACAAACTCCTAGCATAAGGGCAATTAAAGAAAAGATGATCCACATGTTCCAGTGAAGAGTTGCACATGTAATACCGACTAACCAGAACAAGAGAATATGCATCCACTGAGTTAGACAATAGAGAATTGAATTTGAGTACTCTAAAGGACATTCAGTTTATGAGATATGAAGTAGTTAAACTGGCCTCACCCCAAAGATGTTGAGGAACATTCATTGTAAACAAAAGAGCTCTAGCAATCTCAAGGAGGTGATGATTTTTTCTTTTTGCTACCCCGTTTTTTGGGAGTGTACTTGGACAAGAACTTTATTGAATTATCCCATTATTTGTGAGATAATCACCAAGTATGAAATTTTTAAAATATTTCATATAGTCTGTTCTAAGGATATTTATGGAGGTGTGAAATTGATTTTGAACCATTTTATGGATTATTTGGTAGGTGTTGGAAGCCTTTGATTTTAATTTGAGAAGGTAGACCCAACAAACTCTAGTGTGGTCATCAGTAGCTTAGATGTTTTTGATGCGAGAGGGGCCCCATATATCACTATGGACCACCTAATACCTGAGATGTTTTTGATGTGAGAGGAACCGCATATATCACTATGGACTATACAGTTTTGCTGGAAGAAATGCACGAGTATGCTTGGCTAATTAACAGATATCACAAGTAAACTAACTAGGATCTTTATTCAAAAATAAATTCGGGAACAAGGGTTTAAGGTGATGGAAATTAGGATTGCGATGCTACATTAATGTGTCATCTTTATTGGAAACAGAAAGAGGTTCACAAGCAGCTTGTGTTTTCCACACCTACAACATCCTCAAAGTAGTAGACGTTCTTGTTCCCTAGCAGTGCCAATCATCTTCCCCCATTTCAGTTTTGAATTTCACAACCACTAGTAGAAAATTTTGCAAATGCAATTAAGCTCAAGTGTCATCTTACTAATTGAAATCAAGTTACATGCTAAATGTAGAACAGAATGTAGTGTAACCCATGGTTCGAAAATATGGGCTGAGGCGGCACCTCAAGGCACCGCCTCGCTCTCAGACTGTGCGGAGGCACCGCCCCAGAACCCGCATCGGCCGCCACCTGCCTCGGACGGGTGAGGCGGCCTGAGGCGGGCCATTCCGCCGCCACGTCCCGCATGTGGGATGAGGCGCCCGCGTCGACGGCAGACTACCGACGACGGATGACCTCCTTCGATGCTAGACGATTGACGATGAACGACCTCCTTCGACATTCAATCCATACCGTACCGCATTCTGTATTTTTGAACCTTGGTGTAACCACATCTGAAAGTCGAATTGAACCTTTGCCCGCAATATGAGAGAATGTTCCATATGCTAATTTTACTCTAGAATTCTCTTAGCATGGGTTGTGATTAAAATAGTGATGAATTACCTGTCATATGGTGAGATTCCTGAATTGAACTTCTAATAGGCATTATTGTAAATATGAAATGCAGTACCTTTGTGGGCAAAGTTATTGGTTGTCATTCTCTAGGTGTTGCTGCAGATTGACTTAAAAGCTTCTGTAGTTGTTCAACCTATGTTGCACTTAAGAAAATTCCATTTGGATCATTACTTGATTGGGTATCATCAATTTTCCGTTCTATCAAAGTATGGAACCCTTTGCATCCATTCCTTTTGGTTTCTAGTTAGCCGGCTTTCCATGAATATCCTGACAGGTTTCATGGGTATGACCAACTCTATTACAATGATTATGCCAAGGTCATCCACCATTAAGCCTGTGGTTTCAATGGGCTTGTCACCACTGGATGCATCAGGGAAATTCTTATTTTCTCCAAGCATGACTGGTCTACAGCTAGCCTGTGCACCTTTGCAAGTCATCATCAATGGAAGATGACGGTCGATATCCTACACAGTTCGAAGTAGCGTTCGGGACGGCGACAGATTTCCTGAATCGCCACGGTATCGGAGGGTCTCGGTACGAGATCTGACCCCAATACCAAAATATCACGCATTTGCTCTATCTCGTTGATCTTGGCCGAGATATTGGGCAAGAAGAAACGATTCGGCCAAGACTCGTTGCATCACGGACGATTCCATCCTCCCCATCTTCTCTTCTTCCTCTATCTTCTCCGACGGGAAATATTGCGGCCGATTGCAGGTTTCTGGAGGTGGATGAAGATCTTCTTCGGCGGGATCTTCTTCCTCGGCACTGTGCGCTGCCAACTGCTGGATTCTGGAGGATCACACGCTGTCGATGGGATCGCACGCTGCCGCTGCCGCTGCCCCTGCCCCCTTTTCGGTTCTTCTTCGATGGGATTGCAACATAACCCACGAATGAGGATTGGGGAATGTACGGGAGTGTCACGGGTTATTAAAAAAACATTAGAAGTTATTAAAATAGTAAAATAAAGTTATTAAAGTTATTAATACAATATTATGATTTAAAATTTGATATAATTTATTTTAAATTTATTTCTTAAATTAAAAATAAAATATGTAATAGTTAAATTTAAATTATTTAATACCCAAATTATGTGTGGAATTTTTTTCTAATAAAATTTATTTACTTCTTAATAAAACAATTATGTTTTAGTGTCTTTTATGTTTGAAGTCATAACATGCAATTAAAATTATTTATTTTGCTTGTTTAATAATTTAAATGTAATGATTTGATTTTTTTTGCTTTTTATTTTTTTAATTGAATATTATTTCACGCCTAAAGTTATATCTCGCCCGAGATGCAACAAATTATTCGCGACCGTAATTCGATGGCATCCACGTCCGCGACTTTAAACCATGATATCCTAGCAATCTCCCATGCACCTCATTGAGTTCACAATTGAGACCAGAAAGAAATTCATAGTCACTCCTTTTCTAAGTGCTTTTTAAATTTTTGATTTCCCTCAAGATCTTCCCAAACAGCCTCATAATGTATATTTAATTCTTTCCAAAACATCTGTAACTCATTAAAATATTCAGTTATATCCATACCTGCTTAATTTTCAGATCTGAGTTTTTTTTAGTGACAGCATCTGATATGACTTTATTTTCAGTAGGAAAAAGTATGTGCGGCTTATTTGTGATTCCGTTGAATTTATAAACCATGCCATTACAATTGGATTATTGAGCTCTCAATTCTCATACACAGAATCTTTGATATCGGGATTGTTGATTTCTTCATGTGATGTACCCCAGCTTGCCTCTTCCTTGGATCACCAACAAGACCAATTGGGATCATCGAAGGAAAATTTTCCCATTGAGCCTCTGACTAGTGATCTGTAGGGAGGCACCTTTCTCCAACCTAATGTGAGGCCACTGGAACTTGAGTGACCTTTGAAGTTTTTGATGATGATTGGTCTTTCCCTTCACTTGTCATCTCTTTGATTTAATGGCCAACAATATAAGACATCCATTTCAGATTTGATGACAACCAATTGGGATGTGATAGACTAACTTTTATGGCTCTGATACCATAAAAGTTTGTGGTAGAAGAATAGTTTTTCCTTTTACAAAAATAAATTAAACGGTATACATAGATACATACATATATATATATATACACATATATATATATATAGATGTCCTATCAATTTAAGACCTGCACATATATAGATCCATTTCAGATTTGATGACAACCAATTGGGATGTGATAGACTTACTTTTATGGCTAATACCATAAAATTTGTGGTAGAAGAATAGTTTTATAAATTAAACGGTATACATACATATATATAGATGTCTTATCAATTTAAGACAATTAATGCCCTAAAATACTGAAACAATAAATTAAGCAATTAAAGAGTTTCCTAAATAGATTTATTTGAAATAAATTTCATACGTTTCCAGATAAATCATATTGTTTTTTTCACAATTTAATAAGATGCTGTTGAGATATGTTGATCCTTATTTTATATATATTAGAACTTCTTTTGGTCTCACAGTCTGGCCAAATGAAGCATTTTTCTCCTTTTTGTCTAATATCTATTTTCTGCAGACTACTTTGTGACCAAGTGTGGCGTGCTTATGATGTCACTGTTTGTGTTTTTCACAACTACAATGTCTGTTTCATTTACATTGAGAGAGACTCAAACTCGCATGCTAAAGTTCACAGGTTTGCTTCATTTGATGAACAGCATGTAGTTTTTGTCAGCTGTGAAAGCATATTTGTATGGTCCCTGTATAAATGCAATAAAAATGTTTATTCAACTGTCAGCTTAGCCGGAGCATCATCTGAAATCTTACTTTTGAGAAAATTGTTTAGTGGAAAAGAATAATTAGTTAATCCACACGAACATGACGATCCTCCCCTGACTGGGAGATCAGCTAATCCGTAGGAAAGCAACATTGCTAGGATATGATAAGGCATGAAACATACTGTCTTTCCCCTATAGATGACTGTTCTTAACTTACTGCAGTGCAGCTTCAACACCATGCTCGACATAGGCTTCCAACATTTCAGTTGATCTTTGCCCATGTGATTGAATCACTCGTCTTTGTACCGGTATTGAGTACTGCTATGTTCTTGGTATATGTGTCTTTGTACAAGTACTGCTATGTTCTTTCATTCATTTGGAGCATTCAACCTCTGCAAACTGATGTAGCTTTGTGTTTGGCTTGCAGATTATGATCGGTATTCTGTTTTTTCTTTTTGAGTTCTATGTTGATCAACTTTTGGCTTTCATGGTCTTAATTCTAGTCTGGCTGTGTGAACTTTTTACATTAATAAGGTCTCCTTCTCTTCCTCTGTCTATTAAGAATATGGATATGTGGTAAACCTGATTTACTGATTGACGTGCCATGTGTTGCCCACTATATCCCTCCATCCATTCACCTCCCTCAGAGCATGCTAAATGACCTGTGGGTCAACCCGCAAAATCGCGGGTGCAGTTGATCAAATGGTTAATTTTAAATTTTCGGGTCAAAAGAACCACACCTGTGGGTCTGTTGCCTGCTCACATTTTTTTTATTTTTAATTAATTTTTTTTGTTTAATTTAATATGATGATTTAGCTAGTTAAAAATGAATTTTATAATGTTTAAGATGGAATGAGCAGGATCATTAGCTATAATTTATGGCCTTGTATAAATATGGACATTGTATTAGTTCAATTGTAAATAAGAAGAAATATTATTTTCCTACATTCTTTTCTACTTAGTATTATAGAAAAAGAGAACCCTCACTCTAATTAGAGGAATTGTTGGTTGCTATCCCTTGCAAGCACCTCTCATTTGGCTCTTTCTTTGTAGTCAACCAGTCTCTCCTTCCTATTATCTTATTTTTTCTATTAATTGGTAGAAATGGATCCAGTAGGGTCTTGTTTAAAAGGGGATTAGGGGTTCAAATGAAGCATTTTCTCTATTAATTGGTAGCCGAATTATCATAGCGTGACACATGGCAGACAAAAAGGCCTAGCGTGTCCTCGACCAGTGAATCAAGCCGTTTACCTTGGGATAATTAGAATAATGGGTTGGGGATACTTGGCCTGCGAGCTCAATTGGTTGTGCCCATTTCGCAAAGGCCCAACTACTCAGGTTGGCTATATAGGTGCCTGGGCCAAAAGGGATCTTTTTGATTCACAGTGATCCAATAGGGTCTTTTTATCGCCAAATCAATTGTTTGGGTCATGCTTAGCTCACCAAATCAGGCCTGCAAGCCTAAATCTCCTTTTACCTAACTGACTCTTCGATACTGATGCCAACCCATTTTCTTGAATTAATTCCAAGTGTCACACTTTGCTTGTGTTAGAATTAATTCGTGAGTTGGTAGAGACAAGGTTTGAATCCAATACCTTCCTTTAGATAACACTATGAAAGAGAGCTATTATGAATTGATATGCACCTCTGCCGTGAAGCCAAAAACCCTAGATGTTGAGAGCTATCACCAATCGATCTGCATCACCAATTAAATCACGGCATAACAGCCGCGATCTCTCGTTGCTGCAAGCCACATATTATCATTGTTGTCGAAATTGCCATTGCTGCCATCTGTCCCTATGTGCTAGCTTGAAGTGTTGTAACTATGACGAGGACAACAACACCACAACTATGACATCACAAGGAGTGACAGCCATTGCCGCTGTCTCCGCTGTCATTGTCACTGCTAGTGGTCGTCAGTCCCAATTGTTTCAATTCTTTGATTATTCTAGGTTGTCTATGTGCTTGTAGTTTTTTAGGATGTGGAGTTTTTTGGGTACACTTCTCCAAATCATGTATAATGATCCTTTGTTCACACTATTTTGAGCTCTACCTTCACAAGTTTGGAGAGGGTGAGCCGGTTTGAATGATTACACCACATAATAGTCTTCTATCTTTTATTTCTCATGTGGCTCAAATGTCTTAGGAGGTTAATTCTAAATTGACTTTACTTATTTTTTTTATAACACTTGCGATATTGTTTTTGGAGTTAATATAACTAGTAATTTTTCTCTAATTCTTCTCTCGAGTCTTCACTTGCTAAATTTTTTCAAATTGTTAAATGACACTTCTATGTCAATTAATGGGATGGGAATATCTTACTCTCACCTACTTTTTCATATATTTGATCTTTTTTGTTTTATATCTGCCTAATAATTTTCTCTCTATTAGCCAAATTACTAAACATCTTAGCTATTATATAACCTTTTATTTTACGCATTGTTTGTTTTATGACAATCTCATGAAGCGAGAGCATTACAATCCAAGTCTTGTTACAGATGTCAATTAAGGAATGAGACAATTTTCTACGGAAAAAAATATTTTAATGATGTTACTGTTTTGGACATTTCTTTTTTATCTATTTAAAATGGATATTTTCTCGATTGTTTTCTAGTATCCTTGTTTCTAGTTTAATGTATGAACAATACATTTATGCTAAAAATCATTGTGTGTTATTTAAAATCAATGTCAATAAAAGTCATTTTTTTTTTTTTTTTTTTGTTTACATTGTTATTTAGGATTTTTTTTCTACTCATGCTTCCGAACAATTTATTTTCTCGAATTAATTCCAAGTGTCACACTTTGCCTGTGTTGGAGTTAATTCGTGGGTTGTTGGAGGTAAGGTTTGAATCTAAGACTTCTATTTAGATAACACTATGAAAAAGGTTTGAATCTAAAACTTCCCTTTTAGTTAACACTATGAAAGAGAGCTGTCACCAATTGATATGCATCTATGCCATAAAGCCACAAACCCTAGGTGTTAGGAGCTATCACCAATCAATCTGCATCACCAATTAAATCGCGGCATAGCAGCCGCGATCTCTCTTTATCGCAAGCCACAAATTACCATCATTGTTGTTCGCTGCTACTATTGCTTTCGGATTGCAACCATGGGAGCAAATGAGTGTTTTAAGGTAGTATAAATTGGATGAGGTGGTTAAATGATACAATCTTTGCTCCTATGGCTAGATTAGTTGTCAAAGGTTACACTCAAACGTATAAATTGATTATAAAAAAAAAATGCTCATGTGGCCAAAATGAGTACGCTTATAGTTATACTTTTTCTTATAGCTAATCTCAACCGATTATTATGATAGTTTGATGTGAAAAATATTTTTCTCATGGTGATTTTGATGAAAGCAGTGTATGACTTAAAACAATCACCCAAAGCTTGATTTAGTCGATTGTGCCACTTAATGTTAGCATATGGTTCCAAGCAAGCTTTGACTAATCACGTTATATTTTATAAAAGAGATGATAATGATATTACATTGCTATTGTTTATGTTGATAACATAATTATTACAAGTAATAATATAAATGAGAGAAAATTTCGGTGTCATTTTATGAATGTGTTTTACATAAAGGATTTGGAAGCTTTAAAATACTAATTAGGCATTTAAGTATGCTAATCCAAGCATGTTTTAGACCTACTTACTGAAACTAGTAGCTCAGCTTGCGAACCTACAAATATTCTATTGAGGTAAACCATAATTTAAGTGTCTATTTCAAAAAGGTTTCAACGAACAAGGAAGTGGGAAAGTTTATTTATCTAACTCATACAAGACCTAACATATCATATGTAATTAGTGTGCATAATTCAAGTGATCCGACAAATGAGTGTTGTGAGCTATATTCTAGCATATCTAACACTTTCATCACACTAGGCAAAGGAATTATGTTTTTCAAGCATGGATACCTATATATTATGGGTTACATTGATTCTAATTTTGTTAGTTTCAAATATCATGCTCTTCATTATGATCTAAAGAGCTTACTTGGCTACGTATTCTTTAGCAACAATACAACTCCCATTGAAATAGCTAATAATCTCGCCGAGAATAATTTAAATTTTAGTGTAATAAAGATTTTCTAAAATAACAAAGTAGATCAACTAGCTGATATAACTCCTCATGCAAGTATTGCTGTCTCTTTTCATATATCTTTATCCAAGTTGAACATGTGTGTTATCTTTATAACAATTTGAGGGAGGGTTGAATGAGCTATATTATTAGTTATAATTTAGATTGCCTAACTAGCCTTTAGCTAACTACCTTGCATTAGCATTCCATGTATGTTGTATTAGCATGGTTTGAAGTATCAAATAATTCCGAAATGAGTCAAACGAGTTAACCTGGTATCAGAGGGGGTGCTGGAACGAGAATTAGAAGTGATACATCAAACTTGCCGAATTTAATGTGTCCCAAGAATCTCAGCAGAGATCTAGTCTGAGACATGATGAGTCACCTGTTGTTTTGTTTTCTTTGTTTCTTTGTGGCTTTCTCACCGGTTCCTTTTGAAATGTTGAGGCAAAGCCTCCTCGAAGTAATTTGGTTCGTCAGCTTTAGTAGCTTGATCATTGAACCAGAGCAGTGAACTGCCTGGAGTGATGTTCAAAGAAAGGACTCATTGCTCAATAGTGGCCAGTGGATGTGCAAATGATGTTCATAAATGAAAATCATATGCAAGTTTTTATCAAGGGACACAAACACCAATGGGAAACATTGCATTCCATGTTATTGTTGATTTCCAGGGGAATAGCATTGCATTTCTTTCTCATGCTTTTCTGATATAGATTGCCATTTGATTGTTTAGTGTTCGAACACCAATATCAATGAAGTTCTTTCCTCGCTTCTTCCTGCTCTACTTCCTGGTCTTTCACATCTATTTCTTCTCCTACACATATGGTAAAGCTCATTATCTTATTGATCAGACATATTTTTAGAGCCTATATTATCATTTATAATTGGCTTTGCAATGTTTTTCTCTCCAGGATTTTCATATTTGGCTCTTTCTACAACAGCGGCATTTATGCAGCACCTGATCTTATATTTCTGGGACCGATTCGAGGTAACACTGAATTTATCTTCTATTCAACTTTTGGTTTAATTTGTTTTAAAACCTATTGGGTTGACTGTTTGAAACCTGTTCATGTGTATATTTTAGTTTTCTCACATTTCATATGCTGTTGTGATTTCAGGTCCCAGCTCTACAAAGGTTTTTGCATAATCGAAGATCGCAATTTCAGCAGCAACCAGACTTTCACATCACCTCCTCAACCATACTTGCCTCGACCCTTCACATCACCAGGTTGAACAACAGAAATCCTGGTCCAGCTCACGCAGATCCCTCCACTGGACCTGGGTTGAGACCTGGAACCAATTTGGCAGCTGCAGCAGATGGCAGAGCAGAAGTTCCCAGACTAGAAGAGCATCAGGAACAACTAGATCCACAGCAACCAGAAGCTGGTCCCAACCCTGGAACTGTTAACTCCATCAGTTCACTCCTGCTATGGATTCTAGGGGGGGCTTCTTCGGAAAGTCTTAACTCGTTTCTTTCCATATTTAGGGACGTAAGAGACCAAGGTCAGGCCTATCCGGAACCTCAGCCGGAAAACGTTGACAATGTGGATGTTGGATAGCATGTTTTCAAACTCAGGTTCTAGGCTATTTTGGTAGCACCAAATCTCCACGTATGCATTTTTTATACTTAGGGCTTGGAATGTATAATTCTATGATATCGAAGGCTGCCTCTCTTAGTCGATAGCTATAATGCCGCCCCAATTAGTGAGAAATAAACTGCCAAAGCTTGCGTCTTTTAGAGGTGCGTCTTTTTTGAATAAAAAAATTAACTTATGAACGGTTGAAAAATGATAAAAACAAGCTTCTCTGAACGGTTTGCTTTATGAACTGATGCTTGTAAATTAGAAGTAAATTTGCTGAGCACCCTTTTAATGTTTCTCCTGGATTTCAACATTCAAGCTGCGAATGGAACAATGGGGTGTAATTCTACCTTCAATTCTCCGACAAATGTTCGGTGAAAATGTCAGTACATTTTATATTAGTTTTTGTTAAAATTTAATTTTGGGTCAACTTGATTAGTTTAGGTTTACCATTGAGTTTTCGTATGAATTATTCATACTATAATTTTCGCTATAATGATTGGTGTGATTGATGTATTAATATATGTAACATAAAATACAAATGTAGTTGTCCTAGTATGTAACACGGAAATTTGACATATTTTAAGGAAAGAGAAAGTACGAAACAAAAAAAAACTTTAAATCAACTACAGCATATATATATTCATTAAATTAACAAAAAAAACATAATTAATCATTAATGATATGATTAATTCTCAAATTAAAATATTATTTAAATTCAAGTGTTACAAATTTTCAGCTCATTAAAATCAAATTATGCTTTAGGAGCATGTTTGATTTCCATAGTTCTGAAAAAATCAATGTTTAATTTTTGAAGTAATTCAAACTAAGCAAACAAAACCATAATATGGATGAGAACTTTTATAAACAGATCGGAATACTTTTTCCTTAAAATTCAATACTTCAGAATAAATAATACAACGCACATGACATGGAGCAACCAGACCACCGACGTATCAGTAATTATAACTAGATTGTCCACGGGTACAACTTAATAGCATACAAACGTTTTTCCAATCATAACAACTATCTCCACATCATTTTCCTTTTTGAAGTAGATTTCCGGGCAAAAGTGAAAAACCAGATAATCTCCAGGCACCAGCCGACCTTAGTATCAGTAATTATAAGTAGATTTTGCACCTTCCACTTTCCTCATCAGGAGGAACAACCTTTGATCAAGCTCAAATTTAGTGGCATTGGATGGGTCACCTTTCAACATCATCAGCAATCCACCAAACGAAATATATATCTCCCTGAAACAAAAAATCATGCGGAGACAGACTCAGGGCATTGACAATGGTCCATCGTTCTCAAATTTCTATTGAGCCCAGGGAAAAATATAAAATTGAAATTATTTATCGATTGATATGCCCCAGCACAGGGATCCATCATAATTGAGAAAGAAAACAAATGTTAATTTTCAAGGTTAAGCTATCCATACACTTTAACTCCTGGTCCCGATTTTGAAACCTCTTCTGAGATCTTATATAGTTTTCCATGCATCACATACTCGTACTTGTCAGCCAGTGACTTCTTCACACCCTGAAAATGGTAAAAAGCTTTTAAGCAAACCAAAACTTTCAGTGTGGCTACAGCCAAAACCCAAAAGTGCACAGGGGTCCTACGGCCCAAGCAGTAAGCACAAAGCTCGGTTGTACACCTAATCCAAACTACACACATTGTATCATCACTGATAATCAATATGGTTTAAGGGACCAGGTGCTAGGTCCAGTCATGCATACTATAATACTTTAAAGACAACAGAAATTAGGTCCATTAAGGGCTTGGGCTAGTACATTGTGAAATGCAAGACCTGGAACTAGGTAAATAAGTAAAACTGAATGGCAAAGTTGACAATGAACAAACAAATCGCTCAGAAGAAAGATTGACAATCTTTGCCTCACGGAAAACCATTAAGAATCTAACAGCATTCTTTTTATACAATATATATATATATATATATATATATATATATATATATACTGAAAAGAAGCACATACATTTGTGCCAAAAATTGCACAAAACATTCCACACAACATATTACAATTTCTTTTTCTTTTCCTCTCAATAAAAAAGAATAGCCCACGAGAAGATAAAACTAATTGAAGTTGCAAATTTATCATTAAGAGAAAGGAGGGACAAAATTACCGGAGTGTAATAACCAGTGTCAGGTGTTCCATCCAAATTCAACGTGGGAGATAAGGCCACTGTGTATTTTTCACCAAGTTCAACAGGATATAACTCCGTATTGACATCAAGATGCAGAAGCATATCAAACTTCTCACTCTGTGCAACAATTCGAGAAACTAAAGAAACAAGGTGGTTAGCTCCCCAAATAACTTCGATGAGTTCTAACAAGTTGTTTTAATCCTTATAATGGTTCACTAGACTATAGGGACAAAGGGATCACATGAAGGTTCACAACATTAAAAAAAAAAACAATTTTTATCAGATAATTTAAAAAAACTAACGAATCAAAAAAAGCCCACAACAACGTGCATGCATACCTTTATCAAACTTTTTACCATCTGGGTCTTTATCTTCAATCCCGAAAATGTCCTCAAAGAGCAGCTGCACCATCCTTGTTTTTGAAATAAACGAGACCAGGAGGACAAAAGTGCAACTACAAAATCAAGAAGAAACAATTTATATGTCACTACAAAATAAGCTATTTATATGCAAGAAAAGAAAATTAGGGTTGGGTACACTAAGAATTTCATGATGGCAATTAGCAAGTATCTTAATTCTTATATACAACAAGTAGTGTTTCCAGATAGTATGTTATAATCTTGGGATCTTAAAATCACATTATTTGTAAAACGCTTCCATCTATTTAGACAGTTGTTTGCGTGGGAGTTGCAAGGGCTACATGTACATTCCAGTAGGCACCGTATTTTTCAATAAATATAAGCACAAACATATACACACGAAGAGATCGCAAAATTCAACAAACGCAAGGATTAATAAAACAAAACCAGACCGAAGATAAAGAGATTGAGATGAAAGGAACAACGTACATTATGTAAATCAGTACAGGAAAGAAACAATTTTATCTTATTTTTTATTAAGAAAAACAGCAGATGAGAGATGGTGCTAGTTCAAGACAAAATAGAAGACGACAATGGTGCGAATTGAGGACACAATTAGAGATTCCACAATTTCTAGAGAGCCTTGAGGCGCAGCGCACGACGTGTCGATGTAGAAGAGCAACAACTAGAAAATAGATTAACACTCGTATGCATATATGTATATATATGTATGTGATAGACATTATTAAAAGGAAAAGTTATATGGAAACTCATCCCAACTATTTTTTTAAGGACACGGATAAATACACTTATCAAATTTATTAATATAAAATGATTATATTAACCTTTATTTAAAAAAAATGTTTGCAAAATAATATTCGAACATAAATCAAAACAACAAAACAAAAACAAATCATAATTTCCAAAGGGCCAAGGCGACCGGGCGTTTGAAGGTCAGGCGAGGCGACGCATGATGCGTTTCTAATATATATATTTTAGATAAGAATTTTTATTACAATCATTACAAAATGACAAAAATAAATAAATATTTAATTATTAATGTTTAGAGTTAAATTTAATCATACAGATATCATAAATAAATAAATATTTAAATTAAATATTTCTAATATAGCTTAGCTGTTAAGTTAAGCCAAGCTTAACTTAACAGTTTAACTCACGAATCACGATTCCAGTGGACGAGTGGAGATGACGACTGCTGCTGTGCTGAAAGAGAGAGAAAGAGCAGCGACGGGCGAGGCGGCGACGGCGACGGAGAAGGCAGAGGCGATGGCGACCGAGAAGGCTTCGTCTTCGTCAAACCTAGCAGAGGCTTCGTCTTCGTCGTGCAGGGTCGTCGCGCGATCGTTCGTGTAGTGTCGACGGCGATCGTCAGAGTTGCGGCGATCTCCGGAAATGGGGATCACGGCGTCACGGATCGCACTCGAACCCTAGCCTGAGATGGGCGAGAGGGGAGAGTTCATGCCGCCGGCTTCATACGACTTCGTGGCTGGACGCTAGGTAGGCATTAGGGGTGAGCATCGGTCGGTTCGGTTGGTTTGTATATAATTTTTAAACCAAACCAACGACATTCAGTTTAAAAAAATTCAAACCAAAACCAACCAATAAATGTTAAAAACCATCGGTCTTGGTTCGGTTCGGTGCATAAAAATTCGGTTCGGTTCGTCGGTTTGAATCAATTTTTGAATTTTAACGTCAAATAAAAAAATATATTCATTTTAATTCTTAAACATTATCACTAATTGGCTAAGTTTACATCTATGAGTAGATCCACGAAATAAGTGGAAATTGAGAAGTGAGAATGTCAACCTTTGGCCTTTCTACTTTGAGAAAGTGAAAAGTGCCGACGTGCCAAAGCGATAACGTCTGTTCGGTCGGTTTGGTTAACCAAACCCCCAAAACCGTGAACCAAACCAAATAATATCGGTTTTTCAAAAATAAAAACCAAATAAACCAATATAATTTTAAAAACCAATTTTTTTCGGTCCAAACGGTTTGGTTCGGTTCGTCGGTTTGGTTCAGTTCTTGATCACCCCTAGTAGGCATTAAACAAGGCACAAACGGTGTCGTTTTGCATTATGTTTATGTTTTTTGAAAAAAAAAAAAAAAAAGCCGACGCCGAGGCGTCGCCTTTGTCGCCCAGATTGCCGGGACGTACGCCTTTCTCTGTCTAGGCGAGGTGACCCAACGCCCAGGCTGCTGGGAAGCGCCTTGTCACCACAGCAAAATAAATAAATACATAAAAAGCAGCGGGCGTACCTGCAGGCGGCGGGAGTGCTTCAGAATCTAGACTCTGGACGGAGATAGTGCAGCGACAGCGGACGGTGGGAGCAGCGGCGGGAGAACACCGCAGAGCTACGGATCTAGACGGCAGCAGAGCTAAGGATCTACTCGTCAGTTGTGACTCGTGACTCGTGAGGATGAGGACTAAAAGGGATCGATCCGATCGGAGGCTGTGTTGAGAGGGCTGGAGCCTGGACTCTGGAGTCGCTGCCGACGCTGCGCAGGAGGGGAGAGACTGGAGGGAGAGATATTATGAGGGTTTATATATGGAAACCCTATCGAGCGTGGCGGGGCATATCCGATGCTCTGTCAAGGTGGGTTAAATCAGAACGGGTCGGAATGCCCCCAGCCGTGCAGGTAATGAGCAGTCAATATATAAGATTGCCGTTTTGGGCAGCCTAACCCGACCCGTTTTGTGAAGCTCCCCCTCCAACACCAATTTTCCTCCCAAAAATCCCACGCTCGCCTCAGATAGATCTGCCCATCGCCCGACCCGATGATCTGAACGAGAATCCAAGGGGTAGGGTTTTGCTTTTATGAGTATATATATATATTTCATCTTTTTTTTATGTCACACGTAAACTAATTTCACCAGCTCGTCAATTTTAATTCTTGAATAATTTGTATAGAAAAATAGTTAAAAAGGAGGTGAATTCAAAGCAACAACCTCATGTGCATGTGCATGTCAAGGGATTTGGTTAAGAAGGATTCTGGAACATCTTGGTCATGCCCAGGATACAGGGCAGAAAATGGTTCTGCTATTAAACTTTCAATGAATCCTATTCTACATGTCGAAATAAGCTTATCAACGTGAGGTTTCACTTTTTACGTGAGCTTACTAGCTAGTTACTAGAGATGGGATTGTTGAATTGGTGCACTGCAGTACACGAGTGCAGGTGACTCATATTATGACTGAAATTTTTCTTGAAGCAGCGGTAGAGGCTTGGTATATATGTGTGTAATGTCTGAAATAAACTAATTAATGCACTGGTGCAGCTCAATTTAAGGGAGGACGTTGGAGTATTAAATTTTATCAGCTGTATTTTCTGTCTACTTGGTTAGACACGCTGTTAATGATGCCTTGTTTGTAGGGTAATTTGTTATGTTTTGAATTGGTCTTAGACTCCTCCCTTAGGAAACGTGTTGCTTTTGGATTTTATCTTTTGTTAAAGTCGTTTGCTATCAATTTAATATAACATCGCGCACAAAGGATGACCATTAATTTTTTTAACGGGTTTACTTTCCTTATCGTATTAGTAGTCTTTTTTTTATTATTTTTTTTATTTAATTAGGGTATTTTGGTATTTTATTTTAGTTTCCTAAGTATATTAAGTTTTCAATTCCTAGTTACTGGTTTGCCTATAAATAGGCCTTGCATTCAGATGTAATAAATCATTCAAGAGTATTTTTACCAATAATAAACTCTCATATTAAAGGTTTATTTTTATTTCGGCTTTTTCAGTTTAATACTTGAATCGCTTGGGCTAGGGTTTGGGTAAATTCTGTTATCCATCTCTAGATTGTTGTTGGATCCTAATTAAGGTCCTCAACACTTTCATTCTCACTACATATATGTATACATATATATATACGTGCACACACACATATATTGGTGTATCAGTACTTAAATTAAGAACACTAGTCTGCAACTAATATACAACTACAAAAAACTATAAAAAAAAATGTGGGCATTTTCGAAGATACTGAGGTGCGAAGGTAGGGTGCAAAACCCAGTGGCGGTGGGGAGAATAATTATCGCGAGGAGATTAATCCACTACCCACCAATCCCAGTGGCGTGGAAGAAGCCCGACAAGGGGTGGACCAAGTTAAACTTCGACGGCTCGTGCCGGGTCAAGGCCGGGGAAGCGCTGGGCAGAGCAAGCATCGGAGGGGTGTTCCGGAACCACGAGGCGAGCTTCCTGCTGGGGTACGCCGAGCCCATCGGAAAGTCCAGCAGCGTGGCGGCGGAGGTGGCGGGGAGCTGGCGGTGGAGAACCAGTGGAGGAACACATGGATCGAAGGGGACAACAAAACGTCGGTGGAGATGGTCGTGCAGTGGAGGGCGGTGATCGGGTGCGCTCAGTTCCAGGAACACCTCCGCCGCATAATGTTGATCTTACCGGAACTGGACAATGTGCTGGCGACGCATATTTTCAGGGAGGGGAATCGGATGGCAGATAGGTTTGCACAAATGGGACATGCCCTCAAGTGGCCTCAGGTTTGGCGCCATGTTCCTCCCAATGAAGTGTTGTGCTTTGTGCATGATGATGCTCGAGGGAAGGTTTTCTTACGCCGTAGGTGATCGATCATGTGTTCATTAATTATTTAATTTGTATGTGGCTAACTAGCAAGTCCGGTTCATATTTATAATCTTTTGTCATATAATCACCGGAAGTCTAGTAGTATTTATTGTGCTCGAATACATTACATCCGGTGATTTTATTATATATATATATATGCGCCTGTTATTCTAATTTCTTGGCACTTATTTATTGTTAAATTTAATGATATCTTCGTAAAACACCCATAGGTACGTACGTATATAGGTTGTTGTGGTCTTTAGGCGAATATATATATGTGTGTGCGCGCGCGCCAATGTCTTGTGGACGCACATTACCTTTTCGAAATTCTTGTCTTTTAGTTTTTCTCAATCGAAATCTCTTTTATAGTTCCAGGTTCAGTCAATCCTGTTGAAGACGAGCACTCCCTTCCCTTCCCTTCCCTACTAGAGATAGAATGGACCATTTCTTCATCTGGGTTTAAACCACGAAACAAACAACTCTTAATTTACCCATATTCCCCAACCAAAATTTACCCCCTAGCTATGAGTTCTGGGTTTTTTTTTGTATTAGGATTTTAGGACATATATATAGGCCCGGCCGGGTGTAGGGAAGAACAAAAGCGATTTGGATGGATGTGGATGTGGTAAAATATGATGTGAAATCGCTATATTTAGAATAATAGATGGTGACCGATGGAAGGGAAAATTCTTGTTTTAGATCAAATTAACGCCACTTTAATTCTGCAACTGCCGCACATATCCACGGCCAAAACTGCATGCGTGTTTTGGTGTCGCCAAAAACACATATGTTGAAATCTATATATGGTTGGCTGCGTTGGTAGATTAAAAGGGCCGGCCGGGAGTTACAAGTTCAGCTACTATACATGAATTAAGAATATATACTTCATGCGCCCGCGCGCGCGCGGGTTCTATATAACTTGAGCAGACACTAATTAAGCATGAAACGGTCTTAGGAAAAAAAGAAGAAGCTAGAAAGAAAGATAATTGCTAGCTGCATGCAGTCCAATAATTAATTACAGTAAACTTTTTTAAAAATATATATATAATAATTCAGGAGGAACATTCTCTTAGAATTATACGCACATCGGAGCGTTGTTCTTCGGTCAAGTAAGTTGGAAATTTGATGAGAAACTTGAGTATCAAATCCCCTCTCGAAACTTCTCTATCTTTGTCTCTAGGTTTGGGCATACCTTGGCCCCCAATGACCTTTTCGTAGTCAGGGTATATGATATCATCAAGTGTCAAACACATATTTTCACCTCCTAACAAAGGCACCGAAACGGTGCACCCCGTGAGTGCCTGCACCAAGGGTACCTCAACCCCTATTTCTAGGTCATCCCCTTCCCTCCTAAACAAAGGGTGTCGCTTCTCGTCAATGGAGAAGACTATGTCTGCGGGGAGGGTCCCCGGTCTCTTGTCTCCCTTCCCTTCAAATGTAATCTTGGTTCCTTTCTTCCATCCTGGCTTCACTTTTATCTTTAATATCTCCTCTTCCTCAGCCATTGTCCTGCATGCACGCACGCACGCACGCACCCCTCCATTTAATTAATTAATATATATAGATATATAATTCGATCCGGTGCATTCACTTTAATATTAATGTACGTATTAGCTAGAAGAAACTAAAAACAAACCTGCAAATTCATATATACATACGCACTGGTATCAAATTAACAAGCTAGGTAGCTAGAAAAATACGTACACGACCAATTAATTCACGTTAAATTAACAGTAAACTAATTAATACTACATAGACCAGGATCAAAAACTCACTGCTGTAAAAAAATAACACTACTGAACCAGCCTATATATATATATATATATATTATTCATGATCAAGGTTACCCAACAGGCAACAGCTTAATTTAAAATAAAGTTTTATTAAAGATAAATTAATGAGGAGGTTTTGTGATAAAATAACTAGATGCATGTTGAAGTTTCATTATAATTGATGCGCAAAAAGGTGCATATATGGTGCCAAAACTATATATATATATATGATGATGAGGAGGCCACAAACCCGTCGTCGGTTATGACGTCTCTTGTAATCCTGATCTTCTTCACGCAACCACTGCACAGCTCCTCGAGCGTGCACTGGAGATTCTTCTCAATGGGCGCCGGCTTTGCCGGCATCTTGGACTGCGAAAACACGATCGGAGTCCGGTTCACGCGCCTGGATAGTCTTCCGGTGGAGCCGCCGGAGGCTTCCTCCGTCGAAGGAGGCGGAACATCGACCCGCTGGGTCGGGAGGTCGTTGGAGAAGGAGGTGGAGGAGGCGGTCCTCCTGCTCGCATTTCTCGAAAAAGCCGCGGGCTCTTTCCGGCTCGAACACTTGGGAAGCGGTTGATCAGAAAATAGCAAATCCTCAAGTCGCTGCTCCTTCCCATCGTTGGGAATCAGAGACGGGTCCGAAAAGAAACAATCGTCGGCGCTGCGATGGTGGGCGTGATGAGTTTCCAAACTCGGTGCTGTTATTGTTAGATCGTCTTGTTTCTTGCTGCTTAGCTCCTGTATATACAATATTTGTCATTGGAGGGAGAAGAAAAGAGACAGGCATGCATGCATGCAAAAACACGATCGATCACACATATATGTAATCATGAAATATCAGACGATTAATTAAATAATTAATCTGTTAGAGTTTTTTCTTCTTCTATTTTGTGTGTGTGTGTGTGTGTGTGAATGTATACGTACCTTGTAAGCCTGATTGATGGCCGTGAATTTGGTTCCCGCCTCCGTAACATTGGTAGGGTTCTTGTCAGGATGCCATTTCCGGACGAGGAATTTGTAGGCCTTGCAAACGTCTAGGACGGAGGCTGTCTTTGAAATTCCGAGGATGTTGTAGGAGTCCGCGGATGTAGAGCGCTGAGGTTCCGCCATCAGAGATCGATCGGGAGCGACAGAGATAGCGGGGACCATTAATAATAATATTATTAGTAATATTAATATTAATATATGTATTATTATTATTACTATTACTATTACAATTGTAAAGCGCGACGGGAAGGAAGAGGGACGACGATGATGGCTAAGGAAGGGTCAATGGATATGGATTATGGGGTGGTGAAGAATAAAGGAAAGGTCAAAGACGTTACAGCCCGAATGTGTGGAGGACCAGATGGAGTAGCCGTTTTGTGAGGGCTTTAATTAGGCATTATTTGTTTCTTAACGCAGTTGAATTTCTTTATGTTTATCTTCAACTTTTTTTTCCTTTTCTAATTAAATTTATTTGTGTATATGTCGGTACCGTACGTACGTTATATGAATTTGAGTGTGATTTAAGTGACTCTTCATTCTGTTTTTTTTTCTTGAATTTCTTTATGTTTATTTGTGTGTGGTGGTGTTAATTATTAGTGTGTTAATTACCACTATGACACGCAAATTTAGAGCTGATACTCAAAATTCAAAAATATGTAGTTAAATTTTTTATGTTTGTCTTCAACTTCTTCTTCTTTTTAAATAAAGTTATTTATTTATATGTCCTACCGATATATGAATTTTTTGTATGTTTATCTTTGACCTCGTTTTTTAAAAAATAAATTTATTTTTGTATATATTCCTACCGTTATATGAAATTGGCTATGTTTGGTATTGTTTTTAGTTTTTTGTTTTAAAAAATTATATTTAAAAATTATTTTTTGGTAAATTAAATATAGCTTTTTTGTTTGGTAGTTGTTTTTAACTTTAATAGAAATTGATTTTTTTTTTAGGTTAGGGTTGCAGGGAGCGGGCAGCGGCGCTAGGGGAGGGTTGCGTTGCAGGGGCAGCGGCGCCAACGCCAGGGTAGGGCGGGGGCTCGCGTCGGCAGCAAGGGCGTCGCAGGCAAAGGAAGCCGTCGCAGGAGGGGAGAGCTTGCGTCAGCAGTAGGGCGTCGCAGGAGGGCGTCGTGTCGGCGGCAGGGGCATCGTACGGAGATAGATCCATGCATCGGGAGGGTCACCGGGCATCGTTGGAGGGTAGATCCATGCGTCGGGGGGGTTTTCGGGCGTCGTGGGAGGAGTCGCCGGTGTCGCGCGGGGGGGTAGATCCATGCGTCGGGGGGTTGCCGGGCTTCACGGGGGGCCGATCCAGGCATGGGGCGGGGTCGCCGACTCACGGGAGTCACAGCAGGCGATGGCAGCAGACGGTGGGCAGGGTGGTGATGCAACTCCAAAGGCAGAGGTGGAAAGAATACAGAAAACAAATAATGAAAACACCTAATCGGTGTTTTCATTTTGAGTGAATTAAAAACATGTATTTTTGAATTTTAAAAAAAAATTGACACCAAACAACTTGCGTCAGCTGTTTTCCGTATTTTAATACAGAAAACGGCCGAAAATAGCTGTCGCCAAACACGCTCTTATTCATTGGGTTTTTTATATTTTAGAGACGGTCGTATCTAGTTTTTCACAACATTTATGACACTCACTTTTAGAACTAATACTCAAAATTCAAAAATGTATAGTTGAATTTGGATGTGATTTAAGTTAATTACACTTCATTACGTTTTTCCCTTTTTTCGAAATAACGAACGTGGTTTACTCGATTTTAGAGCACTGATACTCAAAATTCAAAAATATATTGTACATATTTATAATTTACATGAATATTCATTCATGTTCACATGAAATTACATATAATTACTCATGTGTCACTGCCACCATATCGTGATGACCTTTTCCTCGAAACATACTTTTACTAGTAATTATCAAGTCACTAGGTTTTTAAAAGTACTCAAATCCAATGATACCATCATTTACATTATTATAGTTAAATGTTTAGTGATTAAGACCATCTCCAATCTATTAGCAAAAATAATATTAATAATAATATTTAATTAAATATCATCTCTAATATATTAGGTAAATTGTTAGTAAAAGTAAAAAAATATAACTTAAATTTTTGTTTTGACTGTTGATACCAATTCAGTGAAGCAAAAAAGTTTTCAATCCAGCCTCTTCTAGTCTTGTGTCACCCCCCAACACAGCTCTCTTCATCGCATGCTTCCCCTACGCTAGCAGCCACACCGCCCCCTGCATCCCCCTAGTCGTGTCCCCATGCGCTTCCGCATCCCCCCCCCCCTCGCAGCGGTGCTCCGCGCAACCATGCTATGGATAGGGATTTTAGAAAAAAGAGTATATTAGGTAAAATGATAGTTCAAGAAAAAAATAAATAAAATAATATTGGAGAATCACTAGCTAAAATACTACTGTATAAAGTTAAAAATTATTTTAGCTTATATTTTTAACTGATAAATACTAGCAAATGCTCTAACATATACGATGGCCATGCAATTGGTATTGTCGATCGCAATAATATTACTTATAATGATATAATATTAATACTTGTATGCATATGTAGCGCTTACTATCCATATTTTATAATATCATAATATTAAATCACATATATTTATTAAATATCATATATACACATCAAGGTCATTACCAATTGTCACAAGTTATCACCATTTAAGCCTCACCCTATCACATTATAATACAAATCGTTAAACATCTGCCTATCACATCATGTTAGGTACCATTTTTATCATATCACACTATCCTCTATCATGACGTTCATTAACCTGATTACATCAAACATATCAATACAATCATTAATCCTCCAATAATATGGGGGCACAAGTGTAACTAACTAAATTAACCATCCTCCACCACTTCAAATATCACACGGACGCTATTGCCACAACTACCATCATAATCACGAAAATATGAAACAAGCTTAACATGGCTTTAATAACATTAACTAAGCATACTCACTGACATAGCATTGAGTTTATTGAAGGACTTTTTAGTATACACAAAAATATAACGACAATAATAGCATGTAATAATATTGAAAACATAACAAAACAAATCAATAAAACCATTGCACGATGAACATCACATTAAATGCACTATAAGTCACATTTTATGTCATCCTAACAATTATATTTCCATGCAAATTCATGTGTATTATGCATGCATTACAATTTTAAACTTTTACCATGGGCCAAGAAGTTATAGAGAAAACACATATGACATGAGGGGAATACATAAATCTAAGTGTTATACTGAGTTAACACAATGAGTCGACGATAGATGGTGGAGATATGATACTATTTGTAGTGCTGTTGGTGGGGAGAGTAAGGGTTAAATGAACACAAATTGTATTGTCCCTACTTGTAATGTTTGTGACTACATTTGGTTTACATTGCTTGGTTTAGGTTAGGGAATTAAGGATTATGCTGGGTTGGTGATTGATGGGTTGGGTCTAACACCAGTATTTGATTGGATAATAGGGTTACATGTGACCTGCGGACTAGCTTATACCGAGATAGATTAAGCCCACTTAAATTGTGACCCACATGGCACATTCCATTTAAGCTCACTATTAAAAGAGTTTTACATAATCAGTACGTTCGCCTACAAACATGAGTTTGCCATCAGATCCATTTAATATCCCTAACACAAACATTAAGTGGGGTAAGCTATTCAATACAAGAGGTTTAATTAAAATATATATTTTATAATCCGAATGTAATCATTTAAATATTTTTACAATAAATTTATTTATTTTTAAATTTTAATTTATATTTATTTGTATACGAGAGAGATAGATACACATCAAATTTATTAAAGCACCTATCATTATCGTGAATCGATTAAATTATCCTTTTGTGAAGAAAATAATAAAAAACTAATCACATATTAATATTAGTTGAATAACATTATTCAAACATAAATATTTATGAAAATTATTCAAATATAAAAAATATTTAAATATCATTATTCGAACACAAATAAAATGTTTGAATGATATTCTTTGAACATTTTATTTATGTTTTAAGATTATTATTTGAATAGTATTTATTTTTAAGAGTATTTTTATAATTTTACATGTGATTAAAAATGTTTAGTAAGTATATTTAGTCTATTGTTAGGGCATGAGAGTATCACATCAACTTTCACCCGTGTGTGTATATATACACACATATATATTCCATATATTTCAAGGAAAAGTTTTAGGATTTTAGAGTATACTTGTTATGATGGTATTATTTCTGAAAATATGATTATTTTTTTAAAAAGTAAATCTAATGAATTTTAAATTAGTTACGAGTGGTAAAAATTAATTTGAGTCCACAGTTTAAAAAAATGTTTCAAAAACTAATATTATATGCCAAGGATTAATAAAAATAATCATACATCAGTTTATATAAAATATGATTCTAAAATAAAAATAAATAGTAATTTTTTATACAGGAGTTCAATTCTTAAAAATTTACTTATAATTTTTTAATATTCGATTGACACATGTTATTGTTTGAATGACCATAATTTTAAAAAAGAATATAAAAAATTTTAGTTTAATTTGATTGAGAACTTACGGGGAAGAAAATGCAAAAGTTTTTTTTAAATGAGTAAATTTAATAGTAAAAGTTTAACTATAATTTTTAGTTTTTTTTAAAATGAAAAACTAACGTAAAAGGATTTGAACTGGCATATATACGACAGCAAAAAAAAAGTTTATTTTTATATTAGAAGAGCAATGCTGCGTCCAATTTCATTTCATGCATGCAGGCCTTTCCTACGCTGATATGGATTATCTATTTATTGGTTACCATATTACGGGAACCGAGGACCGACCAAACTGACCAACGAAACGCTGCCAGATCGCGCATTTGTGCTCGTTCTTAGCAATCAATCGGTTAAGGCAGTTCCGGTCCAACCCAACGGATGGCATAAACAAGTCAATGCCCACCTCGGTCAGTCAAGTCCTCTGCGTACCCCATCCGAAATTTTAAGCTTCCCCAGCGTTCCGCCATCAGTGACAACCAAGGTGACCATTAATTCACACACTCGCTCAAGCTCTTTTCCCTCCACGTTGCACTTCTCCCATGGCCGATCTGCGGTGACCCGAAAGTTTTGAAATCTCGACCCGTCGCTCCCCGCAGCTCCAGCTATGGACTCTCGATCCAGATCCAGGGCTTTGGTCACCATCGTTCTCGTTTCCGTGATCGCTAGTGGTGTTTTGGTCTCTGCGCAGCATCGCCACCGCAAGAACGTCCAGGTTGCGCTTCGAGCCAAGTGGTCTGGCACTCCACTGGTCTTAGAAGCCGGGTACGCAAATCTCTCCTCGCTAGGGTTTCTAGGCTTCGTGTTTTAAGTCTTTCTGTTTCATCGCATTTTGATCACAGCCCGAACTCGTTTCTAGGCTGTCTCAATCACCGTCTATTGTTTGTTTTTCTTTAATCATTTCGTATGTGCTACCTCGTTTCCAACATCCTCATGGTGTGTTTGGGAGAGATAATGATTATTATCGCTTTCTTCTGCGTGATAGGGAGTTGATATCGAAAGACTCCAAAGACTTTTTCTGGGAATTCATTGAGTTCTGGCTTCATAGTGGGAGCAAAATTGATGATTCCAGTGCCGCCAAACATTGCTTAAAGAAAATTGTGGAATATGGACACTCCATTTTGAGTGAGCCGCTGGCATCAGTGTTTGAGTTGTCTCTTACGCTGCGGTCAGCGTCTCCTAGATTGGTGCTGTACCGGCAGCTAGCAGTGGAGTCCCTCTCGTCTTTCCCCCTGGCAGATGATATTGTTGCCGGGGCAGTCGCAGAATCAAATGGATCCTTGGATGGGAAAAAATCTGACTCATTGCTTGTTGGAATCAACCCAAGAAGTCCTGGTGGAAAATGCTGCTGGGTGGATACTGGCGCAGCACTGTTTTTTAATGCCAGGGAGTTGCTGCAGTGGCTTCAAAGCCTGACCGAAGCGTAAGTGTCAGACTTTGTCTGTCATACGAATCAACTATGTCATCATGTAATTATTATCTGTCCCTGCATGTTGTTACCCAGAAGCAGCGATTCAAATCATCAACCCGAGCTTTTTGAGTTTGACCATGTCCATTTCGATTCAAGTAGTGGAAGTCCAGTTGCTATATTGTATGGAGCCCTTGGTACTAGTTGCTTTGAGGAGTTGCACCGCATCTTAGTTCAAGCGGCCAAAGAGGTTTTGCTCAAGACCCTAGAGAATATATAATTATATATATATATATATTTTATGTGTTGCTAAATTTATATATATCCATATTTATAGTTGCTTAGAATAGCATATATATATATTGTTATTATTTTTCCCTAATATGGTCTTTTGTCTACGTCTTACATATTTAATTTGACACATAATACCATTTGCTAGCAGTATGAGATTATTTATTCGAAACTTGTCTCTAGTAGAGTTGGAAGCATTGTTGGGAACTCCTTGTTTAGTTTTTTTTGCTCATTTTAATGTTCAGTTGCTGTTAGGACGGAACCTTCATTGAGATTTTGGCCATTTGTAGCACTGAATTCTAAAGGTTCCAGTGTTTTTCGCTCATGTGGTATAGTTGAAGGCATAACTTTGTTATGATGTTAATATATCTGTATCAAGATATCAATATCACGCTACTAATAATTTTCAGGGGAAAGTCAAGTATGTTGTTCGACCTGTATTACCTTCTGGCTGTGAAGGAAAATGTGGTACTTGCGGTTCCATTGGTACAGGAAATCCGTTAAATTTGGGTGGCTATGGTGTCGAGCTTGCTTTAAAAAATATGGAGTATAAGGCCATGGATGATAGCATAGTAAAAAAAGGTATGTATTTTTTTTTCCTTTTGAAATGTGGTCTAATCTTTAAAGGTGCTCACATTTTTTAGCTTATTTTCTGCTCTCTTGGACATGTTTTTGCCTCTAAAATAAGAACAATGAGAAATAGAAGACAATTTGAAAATATTAAACAATATGTTTTATTTTATAAGACTGATTAATCTGTAAGCTTTGAAAGTTGTAACGTATTTCTATCTATCAAAAAGAAGCTGTAACATATTTCTATTGATTTAAGTTTGTTATGTTGGCAATTGCCACGAGTGATCATCCTCTCCATTGCTTTTCTGGTTTATCATCTCTTTCTGTTTCGTATCACCACATCGGCCGCTAAGTGGTTAGAGAGGCTTTAGCATAGGTTCCTATGGGGAGATGGTGGCTCCAGTTATATATTTCTTCTTGTTAAGCAGGGTGTTGTTCAATGGCCATTAGGGACTGGTGGTTTGAGGATTAAGCCTATTAACATTCTTATTGAGGCTTTGCTTGGAAAGTGGAAGTGGCGGCATGTTATAGTTGTTGTCTTTTGGGTGGCTTATTTTGATTGGACCTCTAAGAAATCAAGATACCCCTATGGATTTGGGTTCTGGGAGAGTCTCAGTGAGGACTGGTAGTCTCAGAGAGTCTCAGTGAGGACTGGTAGTCTCAGAGAGTCTCAGTGAGGACTGGTAGTCTCAGAGAGTCTCAGTGAGGGGCTCATAACATTTTCCCGAGAAGCAGTAAAAGTGGCGTGTCTCAATGAAAAGGTTCTTCTCCAAGGGCTTCACCAATTGGTGGGCTCCGGACATTGTGAGAGAGGGCGGTGGAATACCATTTGGCAAGCTATAGTACCCGCTAAGATGGTGTTCTTTGCTTGGGAGGCAACTTCGGGTAAGATTTTAACTTCTGGCCAACTTCAGAGTTAGGGCCTACCTATGGTGGGCAGATGCACATTGTGCAAGGTAACAGGTTGACTGTTTTGATCTATTGTTGTTATCCATGGTTGGGTCTTGTGTGGATTCAATAGGAGAGGGTGGGTCATGAGTTGGAGGCTTGGAGAGGACTGAGAGTGCAGGGGCAGGTTAGAGTATTCATTCATGCCCTTTCACAACTTATGGTCTTTAATGGCCCTTTTTTTGTTCCCGTCCTTTCCCAGTTTACGGCTTAATTGCTAACATTCAGTGGTTTGCTTTCAAATTCTATGTAATTTAGTTAATTTTTGTTATGAAAGTTGAATATGCTATTTTTCTAAGCTTTGCTTTTCTTTGTTGGATTCCCATACATATTAGGCTTGAGTTGATTATTAAAGTTGTCTAAGGCTTTTAAAAGTATTCTTCCATGCAGCACTTCCTTTTTCTTTTTTAAGCATTTTTTTGAGGAATCATTATCACGCCAATTTTATTTGTCCTTTTATTCTTCATTTTCTTCAAATCATAGAGATTAGAATTTCTGAACTGTAGGTGTTACTCTGGAGGATCCTCACACTGAAGATCTTAGCCAAGAAGTTAGAGGGTTCATATTCTCCCGAATTCTGGTCTGTTTCTCCTACATTCATTTTAGACTTTTCATATTGCAATATTGATTTAGGTTTTTGTATCTATTTGACATATTTGAAGTGAATAATCTTATTATCTATGTTGTGTTTTAAAGAAAAGCATCCATATAGCTTCTATCACCTGCTACCTTTGGGTGGATAATTCTTTTCTAAATGGGTTGAACTATCAAAGATAATAACGGATGATAGTCTTGTGAACATCTTTCATTTTATGTGGACAAACAAACATTATGGTCATAGCTAAAACATGTGTGGATGATGGTGTTGTGCTAGTTTAGGACAGCTGCATAGTCCATCTTCTGAAGACTACTAAATCATTTTCTGGAGACTCACATCTACGTTATATCTGACAAGACTGCTCATGACAAATTTCTGATTTTGATCCAACTCAAGTAATGTTATTGAACAGGGCGGTAAGTTTTTTTCTATTAAAATAATGTAGAGGTTTGAAGTTGTATTTTACCTAGTTATGTAAGTTGTATGGAATTGGAAATGTAAGTTTTTACTGAAAATATATATATATATATTCCAAGCTAATAAAGGAGTATAGTTTTTGTCTATAAGAATGGTAATTGAGGATCATAGATACATATGTTCTAATCCACTTTCATCATTGCATTTTGGAGCGTTCCAACCATTAAAAATTATTGTTGAAGGATAGTGAGGTCATCTCACCCACATTAGGTGAAGAGTTTGAAATTTGAAAATGAAATCAATATGGTTTTGATTAAAAATGTCACCATGCTAGAATTAGGGATTATTTATCAAAATGGCTGATTGTTTTGGACTTAAGAGACCTTGCCCGAATACCGGAATTAGTTTGGAGTCAACTTCACTATTCTTTTGCTAAAAAATGCTATTAGATTTTTTCCAATTTTCAGAAACAACATATGCTATTAAGTTAGGAAAAAAAGCAGAAAGTATGTGCTTTATATTCGTGGATCTCTCTCTTTCTCTCTCATGTCCCATGCACAAGTAAGTTGTGGTAAGGCCTAGCTACTGAGGATTCGGTTTGGGGTGGTTCTCAAAAAAGATTAGCTTTTTTTTTCATTTTAGGTGAGTTTGGACCTAAGTCCGCATCTATTTTTAAACGGGCGAGCTTTATGAATCTAAGTTTGAGTCTAATAACGAAAAACACATTTGTTATATATTATATTAGTGTATTGATATTATTTTTTACATTATTAACTTCTTATATTAATGTGTGTAATATTAAGATTTAATAATTTTGATATTAATATATTAATAATATATTTTATGTTAACTTGAACAAAATAAATTCGATGTTTAAGCCCAAACAAGGCCAAATAAGTTCATAATTTCAAGCTAATTATCTCAAGTCGAGTGTCTCGGACTTTTAGGTAAATAGTTGGATGGTCTGACTCTTAGGAGTCCTGCTACGATCTTCCCATAATTTCTTGTTGGGTTCTGATGGAATTATTGTAATATTTGTTTGGGCTCTTCACTTTACCTTGGATGTGACTATCTTCTATCTATTTATGTGTTTTATTTTTTATTAATACAATGTTTTTATTATAAAAAACCCGATCTTGATCTCTATATGCATATGATTTCTATGTGATCAGTGGAAGTACCAGAACGCAAACCAGAGCTGACATCTGAGATCATGGGGTTTAGAGATTGTCTCTTGTCATCGACAATATCTGATACACTTGATGTCTGGGAATTAAGGAGTATTTATTATTGACTTCATGGAGAATTTGAGACTAAACATTCTCTTGTTGATAAGGTCTTCCTTTTAAACTACCCACCTCCCTCTTCTGTACAATTGGGACATCAAACTTCCAAGACGATAGTTAATGCCCCTGATCCTTTGCAGTCAATGCAGGAAATAAATCAAGGCTTTCCCAGTGTTGTTTCTTCCTTATCTCGCATGAAAATAGGCATATTGTATAGATGTTTACTGGTGAATAAGCGTAAAGTGTATTTTCAATTTGGGTTACATATACTAATATATTTGCTTGTATTTCTATTTCTGTAGCTCAATGATTCAATTAAAGATGAGATAATCGCTAATAGCGAATGATCCAACCTGGAAGTCTTAATGGCCCTGAATAGTGCCTTAATCAATGTCGATGATATTGACCTTTCTCTGTAATGCTTTTGCTTATTTCTTGTTTCCTTAAGCTATTTTGTTAAAGATTCCTTTTAGTGTGCACATAATTTGGTATGTTTCTTTCAAAGCTTGTAGTTGGAATCGCTGATATCACTTTTTTTTTGACTTGGAAGTTTATTCTGCACAACTTGAATGTAAATGTTCTGTTCTTTTCTTTTCAAGTAGTATATAGTACTGATGGTTTGTGTATTTCTTATTGTTTTATGTTTATAGTATCTTGGTTTCCTCTCTACAAATGCCTTGTTTGTATCGGTGTATTTACCCACTTAAGGTGAATTTGATTTTTTATGTTATTTTTATTGTAATTTTGGAAGATAGGAATAAAGGTTTCTATTGCAAAGGAAGATCTAGGCCATTTTGGCTAAATTTTCTGAGGAACCTTTTTTGTTGACAGATTTTCAAGGTGAGCCTGCTGAAAGGACTTTTTTTTTTTGGTTGTAAGGATATAGACGTTTAGCATTTGTAGGAAGAGCTTTTACAGAGCTCAAAATTCAAGATAGTGAAAACAGGTGCCCTACATTTTTTTTCATGTTAGACGGGTCTGTTGCTTTAAAGGAGCTTCTGACCTCAACTTCGATGAAATTATTCTGAGGAACCTTGTTCCTCTCATTGTAAGCTTCACCTTAAGTTCACTCTCTTCCTCTTCGTTGATACACAGTCTTCACAGTGGTGTTGAAGGATAGACTAATAGTTTTTCTATCGTCATGTTTTTGCACCAAAACTGTGATGCATGATTGATTTACTCGGTAGAAATCTATATTTCTTGTTTTGCCCAAATGATAGTATTGCTAATGAGACTAAAGTGGGGATCAATATATTTTATAATTGTGCATACATGCTAGAGTGAATATACACTGGCCTATGCTGTTGTGATTACGGCTTCTGGTGTTTTGTCATCTACTAGGCAATGGGGATTGGGTAGGTAGGTCTAGGCAGGTCAAATTGAAGACTGATTGATTTAATTTTTTCTAGTGATTGTACAGAATGATGGAAGGATGGATGAATTATTAATGATCATTCTAAATTTAGGAGTTGAGGATGGATATCATTTGAGCTCCTGTCTGGTGAACGTTGGAGATGTTTTTTGTTAGCTTTAGTATCATTGGGTCTGGATATATATATGAAAATATTCTCTAGAATATGCTGTATTTCCCAAGGTCTTGAATATATATATATATATGAAAATATGCTCTGGAATATTCTGTTATTCCTAAGCATTTTATATTGTTGTACTTTGAATATTTTAACCAATAATTGCATTATAAATCATACCGGGAGAAATCCTTTTAGTATTGTGAAATTTCACTTCCTTGAATCACGTGGCAAGATGCTCAAGACATTCTCTATGAAATGCTACATTTGCCTCATTTTGAGTGTTATTTAATTCACGATTAAACTATGTATGGCTAAAAAGTGCCTCTCCTAACTTTTATAAGTGCTTCTTGTCCATTTTTTTTTTGAATGCATTGTAGATTGTACTTAGAATTGGGTGTCAACAGTATTTTTCTTCCATTATTATTCATTTTTTATGATGATTTCTCTTATAGGTTAGTTGATATGGTGCATCAAGAGATTTCACTCGCAGATGAATATTTGAGATTGAAGGTAAATTTCACTCTATGGAACTTCGTTTATTCATCATTCAAATTTTGTGTTCGAGTATCTGCTTTAGTTTTTGAAATCAGCTAAGTGAGCTTTTAGCTGGTCTTTGAGGCTTTGAATAGATAGACATAGCTTACCAGATTGTATTTGTGGCAGTTTAATGGGTTATACAAGGAGTTCTTACCATACAGATGCTGATGGGTTTGGGTTCTGTTTGACAATTGGTTGAAGTCCTTTTTCTAACATATTTTCTATCCATTGATTGTTTATTTTATTTTGTTTTATTTTTTTAAAATTTTCTGTCCCTATTTTGGGCTTCTCATAGTCACATACTTATTAAAATAGTTCTGGAAAACAATCACATGCTTGTGTTTGGTACAATGCAATACTCTGGAGCATTTTTACATATGGTGGGTCTACCCTTATTTAATAATAATAAAAGTTTAAAAATAGTTTTCTGTTTTCAAATTAAAATTCAATCGCTTGAGAGTTTTAAATAAATTTTTTATTTTATTGTTTGGATCTATCAAACATTTTTTTTTAATAATAACTTTTTAAAATACATTCTCTTTCAACCAAAGAGAAATTATTTTAAAATTACAATTCAATATGAACTTCAATAAAATTCGAGAAACCAAAACACATCAAATAGGCCCATAATTACCAGAAAAAAATCGTTCCAACCATTTTAAACATCGTTATGTCTTAGGTTTTTAGGAAAACGTTGATAATACTTTTGTGAAATGGGTTTCATATGTTAACTATGTTCGTTTTCTCGAGAGAAAATAATCATCACAAGATGCTGAAAGTAATCAAGATACCCGTAAATGGTCCTTTTTAACTATATACTTTTTTACGTCTTTCTTCTCTTCTTGATGTTATTTCTGTTTGTTCCTTTTAACCTCGGTTGACTTGGGCTTTTTCCCGTCTTCTCGTTGTATTCTCTTTCTTGTGCACTTCTTGTGTACTTAGTTTTTAATAAATTTCACTACTTATAAAAAAAAAAAGTATACCTGCAAAATGGTGCGTTAATGGCTTTGTTACTTCTAGAATAAAAGGAGGAAAGCACTTTCAACTTATGTATTTTTGTCAAAAGTCATATATTAAAGGTTGCATGGCATTTAATTAGTGAGATGACATAAATGGAATGTATGAATCATCTAGTAACTGTAGTAATGTTTGTAAATTTTCCTTAATGTAAGTACATTTTGGAATATATTTTCATAGTTGTCACATTGTAAATCAACAAAGAGAGAGGCTGTATTTCATCAGAAGAATAATTTGGAACTTTTTTCAAAAGCTTTTGTCCTTTGAATGGATATGGGAGGAAGATCCAACAGTTCATACTACATTGGTAACAAGACTATTTCAACCATGAAGAATTATCTGGCTTTCTGCAATTCATATCTACTTCTATTCACAACCCATATAAGGATCTATTTTGTATGTGTGTAAGCCCAGTTCACGTGATTTAAATGGCAACAGTCTTATTTAATAGCATTTCCTCGTGGAACAGGCATCAATTAGTTTGTGTGTCCATGCGTTTTTTTGTAATAATTTATACAATATAGCTTTTAAAGTGGCTGCAATGAATTTAATATAGCTAAAAATACTTAGATTCCTCAAAGAACTGTGCGGAAGCTTCTATCAACTATGCCTCAGGCTGAGTCCAACATGTTCCGTGTTGATTTTCGCTCAACTCATGTTCATTATCTCAATAATTTGGAGGATGATACCAAGTACAAAAAGTGGCGGAGCAATATAAATGAGGTTTTCCTTAACCTGTAAATGCTTTTTTATTTTGGTTTTTGTTTTCAAACTCTATATCTACATACTTGTTTTCTTCACAACAAGTTTTCATTCCTTTTATTTTTTGGATGCAGATATTGATGCCAGTATTTCCTGGACAGCTTCGTTACATCCGCAAAAATTTATTCCATGCAGTTTATGTTCTTGATCCTGCCTCTGTTTGTGGGCTTGAGGAAAGTTTTTGTTTTGTGGTTAACCTTAATGGTCACTGATTTTGTATATGCTTTTTCTGTTTCTGTGATTTCTTCTATAATGATCTTTTGATTTTTGGCCTTTTGCAGTCTGTTGATATGATTGTTTCTTTATATGAGAATAATTTTCCCATGAGGTTTGGAGTTATCTTATATTCTGCGAAGTTCATCAAGGAGGTGGAAATGAAAGGCGGTGATGTCATATTTGCTCCAGAGGGGACAGCCAGTCCACCTGTGGTAGATGTATCCGGATTGGTATTAGCTCTCTCGTTTCTTGTTTCCCTTTTCCTTTCTGTGTAGTATATAAGTTTTTTTATTAGTTCAGCAGGAATTTATATAGCTCTCTACAAATTGAAATTGTAGTGTTGATGCATTTTCTTAGGTCAAGTTGATGGGTAGGGTCAGATAATTGTTGATATGTTTGGGAAGTCATTTGTTATGTTCTTCTTGGTGGCTTGAAATTCTTGCTGTTGAAATTGTTTGCAGATTATACGTCTTTTCTTATTTATCAAGGAGAGTCATGGGATTCAAACGGCATTCCAGTTTCTGAGTAATGTACGAGTCTGGTACTTCTATAATTTTCATTTTTTTTTTTTTTGTTTTATTCTGTGCATTTCCCCCAAAGTGTTGCTATGTATTGCTGTATTCATAATGTTTTGTTTGAGGTTACGCTTGCTATATTGTTATCTTTTCTTATGCCTATTTCTGTTTATCAGCAGAAATGAAAATTTGGTTATGTAAATCTTTTTGCTTAGTGATGAAAATTTAGTTGCAACTTTTATCTTGTTATAGTAATGCAGTGTTTGGTACACCGTACTGGAACACAAGATTTTGGGTTTGAATCATAAAAATGCAGATGCCACTTTTTTTCTTTTTTAAATATTTAGATCATGATTTTTCTGGCTTGAAAAAATGCGGGCCCCATTGCTGTTTTTGAATATCTTCTGGCTATTTTTTTCAAATTCAAACTCAATTTTAAATTCTTTTTTTTTTTTTTTAATTTTGCTCTCCATTTTGTTACATGGACTCACCTTATTTTCTCTCTCTTTTTTATAGGGCCTAGTTTTTTTAAAAAAAAATATTTTTAAAAGTCATGATTTCTATCATAAAAACCAGCAAGGTATAATTTTTTTTACAATCTTGAATTCAAATTAGGATTCAAACTCAACTCCAATAAAGTAAAAAGTCATGAAATTAAAACATAAACCTAAAAACATATACCAAATAGCCTATAAGCTGCCTCAAGGAGTTTTTATTCATTCATGGACTGGTTTCTGGTTTAGAGCCAATGCAGGAGATAGAAACCCATTAATTTCTTTAGAATCAAGAAAAATATATATGGAGACAATCTTCATAATTGTTTTTAATTTGCAAGATACGTAGATATTGAGTTTCCAATTTCTATAAGAAACTTCAATTGTTCACTTTCCGCTTGTCAGATAGGTACCTTAACATTTTTCTAGGCCTAGGAGTGTCGGAGGCATGCTTTGACAGTCTTACCACTTGCTATCAAATTAGTTTAAATTTTTTCATACCATGGTCTTCTTTTCCAAGTGTATCTGCAGCTAAATTATGTATATGCTTGATTTATATAAATGCCCTTTCTTATAAATGCTACTTTCTGCATTTTCCGCAGGTAAATAAATTAAGAGTTGAGTCCGAGAGTTCTCCAGAAGATGGCCCCTGAATTGAGTCATGTGGAAGGAGCATTTGTAGATACACTTTTGTACGTTCTTCTCCATGTTTTATGTGAATGACTTTATGGGTTCTTTGTTGTTTTATTGATCCAGAACAAGCAATATAGTTTGAGGGTTTGTGTTGTGCTTTTTTTTTTTTTTTGGCTCATTGCTATCTAACTAAGCAAATTATGCCGGTGTTTATGTTGGCACTGCAGACCTATGGTCAAATCTCCACCTCAAGACATTTTTCTAAAGCTTGAGAATGAGCAAACTTTTAGGAGACTTTCAGAAGAGAGCTCTCTATTTGTTTTTAACCTGGGTTTGGCTAAGCTTAAGTGTTGTCTCTTGATGAATGGGCTTGTTTTTGATGCTAATGAGGTACTACTGAAACAGAAATTTCTTTCTTGTATTTTTTCGTCTTGGGTAAATAATGAATCACTTACATTTGATTAATATTTATGGACATGTTCTTCGGTCAGTTTTTTTTGTTTTAGATTATATTTTGCATAACATGCTTGTGATGTGGAATTTTTAATTGGATCTTCCTTAAACTTTAAAGATATCTGCTGTAGTCAGGCAACTCAAATTTGTTGCATCTCAAAGATTGTGATTTGTTCTCATGAATTGTGGAGTAATATTAGTACCTTGTACTTACTACTATTAGGAAGCTCTTATGAATGCCATGAACGATGAACTTCCCAGAATACAGGAACAAGTTTACTATGGCCAGATAAATTCACGCACTGATGTATTAGACAGGTTTTTATCTGAGAGTGGTATTCATCGATACAATCCCCAGGTATCGTCTGACTCATTTTTTCAAAGCCAATAATGGTTATGAAATACTAAATCAAATTTCTTCCTGCCAACTTATTCGTGAAATTTGTTTTTGCAGATAATTTCAGATGGAAAAGTGAAGCCAAGATTTATAGATCTGCCTGCATCAATTTTTGCGAGTGATTGTGTGCTAAATGGTGTCAGCTATTTGCATTCAGCTGGAAGTAAGTAATTGTTGAGTTTAAACATTATTCTTCGTACTCATTTCTTATTAAAATCTTGTTGACTCATCTTCGAGCTGCCTTCATAGCATTTGACATGCTCCCACCATCATAATTATTTTCCAGGTATTGATGACGTAAAGCCAGTCACTCATCTTCTTGTTGTTGATGTCACAGCAAGACAAGGGATGAAGTTGCTTCATGAAGGAATACGTTATCTGGTTATTACAAAAAAGAAAACAATATTATATTTTAAATGTCTTTCATTATCATTAAATTTTGTATATTATTTATGATTTTGAATTATATATATCTCTTTACACAGATGGGAGAGTCCAAAATTGCTCGCGTAGGAGTGCTCTTCAATGTCAATCACAATGCTGATTTACATAGCCTTCTTTTTATGAAGGTTTTTCAATTCACTGCATCCTCTTATAGGTATGTTAAGTTTTGAAGGCCTCATGAGTTCTTCAACTCGGTTCTATAATTATGAATCTTGCAGTATAGATACAGCACCTTTTTTTTTTGAAATTGTTATTATTATTTAAAATTATTACTTATTTTTTAATTTTATTTTAGTAATTTAATGTGTTTTTTTTCATCTAACAGTCATAAGAAGATGGTATTGGAATTTTTGGATAACCTTTGTGCATTTTATGAGCATGACTATCTGTTGGCATCTTCAAAAGTTGCTGATTTCAACACTGAAGCCTTTGTAGAGAAGGTCTCTGAGTTAGCTGGAGTGAATGGTTTACCATTGAAGGGTTATCAAACTGCCCTTTCTGAATTTGTTGTGGACACATTTCAAAGTAATCTTAATAAGGTACATTTATTTTTTGCTCTGAGCGTCTGATTTTTTTCCTTTGGATCTAATATGAGTGTAGATTTTCCCCTTGTGGGGTTGGACATTTGTTGGTGGTGTATAGTTCAGGCTTTTTTACTGTATTGACTTTAACTCAAGCTCTTTTTTATTTCTATAATATACCGATTTACTATGATCTGCAGGTCACACAATTTTTGTACCGCTATCTTGGACTTCAATCTGGTATTAATGCTGTCATCACGAATGGAAGGGTGAGTGACATGGAGGATTCCTCATTTGATATAGGCTCTTAGATTTTTTTCATTTCAATGATTCAAATCTGAGACTCATTTCTTTCATCAGCTAAACTTGCTTTTCCTGGTGATAATATCTTTCACCGATAAAATAGTCTTAAAAAACTGGCCTGTGCTTAGTGCACAAGGATCCCCATTAGTAGGATCTAGACAAGGAAATAAACCATTTACTCCGCTTACAAAAATTCCTTTTTCGAGGATTAGAATCTGAGGTAGTGTTCAAGATGTTCCTTTGATAATCGTCGCCAAAGCTGCTATATTTTCATGCAGTTTTATAATTTATTTTTTCCCCTCTACGTTGAAACATCACATACGATCTGACATCTGATAGGTGATGCTTCAAGTTGATGGATTTTTGAGCAATGATCTACGCGTTCTAGAATCTGTGGAGTTTAAGCAAAGAATAAAGTACATTCTAGAAATTATTGAAGGTGTGGACTGGCAAGACATGGATCCTGACATGCTAACAAGGTTTATTTTTTTCTCGCTACTTTGATCTTCTGAATGATCCTACCACATTCATTATTGGTAAATGAATGACATTTTTTCTTCATGTTGCTTATTGCAGCAAATACATAAGTGACATTATTATGTTTGTATCTTCTTCAATGGCTCTGCGGGATCGGAGTTCTGAAAGTGCTCGCTTTGAAGTTCTGAATGCAGAATACAGGTGCAGTTTGGAAAAAAATGTCAGAATAATTTGCAATGGTTTTGAATATGTCGTGGTTTTGAAATTCTGAATGTGGAATACAAGTGCAGTTTGGAAAAAATGTCATCGAATAATTGACAATGGTTTTTGAATATGTCGTGGATTAGAAATGATATTTGTCATATGGTTAGTTGAAGTAGCTTTGATTAATATTTGACATTAAACAAACCAATTGAGAGAAAATAAAAAATAACTTATATGAAGGTGGTAACAAAGAATACAAAATTAGTAGATTTGGAAGAAAGACCGGTGGTTGATAGCAATGTTTAGAAGGAAACATTTTGTGTATTGAATCAAATATAAACTTTCTGTATTGATTTATAAAGTTGATCCCATATTATTGGGATTAAGGTTGGTTTGGTTTGGTTTTCGGTTTGAACATGTCTTTTGTCATGAAAGGTCATTCTTTTGTTGAAATTCCAATTTATAAAAGGTATGAACCTGTTGCCCTTCTAATTTTCTCTCATTGCAGCGTGACTAATATTCCAACGCTATTAGGTCATGTTTGTGCCTGCAAATCTGAAAAGTTTCGAATTCAGTGATCTGAGCCATTTGATGTATATTATGTTTCTCGTTCCATTAACTTTATGCTCCTTTTTTGTTATCTTGTACTCTTCATTGGTGTGGACATTCTATGGCTCATTAGTTTTTTATTGCCTGATACAGTGATGGTTTACCTAGTTTGAATTACCAAATAATTTTTGCAGTTCATATAATCTGTTTAGCACTCTCACAGATTCTTGTGTTTTTATCAGTGTTCCGGTCCTTATATATGGTTTGCTGATTTCTTATATATATATATCGTTGGGTTTATGTCCAGTGCTGTTGTTAGAAGCAATGAAAATTCTTGCATCCATATCGATGCTATTGTTGATCCCTTGAGTCCATCTGGCCAGAAGCTATCCTCACTCCTGCAGATTTTATTGAAATGCGTCCAGCCAAGTATGAGGATCATACTGAATCCATTGGTGAGACCTAGTTTTGTTGTTGTATGTTGGTTGCCCTCCCCACATTGTCAATTGAGGTCTTATAATAGTTCCATATTCACGTTCTTTAGAATCATTTTGATGCATGATGTTTGCTTGGCCATGCTGCATCTATAATGTCTGATACTTTCCTGTACTAGTGGTTCAGTGCATTTTCTATCCGACATTAATTATATTTATGTGTAGTGTCCTGATTTCAGTTTGGAATTCCGTGCTCTGAAGTCTTTTTGTTGCATTAGTATCTTCCCTTTTCTCGTTTGATGCGTCCTATTATATGTAAATTCAATATAATCCACATAAGAGTAATACTTTTCTCTTTCTTGACAGAGTTCTCTTAGTGATCTTCCTTTGAAGAATTACTACAGATATGTAGTGCCATCAATGGTATTAAGAAAGTCTTTGATGCTGTGATTCTTAAAGCTTGACTTTTTGTTTAAATGGTTTCATTAATGCCATTATTATGCAGGATGACTTCAGTGGTACTGATAACACGGTAAGTGGACCAAAGGCATTTTTTGCAAACATGCCACTATCCAAAACACTCACCATGAATCTCGATGTTCCTGAGCCATGGCTTGTTGAGCCTGTTATTGCAGTGTAAGTCTTGTTTTGCACCTCTTGGCAATATTATTAGTATTAATTTTCAAGAGTTAGGAAATATTGATGTTTTAGTTGTGGTGTGTGCAAAATATGGCTATCTTTCCTTCCTTAATGTCATTTGAATAATTTTCTAGCCATGACTTGGACAATATTTTGCTGGAGAACCTTGGTGACGCTAACACCTTGCAAGCTGTTTTTGAACTTGAAGCGCTTGTCCTTACTGGTATTTTATTTTCCAAATCCATCGTGCCTCTATCTTTCTAATTTTGCTGAAATCATTGAATCCTTTTATAGCCTATAATTATTTGAAAATTTCTTATGATGCGGCTGCACAACCAGGTCATTGTTCTGAAAAGGATCATGAACCCCCCCCGTGGCCTCCAGCTAATTCTCGGAACTAAAACTACACCCCATTTGGTTGATACTCTTGTAATGGCTAATCTGGGTTATTGGCAAATGAAAGTTTCTCCTGGAGTTTGGTACTTGCAACTTGCTCCAGGCAGAAGTTCCGAGCTGTATACAATGAACGATGGTCACAGTGGGATTGAAGAGTTGCAATCCTCAAAACGTATTACTATAAATGATTTGCGAGGTAAATTAGTTAATTTGGAAGTGTTGAAGAAAAAGGGCATGGAACATGAGAAATTGCTGATTTCTGCTGATAGCGATCATTCAAGTGAGAGTAACAGAGTAAGTGTTAAACTTCCTGAGTAAGTGTTCAATTTCCGCAGTTGATACCCCATCAAAGTGTTTACAATATGTTATTTCCCTTAGCTTCATTTATGCTTGTCAATGGAAATTCAATATGATGTAGAGGTGTTCCATATCCAATCAGAGCACATGTGATTGAATTCAGATTGCAACATGGATATAAAAATGACAAATCAAGACCACAGGCGCACCCAAAGCGCAAAGGGACCTTGGGGCTTAAGTGCATTGCAAAAACTTGCACTTTATCAAAATGAAGCGCATGATGTATAGCATTTTATATGTACATCACATATATTTATCCTTTTAATTAATAATAGGAGATCAAGCATTCTAATAGGCACAATTGCTAACATTATTGAAATTAGGGTTTTTTTTATTTTTCAAATCATTATTCTTTTGCTTTTAAAAAAAACTAGAAAAAACACATGCATCATCAATTAATTCAAACCCAAAGAAGCATACCAAAGCAGGTCCCTATTCTATTGTGCTGGGCTTTTCCCATTGTTATTAAAAGCATACTTAAGGCGGGACGACAGACGCGAAGTGCCAATAAAGTGTACCTTTTGGCGCTTTTTTCCCATGCTCTTGGCTTAAAGAAGGTGCGCCTTGAGAAAGCAAGGCGTGCTTTATCATAAATACAAAAGAAAAGGAAAAAAAACAGAAAGGAAAGAGGAAATTGATGATCGTCTTCTTCTCTGTTCTCCAGTGAAGCCCTAGGTCTCGACCATTGCTCTTGAGGTTCATCTTCTTTTCTATTCTCTACTCTTCTCTCTTCAACATGCTCTGTTCTCTCCTCTCTTCTCAGCCTCTATCCTTCTTTCTTCTTTTCTTTTTTTAGCGTTTCTTCTCTTTCTATGCTGCTGCAAGCTGTACCGGAAACAATTTTTTTTTTCTGCTCTTTGCTGCCGTTAGGGCTTTGCTGTCCTTGACTACCTTCTTTTTTTGGCTGCTGTAGGATTTTTTTTCCTCTGCCATAGTTTTTTTTTTTTATATTTTTATATTTAATATATGTATATTATTATCTAAGAAATTAAAATGAATTGTATAAAAATATACATCTTGCTTTCCTGCCTGCGTTTTTTTAGCCTTGCACATAGGCAAGGTGTAGCTTTTGCTCCTTGAGTGCGCCTTGCATCTCAAATAACTATAGTTTTTCTAAGTTGAGGCACATTGGCTGCGTGCGTTTTTGACAATTATGTGGAAATAGCTTTCCACCCATTTAAACGATGTGGGACTAATCTCTGTCCCACATTGATAGAGGTTGGGCATGGAGATTCACATCTAACTTTCATTTTATAAATATAAACGTGGAATAAGTACTTTGGATTGGGTATATTATATTTCAAAATCAATTTTATATTTAGAACAGGCACATTTGATATGATCCTCACCTTATCTCATCAAATGGATTGGGTTTGGATCAGATCACTAATCCATGGGCAGGCCTAATTTCACGTTTGTTCAATAGTTTAGAAGTGCAACACGTGTTATATGTGATGGCTAATATTATACGTGCTCCATTCTCCCACAGAGAAATGAGAACGCATGGAACTCTAATTTTCTCAAATGGGCCTCTGGTTTGATTGGCGGCCAGGGCCAGTCCGGGGAAAGTCAGAGCTCTTCAGTGGTGAGTTTTTTTTATTAATACTCTTTATTGTCTGTTTAGTCTTCATTTCTGTGGAGATCTTTATAATTTTGGCGACTTGTTAGTTGCTATGGATAAATATCTTTGGGATTTATTGACTGAAGTGATTTAAAGGGACTTGGGGGTTTTTGTTAGGTGGGATCTCTTATCAGTGGGTGCAAGGTTAGGTAGCCTTCTTTTTTCTTAAAGTGCTGCTCTCTCTCCCCTTCTTCTTCTTCCTTTCTTCTTCTTTCATTGTCATTAAGACTGGTTTTGTTTTGTTGTGTTTTTTTGTTGGGATGTGCCTCATCTTGCTTTTAATCTTTATTCTCTCTTCCCTTTTTTTGGTAAAATTGCCTTATCACTTCCTTTCAAAACCCTTGTGTTGGATCAATTGGTTTAGTCAGCTTTACCAATAAAAAATAGTTTTCAATTAACTGCCAACCTAAATATGAAGACATATAGCTTATTGAGCAATTTTATCAATCAATAGCACAACTGAAAGTATCAAGTCATAATATTTAACTGACATTGCTTTCTTCTTCTTCTTCTTTTAGGATCAACAAGCAGGTGGACGTCATGGAAAAACAATTAATATATTTTCAATTGCATCTGGACACTTGTGAGTATAGGTTCTCTTGTTTACTCTAGTTATAAGGTTTGCCTTATTATGTTCAATGTAGTGTGTGTTCATGGTCTAGCTGTTTATCAGATTTTTTGTTACATCTTTTTAACTTATAAATATGTTAAAAAAAAGTAGGACACCTCACTCTTGAAGCTTTCTCCACTTCTATTGTCGTTTGTTGTCATTGAAGCTTTTTCCACTTCTATTGTCGTTTGTTGTCATTGAAGCTGCTGCCTCATTGATCATTATCTGTCATTGTCAAAGCCGCAACCTTGTCATTCGTCGTTTGCCATTGTCAAAGCGTCTCTCTCTCTGTCGCCTTCTTCATTTTCAAAGTCACCTTCTTGTCAATTGTCGTTTGTCGTTGTTCAAGCCTCTCTTTGTGCTTCATTTGCTTCGTCATCGATCTTCGCTCCTTCTGTCGATCGTCATCTCTCTCTTGTATGCTTTAGTGACTTCGTCGTGGTTGTCTTTAGTTTCTCATAAATGGCATCATCTGCCATTTCTCGACATCAACGAGTTAATTTAAATTTATGGTATTTAATCACTTGATTAATTTATATTTTGTTATTAATTTGTAGTTTTAATGATTAATTTGTGGTGTTTCTCTTAATATTAATTCATTTAAATTTTGTTTGTGTTTTATTTATTTGTGACAGTGAAGCACTCATCTTGGCGTATGACATAGGATCCATGTGTTTTGTATTTTTGAACGTTGGTTTCATGTGTTTGAAGTAGAGTGTTGGGGCTTCAATAGTTGTTTAATGGCACTTAATAGTAGGTTGTTAGTTGTTATTGTGATAATATCCAAGTTGCTAAGGGTAGTCTGGTTTGCTTTTGAAAATGAAGTTGAAGGCAACCTAAGTAAAGTTGTTAGAAGTCTACAGGGTAGAGCTTGCATGGAATGGGTTGGTAAACGAGTTGTTGGCATCGCAGGAGGTTGAGAGTGTCTCTATTGGGCTACAAGCTTGCGGGACTTTAAAGGGAAGTTGATTTATGAGGTTAGTCACTATAAGAATAGCTTTCCTTAAAGGAGTTAGGAATATGATTTTGGAAAAGAAGAATCTTAGTAGACTTCAGAAGCTAACCATTCTTTCGTTTAACGAGACAAGTTTGTTAAGAATTATAAACACAGGAGTATTCATGTATGATTCCTTCCTTTTGAAAGTAGGGGATTAGGGTTTGATTTAAGTAATCCCTAGTATTTCGGTCCTCAATCTTTTGAAACTAACTAAAATCAATTTAGGAGAATGATACTAACATCGAATTTTTGTTTTTAAGTAAAAAAAATTCAGGTGATGCGAGAGTAAACATCAATAGAGGAAACAAACTATTGGGCCCTAAAGATATTAGGAACATTACATGGTTTTAGATATTACTATGAATAAGAGAAAATGGTGTAACACTCGTTGTATTTATTCGTTTATGCTTGGCAATGGAAGTCTTCAACATTTAAATTTTTAAGACATGTTCGAAGACACATGGTGATGGTATAATAAGACTTTGCACTTATTCAAAGATACATGTTGGGACGTCAAAGAATGAGGAAAATTGTTGTTGTTAATGTTTGAATGGTGTTGTGCTTCAAGGTTGTCGGGTCTACCTTATTCTCTAGCATGTCCAACCTTGTATGAGTTTTTAAATGGAGATAATATTGGTGGATAATCTTGGAACGTGAAAAATATTGCGTAAAATGAGGGACTACATTTATAATATCGGCCACAATGGTGAGAGAACCATCTACAATTACTATTTTCTTATTGGTAGGACATCAGATATATGTGGCAAAGGTATTTGGAGAAATTATTAGGTTATCAGTGGCACTAGAGTCCATGATCCATGAGGTGATAGGAGACTTATCCTGGTGGCACTTAATCCAAAAAGAAAATGGAAACTTTCTTGATTAGGTGGATTGAAATATACCTGAATGGGCCATTGAACAAAACCTAAGGTTTTCTCCAAAGTACCAAGAGTTGCACCTTTTCTAGCTCTTCTTGGTTGAGACCATTCAACTCATTTAATGTAGCATCTGTTGATTTCACGAAAGCAACATTAACATTATTGTTGTTCCATGAACACCCTTCATGTTGTCCCCTCTCTTTTACATAGATTGTGATTGTGGCAAAGGTCTCTACAATGTCCGATAAAGGTTGATCATGAAGGAATGATCCAACAGAAGTGAGAAATAGAAAAAAAATCCAATGAAAGTGGAAAAAAAGAGAGTACTTAGGTTTTTCTACCTAACTCGATACTATGTGAGAAATAGAAATACTTCATTCACTTTGAAAATACACTGTGTGTATACCATTAGTCTTACAATAAGTAACTCTATAATGAATTTAGATGTCTAGGAATTTAAATACATAAATACAAATAACAAATACAGCATATAGAAATCAAAGAGATAGTATAATAACTACAAATAATAAGTACATACTAATAACTATAGTCCTGGGAACCGAAGAGATTACTTTTTGTTTATTCACATTAATGACTTAAAAATCCAAATAAACTTTCAAAGAAATTAATGGCTCTCATAAACCAAATCAAACTTTTATTTTTAAAATTCCTTATAGCTTACTGTACTTAAATATACATATGGAAACCTGTAGGTGACTGAAATAACTCTCATAAAGGATAAGGAAAATGACATTCCTTTTACCGAATGATTAAATCAATGACTAACATTCATGATGCTTCCTTAATGTGTTTTCTATTGCCTTTCATTTGATTTGTCATTTTTTCACTTATAGAGTTTTGTTCTTTTAAATTTATTTCATTGGGGTGTAAAACGGGTTGGCCCGGCCCGTAGTAATCCGTAGGAGCTCGCAGGCTGGCCCGTAAATTTTAATTTATTTTTGTTTTGTTTTATTTTTTAAAATTTAAAATTAATCAATATAATTTAATCGAAGTAATAATATGTTAATTTTCTTTTACAATTGTTCATATATGAAATTTAATTACTCAATTAAAGTTATATAATGTAATATATATACATTAAATTTTAAAGTATTTATAGATAAAAAATAAAAAAAAACTCGCTGGCCAGCTCGTTTAAGCCCGTGTTTTAAACGGACCGAGCCTTGAGCGGCCCAGCCCGTTCCAAGTCCGTGGGTTTGAGCCCGTTTTACACCCTACTCCTATCCTTTAGCCTAATATGTTCTTTATAATGCTACTACTATCCTTTGAGATTGATTATCCTTTTGCCTAATTTCGTTTGAGTTGCTGACCTTTCCTTACATGTTTTTGCAGATATGAGCGTTTTTTGAAAATCATGATACTAAGTGTTCTTAAGAACACTCATCGACCACTAAAATTCTGGTTCATAAAGAATTATCTTTCACCTCAATTTAAGGTTTTTCCTTCACCCCACATACTTTCTAGTTTTTATTTCAGTATTATATTTAACACGTTGCATGCTTTACATAGTTTTAACTTTCTACACAGGATGTAATACCCCGTATGGCTCAAGAATATGGTTTTGAATATGAGCTAATTACATACAAGTGGCCTAGTTGGCTACATAAGCAGAAAGAGAAACAGCGAATTATCTGGGCATATAAAATACTTTTCCTTGACGTTATTTTCCCTCTTTCATTAGAAAAGGTATTTCGTTTGCTTAGTCCTGTTTTGGCATAAGCTGATTTTTCAGTGGCTTGAAACTTGTCATGTAATTTTTTCATTGTCTTAATCTGTAGGTTATATTTGTGGATGCGGATCAGATTGTTAGAGCTGACATGGGGGAGCTCTATGACATGGATATCAAAGGACGACCCCTTGCATATACTCCCTTCTGTGATAATAATAAGGATATGGATGGCTATCGATTTTGGAGACAGGTAAACAGTATTCTCCTTTTTATTATTATTTTGAAATAAAAGAATGAACCTCAGCATAACAGTACAGTTATTGGTTTGTGATCTGGAGGTTACGTATTCAAGTCGTAGAAACAGTCTCTCACTAAAAAAAAGTGAGGGAAGGCTTCATACAATTTTTCGAAGTGTGACCCAACTCCTTTTCACATAGTGGGAGCTTCGTGAGCTGGGTTTGGCCTTTAAGAAAAAAATAAATAGGGACCAAAAAAGCTAATAAATAAATAACAATCTGTGAATCCACTTAATAAGCTAATTTTGTTTTTGTTTTTGTTTTTTTTATTTATTAACTTCTATTGAACAGGGATTCTGGAAGGAGCATTTACGTGGTAGACCATATCATATTAGGTGGGCAATTTTTTTCTTCCTTTTTTTTTGTTATCCTTTTGCCTTCCACGTTTTTGCGTTTTTTGAATCCATTTTAATCAAGTGTTTGTGTTAGCTACATTATGGAGCATGGAAAAAGATATGACGACTTTGAAAAAATTTAGGGAGCCATCTGTGGTAAAGTTCTAATATCTTGACGTGGTAATTTCTTGGCAGTGCTTTGTACGTCGTTGATTTGGTGAAATTCCGAGAAACAGCTGCTGGAGACAACCTTAGAGTTTTCTATGAAACTCTCAGCAAGGATCCAAACAGTTTATCCAATCTGGATCAGGCAAGAGATTTATCTGAGTGGATTCTGGATAGCATTATTTTTTTGTTGCATTATATTCATTTCCATTATTTGAGAATTTAATGTTTCTATGTGGGTATTTGAAGGCATTGCATCACAACTGATGAATTAATTGGAATATATAGTCTTCGTCAGTGTTAGCCAGTAATTAAACTTGATGAGTTTATAAATTCTAAAACTTGTGCTTGAGACTCATCTGAAATGTTACTATCTTAACAGGTTGGAACTATACTCAATCTAGATCATTATAAATACTAAGTCCTTAAAAAATACATTATATGTCATTTTATATAAAATAGTCAGTTAAATGTACACGTATACTTTTATCAAGGTTGTGCGTGATAAAACAATTTACTGCTATTATGGCCATTCCCTATGATACAAACCCTATTTTTGTTCTTTTCCCTATAAATACCTATATTCATTTCCATTGTTGTTACACAACTCTCATCCACTAAAACCATCTTCTTGATACTATACTAAAGCTCTTTTCTTCCTTGTTAAACACAGATTTTCCCATGAATGATATTCTGTTGGAGTTCTGGCAGAGCTATCTGTATTTTCTTTCCAATCCCATGCCATTATCTCTAGAAATTATGGTTGAATATCAATATACATTTGCTATATCTTGGTTTCTGAACTGCATGCATTTTCTGTCCCTTCCGAAGAAAATTTTGGAGACATGAATAGTCCCTTCCAATCCCATGCCATTATCTCTAGAAATTATGGTATTCACTGTTGATAGGAAGCAACAGTGAAGTTATTTCAGTGTTTAATAATTTTGTAGAACTGAATGTTATTTTTGTTAGCGTAGTGAATGCGTATCAGTGAAATTGACAGTTGCATTTTTTTTATATTTTGTTTTGGTGTGTATGAAGTATTTTATTGTTATTTAGAAACCATTGGAGATCGACTGTATACCTTAATAGAACCATTCATTCTCACATCTGCAAAATTTTTAAACAACAACAACAACAACAAAATTCATTCTCCATGTGCAATGTTCTGATTACTGTCAATCATATTTTAGGATCTGCCTAACTATGCACAGCATAATGTCCCGATTTTCTCACTCCCCCAAGAATGGCTATGGTGTGAGTCCTGGTGTGGCAATGCTACAAAGGCCCGAGCAAAAACTATTGATCTTTGTAACAACCCCATGACGAAGGAACCTAAGCTTCAGGTTTGTTTGTTTGTTTTTTAACCTAGTTGTCTAACTTTTGGAAAGCATATGCTTTTCATTCGCTCCCATTACTTGTCTTTCTGTTTCTCATTATGTAATTATTTTCTTCTCTCTTTCACAGGGTGCGAAAAGGATAGTTTCTGAGTGGCCAAACCTTGACCTTGAGGCTAGACAAGTGACTGCAAAAATTTTGGGCGAAGGAGACTTCCAGGGGCTAATTGCATCTCCTAATCGTAGCCCCAAATTAATTGATGCTTCATCTGAGGAATACATGGAATCGAAGTCAGAGTTGTGAATCACCCAACCCATGAGAATCCTTTGTCGTTTTTAAGCTGCAAATTTCATGGTGCGCTTTTGACCTCGGAAGAAGACTATAAATGTGCTTTTCGCGCCCAACGTTCGGATGTCCATGGTTGGTTGACTGGTTTGGGGACTTTGTCTACCAAACCTGTCAACCGTCGGATGAGCTTTCAAGAAATTAGTTCATCCAATAATAGTTTGGGAAGCAAAACTTTAGGTAGGTAACTTTGTCTCACTATTTATCGGTTTTTTTAACCAAAAATTTTGATCCTATCTGATTTACATGTCAACTAACTCCAAATCCTAGGCTTCAACAAAAAAATTATTGGAGATAAAATTTTGTTGTACCCTTGTTTTGTAACGTAGCTTGTCCAACATCTGGCTCTGGAAGAGAAAGGAGTTACGGTAATTTCGTTCACAGTTTTAACTGTCCTGGTAAACACTGTAGTGATTCTGTACTTTTCGTAGTGCTCCTTAATCCTTATGCCTGCCTACGTCCGTCGTCGGCCCAGAATTCAATTGCCATCTCGTCACAATAATTTAATTAATTCAAGAAAAAAAAGTCTATTAATAGTTTGAGAATTCATTTTAATGCACTATTAATATGATGAAACTGTGATGACCAGAGACGTCACACGTGAATAAGATTATTGGTATCTAGCATATCACATTGATTGACTTCATATGAATCAGTGTTTATATCACATTTAATATTAAATAAAAATCAAATACTCGTTCATGGGATAAATTATATCGGTCGTGCCTAAATTTTATTATTTATTTTTAAATGATATAATTATAATACATTATTATTTTTTATCTTATCTGTCGGAAGTGATTTTCACTAATAACTTTTGTGTCGTCACCAAAATTACTACTTTCCTCATAGTTATATGAAATAATTATATTTATTGTCAACGTTTGAGGTAAAGTTTTATTATCAGAAACATTTATAAATAAAGTATTTCGTCGCCAAAATCATTCACAGATAAATATTTCATCACAATTTTTTAATTAATTAGTTTCATTTTTAAAAGTTTTTTTATTCCGAAAGTAATAGGTTCATTGAAGAAAAAAATTTCTTGCCGAAAGTTTATTGGAGAAAAAAAAAGGTTGCTGGAGAGATTAAGGTTGCCGGTCCCCTGGTCTGGGTAGGGAATATATACTAGTGTATTTGCCGGGAGAGAATTAAGGTTGCCCAGTCACCTGGTCTGTAGTAGCAAATACAGAATTTTATTCTTACGCAAAATAAGAGTACTAGATGCTCTTTATAGGTATATTTGTATTAATTTAAAGAATAATTCTAATAAAAAACTTAAAAATTTTACTTTTAAAATTATTTATTTTAATAAAATTATTTATCACATTATATTTATTTTTTATTTATTATATTTAATTTTAATTTAAAAATAAATAAATATTTAAAAATAATATTTTAATTGATAAAGGATTAAAATAAAGAACTAAATATTCTAACAGGTACTATTTCCATATGCATGTGGGAGAGGCTAATTTTGATACAATCAAAAAATTTAAACTCGCAAATAGTGTCTATAATATTAAGAAAGAAATAAAGCGGATAACAATGAGGTCTTCAACTTTATTTTTTATAGTAATATTATATCACCTAATATAAAAATATTCTATTATTTTTTATAAAATTATGAGTGAGACCTGATTAAATTATTGAACAATGAAATACTGTCAAATGAAAAAACTTGCTCAAAAGACTTTCACAGAGTATTTCTCATAATTTTATAATTAATTCATTTCGGTTAGTGGCACAGTTAAATTGTGATACATGAGACCTTCCTCTGTGTATAAGTAACGTGTAAAACTATCACCAGAGCTGATAATTTTTAAATTTATAAGATAGAAATTCTCCAATTTTATCTACGAACTCACCACTTCTTCTTCTTATTTTTTTTTTTGGTACAAACTAAAACTAAATAAAAGAAAGTGATCTATCTACCATCAACCTCATTCTAGTCACCCACTATCCATTGCCATCTAGTCATGATGACTTAAGGACTATATATATATACTCAGTCTCGCAGATGCCACTGGGTTATAACACAATAGCCCATATTATTTAATGCAACTATTTACATATCATATTGTATCATATAACACACTGCTTATATATAATATGTATAATACATACATATATAAAATTGTAAATATATATGATACATATGTCACAATAAAAATAAAAAATCTGTAACTGTTTTAATTATGTAACTTATAAATAAAATTTATAAAAAATAAGTGATATATAGTAATCAAATTATTATTTGTATACGTTTATATCAATGGACAAATGTAATAATTCAATTATAAAATAAATTATAAAAATATAGTAATTTTAATTTATCAAAGACTTTCTTAAGCCATTGGTAATGTGTCCATTTTTCTCTGGTAATTTAGGTTTGAATTTGTTTAGCAATAACTTTTGAAAAAAACAAAGATAACCATTATTTATAAATGCTACATATATTAATGAATAAGTCTACTTGTTAATTACAAGTTTAAATGAAACCTGAATACCTGATGGTTAGTCTTGTTTACCATTTCATTATTTTATTATTTTAAAATATCAGAAAGCAAACTAACGATTTTCATCATTTTTTTTCGTAGATTATCTCTGGGAATAAAAATGAAAATTTAATGATTGAGATGAAAAAAAATAATTATAACATGTGGTGACATATACATTATACAACGCTCAAAGTTTGATACCCTCGACATGAATTACCCGGGAACGGTGTACTTGACGGAGGGGACGCATGGATGTTGTGAATGGTGGAAATGGATAAAATATATTCTCTTTTATATAATTATCAATCAAATAAAAAATTATTTTATATATTCATTAAATCTTTTTAAGTCAAGTGAATTATTAATTGTAAATACAAGACATTATCAAATTGTAATATTAATGATATAAAATTTAAAGTATGTTAACACATTCTGATGATTCGATCGTGGGGTTTATAATTATTCGAGGGTTATATATAGATTAGTCATTGTAGGTGTCATATTTACATGTATATACCACAACCTTGAGTCTGAGAGAGGGGTTGGTGAATGGTGACTGGTGATGAGAGACCCACTACACACCCAATAATGCACATCCAAGAAGGCAGCAGCATTATTGGAGATCAGATTCATCAAGCATGAATCAAATCAGAATCAATTCAAACATTCCATTTCCACACACAAAAAAATCCATTTTCCTATGCCCACTATTTTTTGTCGGGGGGCCACTCTTACTCCTACACCCATTTAATAAAAAATGGACCAGACCACCAATATCCCATCCATCCGCTGTCACACCGCACCAATTTGTCTCTTCTTGTTTCCCCACATTATATGATGTACTTGCTCTATAAACAAACACAGACACACACACACACAGGGATGAGAAAATGTTTTTGGGTGAAAAATGGAACTGAAACGTTCTGCGCACAACCTCCACCCATCCTCCGATATCGGCGTGGAGATGGGCTGCGGCGGCGAGAGCCACCGTGGCCGGTGTTGGCGAACGGTGTCAGATGACAAGAAAGACAGCGATGACCACCACGAGTCGTCCCTCGATCCGAGAAACATTTCTAAGGTTATTCTTCCACCACTGGGGGCTGCAAGCTTCAAGCTGCAAAATCAACTATCTCCCATGGGTACAATTATCTTGCCCACCAGCTCAAGATACAGGTTGCCCTCCTTCCTCACACCCTACAATTTTCTTTGTTTTTTTTTGCTTTTTCCTATTCTTAATTATTAATGAAATGAAACACACAAACGTACCCAAGATCATGGCTGGGTACGTAATAGACCATGAAGCACATGAATATTATTAGAGAATGGATTAGTACTATATTCACACACACACACACACACACAGTTTTATGTTCAGTGAAAATGACAAAATGTTTTGTGTCGGTAAAATATTATATTACATCATAAATATTCTTTTACAAGTTGTGGGATTCCTAACTATAATGATGGATGTTAGTTTTAAGTTATGACTTGGAGGTGAAATTAGTTAATTTGACTAAAGAATATTCCTTGTCACTAAAACAGCTAGCCCAATAACTTTCTTTTCCAACTATGTTTTTTTTTTTTAACTTCACAAACCAAAGGGTCAAACTAGATTGAAATTTCTCAAAATTACAAAAATTATAATTTGAAGCAGAAACAAAAAAGAGGTGGGGAAGTGCTTTTAATGAAACATGAAAATGAGTGTGATGAGTACTAGTGGTGCACGTACGATGCATGTAGGTGTTGGGAGACATTGATGGTGGTTCTTGTGGCCTACAATGCCTGGGTCTACCCTTTCGAGGTTGCGTTCCTCAATTCTTCTCCCAAGAGGCAGCTCTACATCGCTGACAACGTCGTCGACACCTTCTTTGCCATTGACATAGTCCTCACATTCTTCGTTGCCTACATTGATGGAAGGACTCATCTTCTCGTCCGTGACCCCAAGAAGATTGCTGTAAGGTACGTAATACTAGAACAATCGACCTCGATCGCGCTATTAATGATCTTGGTCATGTACTTTTGGGCCAATCAATATTATTCATGTTTTTTGTATTATTCAATATTATTATATATATATATATATATATATATATGCATACATGTTATTTGTCAAGGTACCTGTCAACATGGTTTCTCATGGACATGGCATCAACGATCCCATTTGAGGCATTGGCCTACTTCTTCACCGGCAAACACAGAGTCGCCCTCTCTTATTCCGTCCTAGGACTCCTCAGATTCTGGCGTCTCCGCCGCCTCAACCAGCTCTTCACTAGGTCCTCTCTTTTAATTTCCTCGCATTCATATAATTGTAATTAAATTCCCTCCCTTTTTAAAAAATTTTCTTATTCTTGTGCTCTTTATTTTTATTTTTGCGGAAAACAAAAAATGCAGGCTTGAAAAAGATATTAGGTTCAGCTATTTCTGGGTCCGTTGCGCCAGGCTTCTATTTGTAAGTTTGTGTTATTCTGGCTTAAAACTTCAAATATAATATTACTTTAAAAAATATATAATTTAATTCGGCAATTTTACCCAAAAGTATAATCTAAAAATTTTTAATCTTCAAAATTATTAAATATAGAATAATTCAATCATAATTTTTTTATAAAACAATTATATTGGTAAATTATTTATCTATAGCAATTAAGTCCTTCAAAATGTTTAATTGATCTAGAAAATTTTCAAAGATTAAACTATTCAAAACAAATAATTTAAGAATCGATCTCCTAAAAAATTCCTAGCTAAATTGCTATTACGCGTGAAGTTTGAATATCAATTTGTTTGTTTTAATTAATGTTACTTGGGGTTTTTAAAAAACATAAAAATAGTAAAGTTATACAGCAAGGGTCTTTTGCTTACTTGGAGGCCGTACATATGTATAAGTATAATTTGTGTATTTTATTTATTTGTTATGACATAGCAAGACAATTTGTGTATTTTATTTATAATAAATAAAAATACTATTTTAATTTCGAGTAATAAGTAAAGTATATCAATAGTTCACTCCGTACTAAAGTAACTGTTGAAGTAAAGTTAGTAAATCGGTAGTGAGAATCAAACTATACTATATACCTTTGATTAAATAATAATTAAAATACAGGTATAAGTGTATAACTTTCAAAAATCACCATGGGATGATAGTGAGAATTTTTTGATTAAATAATAAATAAGTTGTATTTTAAAAAATAAACCAAAACAATGTGATAATCAATAATAATTGTAGCTAGCTGGGGAACTTGTAATATTTGTGTTTTTGAATTAATAGGACTGGTAAACTGTAAACAAAACAGCTTATGTTTAAGATACCTTAGCAACACATTTCAAGAAAGCCTGCTCTTTCTTAAAAATTCAGGAATTATTATTGTTATTTGAGGGTGTTTATGAGCAGAACGATTTACAACAAAGTTGGTTCGTTAAAAAAGTTAGTTGTGTAAATATTATTTTTATGTTTAAAAATAAACAAGAATATGTTAATATTCTAATAGAGTGTATACATGTGAACACATAAATAACGTGAAAAAAATATTATATGTTAAGTATATTATTCTATATTATTAATGGATGTATATAAAATTTGAAATCTAAATTATTGAATTATTATTTTGAATATTTAATATATTAATTATATTAAAAAATTTACAGCATTAATCATTTTATAAAATTATATTTGCAAATTTTAGAGCTGTTTTTTTTAATTTGGTTCTTTAGAACGCACTTTATAGTTTAACAATTTTACTACTTGATTAAATTATTTCAACTTTGAAAAAAATAATATTTATAATGTTGTTTTTATATTAAAATGACTGGATTTTAAAATTTTTTGTTAAATCAACTCTGGTAAACAAAAAAAAAAATGAAATTGAAGATTGCTCTTGGCCGTATTAATTATCAATGAAAACACAGCCACTGGCCACCCACGAATATATGCATATGAATGGGAATGTGAATACGAATGATGGTGATGGATGAATATTGAAGGATGACAGGTTACGCTGTTTCTGGTGCACTGCGCGGGGTGTCTTTACTACCTGCTGGCGGATCGATACCCGCACCAGGGAAGGACATGGGTGGGAACCCTGATACCCAATTTCAGAGAGACGAGCCTGGGGATCCGATACATTTCCGCCATCTACTGGTCCATCACCACCATGTCCACCGTCGGATACGGCGACCTCCACGCCGTCAACTACCACGAAATGCTCTTCATCATCTTCTACATGCTCTTTAACCTCGGCTTCACCGCCTATATCATCGGCAATATGACCAACCTCGTCGTCCAAGGCACTTGCCGCACCATGGAATTTGTATTCACTTCTCTCTCTCTCTCTCTCTCTCTCTCTCTCTCTCTCTCTCTCTCTCTCTCTCTCTCTCTCTAGCTTTTCTTCTTCTTCACATTCATGTCGTTGGTTAATTAGCATGATATCATTTTTTGTACGAAACTTCAAAATAAATGCTGGGTGTGACTTTTTCCTGCTAATAATGAATTTGTTTGAAGTCTAAGCATGTAATGTAGATCTAAACGTGAGTATGATACTTTTTTGTTCGTGAAGGATTAATTGGTTTGAATTGGAAGAATGCAATGTAGGTAGAACATGACTGTGATTTTTAATCTGGGCCTGTTGAATTTTAGGAAAACAGCATTTTTGTTGTCGTTTTGTTGTTGAATCTTAATTACGTGATTGATATCGTCTGTGGAGAACTATTTTGTTTGAATTTCAAAAATGCAGTGTAGATGAAACGTGATTTGGGCTCTTATATGGAATGGTTTATTTTCTTGATGAAGAGAAACAACATTGAGGCCGCATCGAGTTTTGTGAGCCGGAATCGATTGCCAAAGCGACTTAAGGAGCACATATTGGCTTACATGTGTCTGAGATTCAAGGCGGAGAGCTTGAATCGACAAGAACTGATGGAGCAGCTCCCAAAATCCATCTGCAAGAGTATTTGCCAGCATCTGTTTCTACCCACAGTGGAGAAGGTCTACCTTTTCAAGGGCGTCTCCAAGGAAGTTCTCTTGCCCCTGGTACATACAAACCTTGTCCATGTCCATTGTTTTTGTTTTTTTTACCCATTCCTTCTTATTCATCTGGGTTGCTTATGGCCATACAAACCCCCGGTGAAATTATAAATTTTATTTTGGCTTATATGACAATTTAAAATTAGGAGTTGATCATGGATATAGTTTTATAGGAACTTTTTTAAGTGATAAAATAAAACCAAATTAACAGGTTGCAAAGATGAAAGCAGAGTACATACCACCAAGGGAAGATGTCATCATGCACAATGAAGCGCCGGATGATGTGTATATCATTGTATCAGGAGAAGTTGAATATATTGAGTGTGAGACGGATAAGGAAAGAGTCATTGGGAGTTTGCAATCCGGTGACATGTTTGGGGAAGTTGGTGTTCTTTGTTGCAAGCCTCAAGGCTTCACATTCCGCACTAGGAAACTTTCACAACTCCTGAGGCTAAAAACCGATGCACTGATGGAGGCAATGCGGATCAACCAAGAAGACAATGCAGCTATGCTCAAAAACTTCCTTCAAGTAAGTCGTCATTCAGTACCCAACAACATGCTTGTTTTACGCAATTCCCTGATGGTTTTTTATGGTAAACTATGGGAACCTTAAGTACCTACATTTGGGCCAAAAGTTTATAATATAATTAATTGCAGCATCACAAAATTCTTAAGGGTCTGAATACTGGAGACTTGATAGTAGAGAATGTGGAAAAAGGTGGAGACCCAAACAGGGCCTTCAACCTGTTGACTGTTGCTAGCACAGGCAATGCTTTTTTTCTTGATGAGCTTCTCAAGGCAAATTTGGATGCTGACAGTGGAGACTCCAGAGGAAGGACTGCTTTGGTACAAATACTCCCGTTCTCAAAAGTTTTGTCTCACGATGTACTTAATCTGTAAATATTAATTCATAAATGCCTGGTTGATTTCCTCGTACTATTGGTTTTGTGACATTATTATGAACATCAAATTTGACTAGTCATCTCATTTACATGAATATGGGGGCAAAGAGGAAAATATCACATCTTTCAAGCACATCTTCTTTGGACCAAAGGGAGGCATATAATTTATTTGATTTTTAGAATATGAAGCCTACCAAGAAAGACATTATCTGCATTAGCATTGTCAAATAACCATGCCTGATAAGCTTGGTTGGTTCTTATATTGGACTCATTGTAGTTAGATAATTCTATCCTCATTTAGCTGACATATTGTCATCCCATATGCTGCAACATTTTTTAAGGAAATATAGACATAAAAAACAATAAGGTGATTGAGACAAAATATTAGGACAAAAGGGAGGTTTTGTTGTTCAGTATTATCTAATTGTCTTGTCTGCATCAGCACATAGCCGCGTCAGAAGGGCATGAAGAATGCGTCTTGACGCTCATTAAACATGGTTGCAATATACATTTACAAGGTAATGTTCATAGAACTATACAAATTTATTTCTCACCCATATCTCAAGCTGATTCTCATGCTATTATTCATGTCAGACAGAGACGGTAATACTGCATTGTGGAATGCCATTAAGGCAAAGCACCATTCCATATTTAGGATTTTGTACCATTCTGCTTCCATCATGGACCCCCATGTTGCAGGCGACCTTCTATGTACCGCTGCAAAGAAAAATGACTTAGTGGTGATGAAGGAGCTATTAAAACACGGGTTAAATGCCAGCGAGAAAGATCAGCATGGTTCAACAGCTATCCAGGTAGCTATTGCAGAGAACCACCTGGACATGGTCAAGTTTCTCCTAATGAACGGTTCAGACGTTGCCAGGGAGAATACATACGGGTTTCCTTCATCGACTTTGAATGAGATGCTGCTGCAAAAACGAGAGATAGGCCACCGCATTACCGTACCTGGTACAGCACCAGAAGTGTTTCTAAGGAGGGACAGAGGAGAATGGGACTGGAATAGAGGAACAAACCAAGGAGATCATTTTCCCAGAGTAAGCATGTACAGAGGCCATCCTCTGGTAAGAAGAGAGAGTTCCTGCATGGCTGCTGGCAAGTTGATAAGGCTGCCCAATTCTTTGGAGGAGCTGAAGAATGTTGCAGGTACAGACCAGCTCATTGTTCTTTTTAGTATATTTAGAACTAATTAATTAATCTTCAGAACAACTTGAGACGCCGATAAAAATCGATCAAAACATTAGCAATTACTGATGCATGGGCTACCTGTCCATAGGTGAAAAGTTTGGATTCGATGCAAGGAGGGCAAAGGTAACAGATCAAGAGGGAGCTGAAATTGACTCCGTTGATGTGATTAGAGATAATGACAAGCTTTTCATAGTTGAAGATACTGAATCAATCCCACTAATGTAAACAGCGCTTACTTCTTTTCTTCTTCTTGGGATTCACACGTTATTCTCAATTCTAGTGTCGGTGCCATGGTATAATAAATAGCTAAATACTCATTCGGTCCCAATGTACATGCCTAAGTTGACTTTTCAGCAATTAATTCCATTACTTATTTTCTGCAAGTACTACAGCCTATCAAATTCTGACACCTTTGTTTGATAGTTTCTTATTGTTTTTTAAAATATAATTATTTTTAAAAATTATAAATTCAGATAAATTTTCATCTGATTAAAATGATAAAATTAGTAATGCTATGCCTACAAAAATGATAAAAAGTAGTAATGCTATGCCTACAAAAATGATAAAAAGCAGTAATGCTATGCCTACAAAAATGAAAACTCAAAGTTTCAACGATGCCATGAATCAAGAATTTGTTTATATTTTCATAATTTAAAAATTGATAATAGAACTCGTAAAAAAGAACATTGGCACCAATGTAAAAAAATCGTTAAAATATTTATTTAAGGTAAAGCAAACCATTTTCCGCTCTAATATAATTTAAAATATTAAAATTTGAAGGGAAAAAAACTACCCGTGGCCCGTGGGAAGGGAGGGGGACGGGCGTAGATGATTTAACTCACATTAATTAATTTTAACATTTTATTACAATATACAGAATCGCATGAACGATGAATACTTGGGTGATCCTAGTTTTACAAGCTCGGGGAAAAAAATCAGCAGACAAGAAAAACTGACGCATGGCCCACTCGAATACCCAAAAAAAATGAGGTCAGCTATGTGCCAACCCAATCGAATACCCAAAAAAAAAAAAAAAAGTAGGGACACAATCATTGGTGTATCTTTGCTTCCCCCCATCATAAGGCAAGTCATTAACATAAAACTTTTAATCCAACCATAATATTTACCACGGCCTCCATAAAATACAGAGACATGTCGAGCAGTCACTTACCACCGGATGATTCTACAACGAGTTGTTTTTTATAACCAAACCGCTGACGCCTATTCAACTGCACGTGGAGGCACAAAAATGAGCCTCTGCAGTCTGCTCCAGGACAAACTGCAGTCTAACAGCAGGATGTTTGGAGGGGCATCAGGGCATGGCTGAACCAAAGGATGGATGTCCATTTAAATATGTTTTGATGTCATCAAATTCTTCTTTCAGGAGTCACCCATTCATTCAAAGTTCAAACCCAGGCATTGCAAACTGAGTCGCAAAACTTTCAACACGGGTTCGAAGCTCAATGACATCCTTGTTGCTTTGCAGAGCGTTTAACATGCCCTTTTGTTGCTTCCCATGCTCTCTCTGCATCAGCCTAGCAATCTGCACAGCTCTGTAAAGAAAGTCGGCCATTACCTCAAAATCACACTCCAGACAACCCCTCGATGTCATAGCAGGAGTGCCTACAGTGAAAGGCATAAAAGATGAGAATTAGGACAAAATAGATAGCGAGCAAAAATATAGCAACCCTCACACCTCCAGGGGAGAGAGAGAGAGAGAGAGAGAGAGAGAGAGAGAGAGAGAGAGAGAGAGAGAGAGAGAGAGAGAGAGAGAATGTAATGAAATGTTACTTACCAACCCTCACACCTCCAGGAGTTATCGCTCCATTATCGCCAAATATAGCAATTTTATTAACAGTAATGTGGCACACCTCACACACCTTCTCATAGTTTTTACCTGCCATAGTTAAATAAAGAAATGAGGAGGTAAAAGAAGAATGAACAACTTACAAGCATTTGGGTTTTAAATGATTCAATGAGCATTGCTACCTACCATTACAAGAACAACAACATCCATATGACAGTTGGGTCTGTCAGTACGAAGTGTTGATGTTCTCTATTCCTCAAAAAAAAAAAAAACCGTACAAAATATATAATGAACTCATCCATAAAACACCACAAATGCTATATATAAACCCGTACTTGCCAGAATCCTAGAAAATTTTCATACAACCCAAGACTAAATTAGCAATCCCCGATTATGGAAGAAACTAAGGCTCGGTGACCACATATATTTCAAGCAAAAACAGACACAAGCTTAGGCTGCCATAATAGCCTCTTACTTAAGACACAGTAAATTGATCTACTGGTTGAGGAGAGAGTGAGACAGATCTAAATCATTGACACTACAAGTTGCTGAGACAAACTCAACACCATGTTTACCAAAATGTTCCCCAATTTGAGCCCTACAAACAACACGGAGAAAAGCATAACTGCAAAGAATTTAACAAGCGCTAAGGAAAATTTTGACAGCAGTACATAGCATAACCATCAAAGTTAATAAAAATAAGTGAATCTCTCGCATTAAACATAGAAAATCTAAAGAAGAAAGAGGAAACAAATTTTCTTTTAAAGAACTTACAAGTTGCAAGCTGATGTATTCAACAAGCTAGTGAAAAATTAAAACATCAAGTATAAAAATAGAAAACATCATACAACTTACAATAAATATGCACTTATTTCAAACACAATAAAAAATCAAACAGAGTCAACCCGCTGACATGAATAATCTAACAAAATAAGATAAGAAAGATAAATAGGGAGGGAAGAGAAACCCAGGTGCAAAATAAAATAAACAGAAGAAGAATTGAAGTACCAGTTAACCCAAAAGGCCTGAGATCCCAGAGTAGCAAATGATTGTCTGTTCCTCCGGTTACCAGTCGGCAATTTTTTCTTAATAGAGCACAGGCTAAAGCTTGGGCATTTCTCTTTACTTGACGCATATATGTCTTGTACTCAGGAGTAGCAGCCTGCTTTAAAGCAATTGCAAGGGCAGCAATATGGTTATTGTGTGGCCCCCCTTGTAAAGATGGGAAAACTGCAAAGTTTATCTTTTCCTCAAAGTCATACAGCTCATTATCATCCCCTTGATTTAGAAGAGCTCCTCTACGCCTTAGCCTTTTACCCTTCCTGTAAAAAATTATTCCACCCCTGGGACCTCGAAGACTCTTGTGAGTTGTGGAGGTAACAACATCACAGTACTCAAAAGGGTTTAAACACTCCTACGAGAAAGTTGTTAACTTGTAATTAGGAGTAGTCACATAATTGAGTACAGAAAGTTGTAAAGGAGAAGCTTTTTACAATCAACCGCTATTTTAGTTGTTCATTCCAATGACAATATTACGCAAAATGAAGGTCATGCTCATGGGAAAGAATAATCTATCCAATGTAATTTACATAAAGGGACAGTAACATACTTCAGTATGCATTTGACTACAGCGTCAACAGGAACTCGTCCATATGCCTCAATGAATAAAATATTATATTCAGATGTATAAGTATCCATATACAACTCTAAAAAAGAAGTTGTGATTAGAATATACTAGAAGTGCAGGCCCATCCTAAATGAATAAATAAATAAATAAATAAAGCAGATTTGCCAGAAATAGTTCAAATATTACACCTCCTATACTGACTGTAAGCAGATGTGGGGAGAACTTGGCAATTAAAATGTTCGAAATATGACTCACCCCAAACCTTGCAACTTAAAATTGAGAAAGAATAAATTCTCATTATTCATATCAAATGCCTCTTCACTATGAAAACATAATCAGAAGCCTTCCAACTTCGAAAAATAAACAGATCCCTTTTCACTTTGAAAAATAAAATCAGACGCTATGATCGCCTATGCCCAAAAAACACAACTTTAAAGTATTAGCACAGACCAAGAACTGTTAAACCCCCACCTTAGCCGCAATGAGACCACTAATTTGAGCCATGTCGCACAATAGTACTGCTCCGCACTTATCAGCAATTTGTCTAAACCTACAATAATTCCACTCGCGGGGGGTATGAGCTGCCACCGCAAATAAGCACCTTTGGGCGAAAATCAACTGCCCTCTCCTCAAGTTTATCATAATCAATGTATCCTGTGTGTGGGTTCACTTTATATGGCAAGCTCTCAAAGAATATAGAAGCAGCTGAAACCTTCCTTCCATTTGGTAAATAATAACCATGGCTAGTGTTCCCGCCAGATGGGGTATCCAAGCCCATGATTCGATCACCTGGGAGGAGCAGGCCAGTGTAAACTGCAAAATTGGCCGAAGTACATGAATATGGCTGAACATTCACACCCCAGGATTCGTTGTCGAGACCGAATGCAGTCAGAGCACGGTCGCAACAAAGCAATTCAATCTCATCAATGTTCTCGTTGCCACAGTAGTACCTCGCACCAGGCATTCCTTCGGAGTACTTATTCGTCAGATGACTTCCCAGAGCTTCCATCACGGCGCGGCACACAAAATTCTCCGAAGCAATCAGCTCAATTCCCTTGTGCTGCCGGTGCTTCTCCTTCTCCATCATCCCAAACAAGTCCGGGTCGGCGACGTGGAGTGGCTGATCGCCCCACGCCCGGACTGCAAGCCTCCGAGAGTCGAGGCTTGGATCTACCAACGCTCGCTTGAGCGAAGACGAATAGGACCCTGATTCAGAGTCCTTTTTGCGCTTCAAGCACATCGAATGCCCCAAAATTCTGAACTCTTCCACATCTTTCTCGTCATCGCTCCGCGACGATTTGTCCTCGCTTTGATTCTCGTCTTTGAGGGGGCTGCGGTTGCCCTCCTTCCGCTGCTCGAGCAATTGCAGAGGAATGGGGGGGATCGGGTGCGATCCCTCGCGCACATTGGAATCGATTTGAAACGAAATCGAATCGTCGGCGATTTTAGTTTTGGCCGCCGGCGGCGGGGGCGATGATGAGTGGGAGATAAATCCCATCGAGAGATTGGATTGCGACTGGCTCAAATCCATGGTTGATTTGAAAACCAAAACCCAAAATCGAATTCGAAAGAGAGAGATAGATAGAGGGCAAGAACACAAATCGGGCTCGAATCGAAGCGCCTTCGCGATCGATTACAAATTTACAACAACAGCTACAAAACAAAAGAGCCTGCTTCAATTCAAGACCGATTACGGGAAGAGCAACAGTTACAACACGCGAGGGCGAGGAGAAGGGTGACGACGGGATTGGAGGTGAGTGAGTTGGCGAGGAGGTTGGTTGAACCGAGCGCTGGTGAGAGTCGCTCCATTGGAAGCAGAAGGATTGCTTGCAGGAAACCCTAACCCTAAAACCCGAGAGAGCTGGTGTGGTGTGGGAGGAAGGAGGGATCCGCTGGCGTAGAGTTGAAGGGAAGGGTGGGGTGGGGTGGGGTGCACGGATGTACGTGGACGAGTTTGTGGGTGGCGGTGCGTTTGGCGGTTTTCCCCTGGTCGAGAATTACGAGCACAATTCGTTGTACGCTGAGTGTGTCTATAGAAGTCGAAGAAGTCTCTCGCTTTGGTCACGCACCACCACAAGTACAAGTAGGAGTGCATTTGCCCACAATTTCAAGCCGAAGACAGTTGGGGTGTTTTTTTTTTCGTTTTTAAAATATAATAATTATTTTTGGATATAAAAAATTGAAAATTAAAAATAATAAAAATTTATTTTTATTTTTTATGTCCTAAAGAATGAAAACAACATTTTATTGTTTTCAGTTTTATATTTTTTATACTCGAAAACAGCTATCACATTTTGAAAACGAAAACAGAAAACAGGTAAAACAAACATGCCTTAAATTACTCGATCGAAAGAAGTTGATCTAAGCTGGTCGAAATATATGCTCTTGCGAATATTTTACCAGCTAAAATTTGTTATAAATTATATTTTAATTAAAAATTTATATTTTAAAGTAACAGTTAATTAAATTTGATTAAGTTTTACTAACCAATAAATTTATTAAAAAAAAATAAACTAGTCCAAAAATAAATATAATTATTAATAAGTTTTTATAGTTTATGATTTTTAATGCCCTAAGAGTGAAACAAACACGTGTGAGGCGTGAGCTTGGGCAAAAACAAATAATATTATAATTAGATCGGATGTCTCATATCTTTCGGTAAAGGGCTCATGAGAATACCTCACCCTCACCCGATATGAGTACATAATGTGTTTTTTATAGGTTTGTGTGTTCCAAACAAAAGCTAGTATTTTGCTCGACTCACTTACGTAATGTTAATAATTTATACCACTGTGGTAGGACAAGAGAAAAATGCAAATTCTCACCCAAATGGTCACATGTCAAATTTTATTAAATTGAGCTTGAAAGGCTACAATGGTATTTATTATATATTTTTGAGTTTTGAGTTTACAATTTCAATATTTATTGAAATTAGAGATTGAGTTGTAAAATTTAAAAACAAATTTTGTTTGATAGTAAAAGATAATTTATTCAGAGTGTGTTTTTTTAAAAATTGAGTCTTATAAAATAGATTAAAAAAAAATAAAATATAGTATGCTTGAACAATAAAGCCAAGGGAAGAGAATATTCTTTTTTAAAAAATATAAACCAGGTCCTATAAAAATTTGAATTTATATTTAAAAATAGAAATCAACTAAAACTCATTTGTAAAAGTAATTATTTCATTTAAATTAAATATTAATTTAATTAAAAGCCACATTTTGAAAATCCAAAACCAAACAGCCAAAATTGAAATTAACACCAAAATATTAAATTGTAAAGAATTGTTGTAGCTTTATCACACTATTACCAAAATTAATCATTAAAATTCTGTTGAGTGCATTAATATTTTTCATAGTAGCACATGGCATATGAACATATGATAAATTAATACTGTTGACGTTTTTATATTTTCTTAATCTGCAATTAATTGATTGGTCCAAATGTACACTAAAATTAATCCAATATCCAAAATATAAATTTCAACTGAATAATTTTAATTCAAATTACTTTTACATTAATTATATTTTAAAGTCGCCCTACCCAAAAAAATACCCCAATAAAAAACACACACGGGACAATGACAGCAAATAAATGTATGGCCAACAAAATACTCAGTCGGCAAGTTTTCTGGATGAATTGTTTAATTGGTCCATACATACGTCTATTTTGCCGCATTGGCAATGGCATATACTGTGATAATATTTTATTAATTTAAAAACTTCTTGGTTTAAGAATTAAGATGATATATATTTACTGTTTTTAAATTGAGAAACACCTGCATTATCAACTGTTTTTATTATACTTTATTTAAAAAAATGACTGGAAAGTTTTGATTTTAGCCGTTGAACACTAGAATTTGTCAAAGCCGCATACATACAATAAATAAATACATATGAATGAAACACCAAAATATGCATTATTTGAATTGTTGGCGTGAAAATTAAAACTAAAATATGCATTATCGAACAGATGAAAACTAATACAATTATTTATTTATTTATTTATTTTTGAAAAAGAAAAAGCTGATAGCACAATTTAATGGTTGGTTAAAACGGTTTTAGTTATATAAATATATTATGTAATAGGAAAATTAAATCATTTGAGCGAAAAAATGAACAAGAAGAAAAATTTTATTTTAGATTGTTCAATGAAAAAATAAAATAAAAAAATAATTAACATCAAATAAAAAATATATATAAAATTGAAATTACAGAAACGGTCGAAACGAGAAGAGACACATCCATCGTGAGAGGGACAAAAAGTCAACACAACAACAATAATAAAGTAAAGTGTGCCGTTGGCGTGTTGGTGACGTGGCGGCGTACGCAGGGAAGCCAAGCGTGTCACGACACGCCACGCGTTAATAAGAGAGGACACGCTTATTCCCACCCGGAATTAACCTAATCCCAACCAAAAAGAAAAAAAAAAAAAAAGAGCTATCTTTCTCTCTCTAGAACGCTCGCTCTGAGTTGGAAGCGTCGCAATCTTTCTCTAGAGTCACACGTTTTACATCACAAATCGATTCAATCGGTTCAATTCGTTGTGTTCTTCACACTCTTATTCATCACCACCGTGGTCGAACCAGATCGGTTCATCATCGTCACCGACGAGCGTGGATCGCAATCTGATGGCCGCCGAAGTGGATTCGCCGGAGCAGGAGAAGCTCGCCGGCGGGACGCTGCTGGAGATTCCGGCGATCGACGAGGCGGTGTCTCCTCCGGCGAGGATGCCGAAGAGGCTTCGAGAGCGACTCCTCGAGTGCAAGACTCCGTCTCCTCCTACCGCCGGAGACATCGAAGCCAAGCTCAAACACGCCGATCTTCGCAGACAGGTGTTCCTTCTTCCTCTTTTTCATTTTTGGACCTAATTGCTCGAATCGTTCTTCTTTTGGTCCTGTTTGGTGTCCGAGAAAGTGCAGCGCTCGAGTCTTGGGGTTCTCTGCAGGCGAATTATTTGTTGTATTAGAGGATTAAATTTTAAGATCACATCTCGCGTTTTATTTTCCCCTAAAATTTTCGCCGGAACCATACAGAGAGGTTGAGTTGGTCTTAATTCAACACACGCAGACTCGTTCTAGCTTCTACTCTTTCTCTCTCTGCCTGCGAGACTTAAAGGTTTTATTTTGAAAAACTTATCTCAAGATCGAAGTTGAATTTTTGTGCTAGGTGGTGGTGGGGTTCTGTATCAACTTGGAAATTTTGTGTGCTGCAAAAATCAATTTTTTCCTTTTCCACCCCCTTTTATATTCATTTAGTATGTACTTGTGATAGCAACGACTCTAGATTTCTGTACGTGAATTTATTATGCTTTTGTACCTTTAAAAAAACCGATACGTAGTGCAGCTATTGCATAATTAAAGGTTGTTTAAAGTCGTTTTTTTTTCTCGTCGTCCCAATGGTTTCATTACTAAAAGTTGCCTCCCTGCTCTACTTCATGTTGGGAAAATATATTTTTTAAATAATCCTTAAAAAAATCTGAGTAAAATATTGCCTCATGTTTACGGGAGCCTCTTCAGTCCCCGGAAAGTAAATGAACCTATATGCAATTGCACAATTTTTGATCTTTGGGTGTTTGTTTTATTTGTCAGTTTTTTATTGTCCTCATCATGGGTTACATTGTTGGTTTTCTTCTTCCTTCTTTTTTTTATTGGACAGCAATTTTATGATAAATTATCAAGCAGAGCACGATCGAAGCCAAGAAGCCCCTCACACTCTTCTTCTAATGAAGAAGACCTTGGTCAGCGCCTCGTAGCAAAGCTCCAAGCTGCTGAGCAGAAGAGGTACATGAATGCATGTTTAGTCTTTTGAAGGTTCCTATACGGGGGACGTGAATTAGTTATGAATTTTATATCGTACGTTCATGGTATCTGCCCCTTTCATTTTATGTCTCATCCTTTAAGCCAACAGGTTAAGCATTTTGGCTGAAGCGCAAATGCGCTTGGCTAGGCTGGACAAGTTGAGGCAAGCTGCTAAAAGTGGTGTGGAAATGCGTTTTGAGAAGGAGCGTGAGGAGCTTGGTACAAAAGTGGAATCTCGATTTGTTCAGGCTGAAGCAAATAGGATGCTAATCCTCAATGCTTATGGGCAGAGAAGAGCTACAGTAAAAGAGAGGAGATCTCAGTCATTATTACGACGGACAGCTTGGGAGAGTAAGTATAAAGAGCGTGTGCATGCAGCAATCTATCAAAAGCGGGCAGCTGCTGAAACGAAGCGGCTGGGAATACTTGAAGCGGAAAAGAAGAAGGCATGTGCCAGGGTATTGCAAGTGAGACACATAGCAAAGTCTGTCCTTCGCCAACGTGAGATTGAGAGAAGGAAGTTGGAAGACAACTTGGAAGATCGATTGCAAAGGGTATGATTCAGCCTGGAGTTGAGAAATAAATTACCTGTGCTCATTCTTTTTCTTTCTGTTGGTCTATTACTTGAAGCTGCTCTTAAGGAATCTTATCTTTTTCTCCCTGTTCTGTACTCTTGACTTTCAGGCAAGGAGTCAGAGAGCAGAATATTTAAGGCAAAGAGGAAGGCTCAGGAGTTCAGTCCGTGTCAATTGGAATAGAATGCATAAGCAGGCTGATGTTTTCTCTAGAAAAATAGCAAGGTATATGAACTACCTTCTGCTGAACGAGTTTTTTGGGGGTCTCAATATCTGCAATGATAATAGCAGTCTGTCTTTAGTTAACTTAGGCTTACAGCTTACTTAAAAAAGTTTTGTGATCCTTTACAGATATAACTTTGTCCAGGACCAGTTTGGCAATAATGGTTTTAAATATTTGTGCCTTTCGAGATGATTGTAGTATATTTGTTATGGAACATGATCTAGTAACGGTTGTTTTTCCTTTTTGTGTATATAGTATATTTGTTTTTGTCAGATGGCCTTTCTTTTTCTTTTTCTTTTTTTTGAAATGAAGACATTATTTTTTGTGTTTTGAAGGTGCTGGAGGCGTTTTCGCAAGCTGAAGAGGACTACATTTGCTTTGGCTAAAGCATATGATGCTTTGAAAATTAATGAAAAATCTGTCAAAATGATGCCCTTTGAGCAGTTTGCCCTACTGATTGAATCTAATGCAACCCTTCAGATGGTGAAAGCTTTAGTTGACCGGTTTGAGTGTCGTTTCAAGCTTTCACAAGCTTTGTCTGTTACTCCTAGTGCTAGTCCATACAGCTGGAATAACATTGATCACTTGCTCAAGAGAGTTGCATCCCCCATTAAGAGGAGCACGCCAAGGAACTCTACCCGAAGTAGAGACTCAAAAAAAATGGGTTCCAATAGAGATGCACTCAAAAGTTCAGCTAAACTGTCAAGATATCAAGTGAGAATAGTTCTCTGTGCTTACATGATACTGGGTCATCCAGATGCAGTCCTCAGTGGACAAGGAGAGCGTGAAATTGCTTTGACCAAATCTGCAGGAAAGTTTGTTCAGGAATTTGATTTGTTGATAAAGATCATATTAAATGGGCCTGTCCAATGTCCTGATCAGGAAACTAATGCCGCATCTCCAAGGCGTTTGACCTTCAGGTCCCAGCTGGCCGCATTTGATAGGGAATGGTGCTCTTACCTAAATTGCTTTGTTGCATGGAAGGTCAAGGATGCTGAATCTTTGGAGGAAGATTTGGTTAGAGCTGCCTGCCAACTTGAGCTCTCTATGATTCAAACTTGCAAGATGACTCCAGAAGGTGATGCTGGTCCTCTGACACATGACATGAAGGCTATTCAGAAACAGGTCTAACTTTTGATCGTTAGTATATATCCTTTCGTTCATATAGACAACATCCTAAATAAAACACACAGGGCAAAGTTTGAAAAACAAGTTTTGCTTATTTTAATTAATAAACAAAATTTTCGTGCATTTTCATTTGATAAAAAACTAGTGGATTCTATTCGTGCAGGTGACAGAAGATCAAAAACTTTTGAGGGAGAAAGTGCAACATCTGAGTGGAGAAGCCGGCATTGAACGGATGGATTGTGCTCTTTCTGATACTAGGACCAAATTTTTTGAATCGAAGGAGAGGGGAAGTCCTTTAGGCTCGCCAATTACTGGTATTATAACTCCAAACCTGCCCTCAGGTGGCGAATCACCTGGTTTGGGTGGTAATCGAAATAAGGATAGTGACGGGCAAAAGAGGGTAGTTCGATCATTATTTCAAGACAATGTGACAACATCACCTAGAGAAAAGCATTCTGATCCAAGAAGCAACTTGAATCAGTTTGGTCTTTCTGGTGAACAATTGATCTTAGAGAATGAAGTGATTGTAAATGAATTTGTCCATGATCAACACCACACTCTATCTAATATCTTTGGTAAAACTGTTGAAGAACAAGATGGGATTAAGGTTAGTGTTTTCTTTTAGCTAATATGTTTTGGGAAACATATTTAAGCATTAAAAGAAACTACGAAAGCTGAATCTTTCATTTCCTTTTTTCTGGTCATCATTATGAAGAGAATCAGGGACTAGTATCTATGCCTATGCTCACAGGTAAATACTGAGTTGAGCATAGGATTGTGATTCATTGGCTCATATCCTAGTCCTCAATGGGGAGGATGGAGTGCTAAGGCCTAGGTAGATTAACTTTATGGATTCTGATTACTTTTTAAAGGTTCTTATGTTGGATATGCTGCTTAATTGCATTTCAGGCTAAGATTAGAGAGACTGTGGAGAAGGCTTTCTGGGATGGTATTATAGAATCCATGAAACAGGATGAGCCTAACTTTGATCAGATTGTTGAACTTGTGAGGGAGGTTAGGGATGAAATCTGTGAGATTGCCCCTCAGAGTTGGAAACAGGGAATCATTGAATCTATTGATTTGGACATTTTCTCTCAGGTATTCTACAGATGTTACCATTTCCTGCTGCCAGTCATTATTATATGGGTTGCGGCTTACGCTTTAATTGTTTTTCTTTGAAGGTTCTGAAGTCAGGTCATATTGACATGGATTATCTTGGAAATATTCTGGATTTTTCATTGGTCACTTTGCAGAAGCTGTCTTCTCCGGCTAGTGATGATGAACATAAGGCAACTCGCCAGAAGTTATTGAAAGAACTAGATGAAATCTGCCAATCTCAAAATGAGTTGAACTATACTCCATTCATTGCAATGGTGAAGGGTCTTCGTTTTGTCCTAGAGCAAATCCAGGTTTGCTTCATTCTCTCACTTAGATTTGTTTACAAAAATATTTGTTGAGTAGTTTTACTGTCCATATAAAAATCTTACCAACATTAGTCGAGGGCTGTGTGTGCTTTGTCCCAGAGCAGATCTTTATGTGGTTTGATCTTTTTATCTCTTAAACAAAAAAAAATTTGGTACTTCAACTGGTATATGAGGCTGTTAAAAGATGGCAGAATGAATATATATCTAGAATATGATTGGTAATTTTATAGCACGCTACTTCACCTGTGGCCGCTGATGGTAATTTTATAAGTAAAAATTTTAGGGTAAGAACGCGAATTTTGTGTGCTTGTGCTCATTATTTTTATCCTTAAAAAAGTGTATGTTGGGGGTTGAATAATGTTTACTGTGACCTCTTCTAACAGGCACTAAAGCAAGAGATAAGCAAAGCGCGTATAAGAATTATGGAGCCTTTATTAAAAGGGCCTGCTGGGTTGGATTACTTGAAAACTGCTTTTTCCGAGCGTTATGGGTCTCCTCCCAGCGCCCCTAATTCTTTGCCGCTGACACTGCAGTGGCTTTCATCTGTCTGGGATAGGACAGATCAGGAATGGTCTGAACACACAAATTATCTCGCATCTTTACCTGTTAATAGCTCATCTCAGCCCCATCTTCCTTCTATCACTCTCAAAACTGGCATTCACCTTCCAGCTAAATCAAACGGTTCTCCATCAGCTGTCACCAGTATGACAGGTTCAAATGCTGGTGATTATCATCTCTCTTTTAAATATATAATTATTTGCTTTTCAAAGAAAACTTTCTTCCTGAAATATTTTATCCTTTACAACTTTTAAATTTATGGAACAGGTAATCAACAAGTAGAATGCAAGGGAGAAAAGATTGATTTACTGTTGAGGCTTGGATTGTTGAATTTAGTTAGTGGCGTATCTGGTATAACACAAGAAGCTTTACCTGAAACTCTGAAGCTTAACTTCTCTAGACTGAGAAGGGTACAAAGCCAAATTCATCAAATCATTGTAATTTCTACAAGGTATGTGAAATTTAAGTCCATCATGGATGTACCCAATACTGAAGTGGAATGGGAAGATCAATTTTGGAGCGTTGATGGCACAATTGGGCCGTGGGCCGTGGATATTAATTTTTAGACACAAGCATCAGCCTTCTTCTTCTTCTTGACTTCTTCTTTTTGGGTGAAAACCTTCTACTGCTTGACTTCTTCTGACAGTGTCCTTACTTTCTTCCAATTGCAGTGTCCTTATCTGCAAGCAAATCTTTCTGAGTGATCAATTAGTTGCCAGCACTTCCCTCATGGAAGCCATAGTCTCCAAGTGTATCAAGCAACTCACAGAGTGCTTGGACAGTGGTGATGATGTGGGCATCAAAGAAATAGTTGAAATCATTAATGGGTTCTTGGAAGACAGTAACGGAATGATTGACACCAAGAAACTTCAATCAAGGAAGGAGGTTGTGGAGAGGATGTTGGCCAAGAGTTTGCAGGACGGGGATCCAGTTTTTGGGAGTGTTTCACGAGCTGTTTACTTGGCAATGAGAGGAGTTGTGCTAGGGGGAAGTGGAACCCAGGGCAAGGGGTTGGCAGAAATGGCACTTCGCAAGGTGGGAGCTGGTGGTCTGACCATGAAGGTGGTGGAAGCTGCAGAAGTGTTGGTTGTTGTAGCCTGTGTGTCCGGTAGCCTCCATGGTCCATGGTATGCACATCTGATGGGAAATAGGAATGCTTAGAGCTGGCGGAAGCTGCAGAAGGGGTTGGTTGGTGGTTGTGTCCTGTGTACATCATTGCCCAATGGGGTATATGCCCATCTGACTGCAAACGTGTAGCAGAATAATAATTTACTTGTAAATATTGTCTGCGTCTGTTATGTATGTGTTTTAACTCCACAACCTTGGAAGACTGTTGTAGGCATTGGACAAAAGAATAGAAAGGTGTAATTATTGTGTAGACCTTGACGAATGATATGGGAAGCAAGCTTCAAATATACCCTCCTCCCACTCCTATCATCTAATACGCCGCCCTTATTACACATTATATAATAATAATAATAATAATAATAATAATAATAATAATAATAATAATATATTATAGATATTGTTTTTGTGATTTAAATAAAAAATAAAAAGTATATTTGGTGAGGACGTTAGCGTCCAATAGGTAATGTGAGCTTTTATTAAAAATGAATGAAATGATGCCAGGAGTTGTGAATAATTTTTGGCGCCTACTGTCCGCTCCAACGTTGTCATGTCAAATTATATTAAGAATGAATGGTTGCACTAACGCGGGTACGTGGATGTCGGCCATGTGGGAAGACCAAGATATGTTGTGAATATCGGTTGAAAAGAAACGCTAGGTGCTCGATAGAAAGTGCCCACGATTGATTTGGAGCTAGGCTCTCCTCATTCCAACAAATTAGGGCATGTTTATTTTGGTTTTTATTTTTATTTTTTAAATAAATAGTTATTTTTGAGTAAAAAAATAAAAAAATAAAAAAAATTATTTAAATTATTAAAGTATTTCTAATTAATTACTTAAATGAGCTAAAATTTAAATAATCAAAGTATCTCTTTTTAGATTATTATTATTAGAACATCCTCTGTAGTCTCTTCAAATTTGACTCTTTAAAATAACCAAAAGTATATCTTTTCTATTTTAACAATCCAAGCACACTTTTTAATCTCTCTATTTTAACCATTTATTAATTAAAATATTATTTTTTAAAATATTTATTTATTCTTTTAAATAGAAAAGTAAATATGAAAAGAAAAAAAAGAAATAGAAAAATAAATATGGTGAGAGAAAATATAATATTTTAATAAATGAAGAGTGAATAGTATTTAGTTAAATTTAAAGAATTACTATTTATTTTGTTAAATTTTTTGTTAGAATAGAGAGTTTGAAAAGCCTAGTTTTAAAATATTTTTATTAAACTAGCTATTCAAATTAACAAAAAGAATACAAATAGAGAGTTGCTCTTAGATTCTAATTAATGTCTAATGATGTGCTTTTGATTCTGTAAGTATTGTACTAGAGGGGAGAAATAGTAACCGATTTGATATACGGCTTTATTATTTTCTTCTGGGTGTTTTCTTACTGAAAAATGATAATACTCTGATATATTGTAAATCAGCCAAACACTTTCATTGTAATTATTACCCGGTAGAGTTACACAAAACACGACTACGTATTATTTGCAATCAAATTTATGTTGTCAATTTAGAATTACAAAAGAAATTTGAAAGCGTAATCTATTCATCCCCTCTACATTACCTCCATTTCCATATGCGGGACCTACAAAACACCGGCACCGCAATATGCGGCCAAAACCCCGGCAATGGAGCCACGTCACGTCATACGGCCAGAACCTCTCACTGTCGTCCATCCTCTGTGCGGCTGTCCTCCACGAGTGCCAATTGACCCCTCTGTAGCTTAGATACGACGAAGCCACTCCGGCCAAGTCGTCGCAGCAGCCACGAGTTAACCTCTCGTCGCCGGCTACAGACCCATCCATCCAGACAGTAGCCGTCGTTCCGCCATCGCTCGGTTTTGGTGTTTTATTGCATGATTCATGTGGTTTATGTGTATTGGAAGTGGAAAGACACAGACCCCAAACAAACAGTAGCTTTTGTTAATAAAGAAGAAGAGTGGTCGAGTGGAGTTGGTCACTGGTCAGCGACTTTTGTGTGCGACGGAAAAAGACGTAGAATAATAATAATAATAATAATAATAATATAAAAATAATGTAAAATAAACATAGAATTAAAAATTACTATAAACTATATATGAGAACATACACACACTTACAATTATAGGCCTCATACACACACTTGATTACTTCACTGATCAACTTAAAAAAAACCAAAAAAAAAAAAAGAAAAAGAAAAGTAGAGTAGATTTTTATTTATTAAAAGACAAGGCCTAGACGTCGCTGTCCCCATCCTAGCTAGCTACTCGTCGCCTTTAGTTTGTTTCTTCCGCCGGCGGCGGTGAGTCTGTTTCTTCTGTCCCCGCCTTCCACTTTCTTCTCTCTTCTTCCTCAGCCTTGACCCTCGCATCTTCCTTGGCCTTCACCAGTGTCTCAACCAGTCCCTCCAAACACTCGTCCGCGTCCCTGACCTCCGTCTTGGGCATCAAGCACTCCGCCACGTCCGCCGGCGTCACGTCCACCTCCTCCAGCATCCTCCCGATGGCGTCGAACATGGGGTGCGCCTCCAGCCGCCAGTAGTTGCTGGCCAGGATCTTGAACGCCCCGTATTTGCAGTACGACAGCTCAATGTGTTTGTCCATCCGACCCCTCCGGATCAGAGCCGGGTCCAGCTTCTCCTTGAAATTGGTGGTGAAGACGATCAGCCTCTCTCCCTTGCACGCCGACCACAGGCCGTCTATGGAGTTCAAGAGCCCCGAAAGCGTCACCTTGCTGCTCTTGCTCTCCCCTAGCTCGGACGGCGACCCCGCCGACATCACCTTCTTCTCCATCCCTTCCTTGTCGCTTCCACCCTCCGGGTGCTGCTGGTGTTCGCCTTCCTTCTTCTTCTTCCTCTGGCCGGTCAGATCCAGGGAGCAGTCGATGTCCTCGATGACGATGAGGGATTTGGTGGACGTCTGGATGAGGAGCTTCCTCAGCTCCGTGTTGTCCCTCACCGAGGTGAGCTCCAGGTCGTAGACGTCGTAGGAGAGCAAGTTGGCCATGGCCGCGATCATGGTGGACTTCCCCGTCCCGGGCGGTCCGTACAGCAGGTAGCCCCGCTTCCACGCCTTGCCGATCCTGGCGTAGAAATCCTCGGCGTTGCTGAACGCCACCAGATCGTCCATGATCTCCTTCTTCTTGGTCGCCTCCATGGCAATCGAGTCGAAGGTGGCCGGGTGGTTGAAAACCACGTGGTTCCAGGCGGTGCCGTAGTTGGTGTACAGCTTTCGCTGCCGCCGCCTCGCCATTATGGCCCTGCCTTGTTTGATCACGTGGCCCAGGTAGTCGTCCACGATGAGGGGGCGGTCGCGCTGGTGGAAGGTGAGCCGGAAGTACTTCTTGTCCTCCGGCGGGCCGTACAGGGATAAGGAAAGCGACTGCGTTTTGGGGGGGACGGAGCTGGACGACCACCACACCTTGGCCCCCCGGAACTCGTCCTCCACCTCCTCGTGCTCGGCGATGGTGAGGACGAGGTGGGGGTTGTTGTTGCTGCTGGGGCTGTGGTTGGCGGCGGCGGTGGCGGTGAGGTTCTTGGCCTGTTTGGTGGAGTCGGAGGCGGCGAGGTAGGTCTCGATGGCGGAGTAGAGTTCGCTCCTCATGAAATGGTCTCTGGTGTACTCGTGGAAGCTGATCTTGATGTAGGGGTAGACGTACTTCATCAGCCGTTGTGTGTACTTCTCGATGTAGCGACGGAGGTCCTGCGGGAAGTATTGCTGGAACATGGCCCAGACAAACATTGCGCTGGCCACGACCGAACCCACCGAACCCAGATTCGCCCACATCTTTGGTCGGTTCTTGGAAGCTGCTCCCTTAATGCTTTTTTCTGAATCGCTCTTGGGTCTGCTCCTATATATATATTGATTATTGGAGTGGGAGTGGTGCATGTGGGTGTGGCCTGTGTGTGGCCGCGTTAGGGGTACATGTGGGTGTTAGTGGGTGGAATAAAGATTTGTATGGGATGACTCGAAAATGTGTGTTATATTCTCATTTGTTGGTTCATAATTGATATGAAAAAGAATTACAATATGATTCAAATGCTTTAATATTTGGGTTTTAATCCGCAAAAAAAAAAAATTGATAATTGGCGTGACTATGGAAGTGAAAAATGAAAATTGAGGTGACTGACCAGCTTTACACGCAGGCCAGAGAAGCATGCGTGGGTGGTGGACCGGTGGTGTATGCAAAAGGAGGCGACCGCGCCCGCGGTGCTTACTTCGCGTGTGAGATGAGGACAAATCTGTCCGGGTCGAGTGTGTGGGCAATGCGTGGCGGAGACGAGGCAGCGGGGACTTGATGAGGTGAAGGACGGCTGGCATTGTAACGTCGATGTGTCACAGTTCCCTTTTGCTTGTCGCTTTCTAGTGCGTGCACAATTGAATTCACCGATGCATGAAAAAAAAAAAAGTTATTAAAGTTTATTAGCTATTAAAGTTATTAGTTTTAACTATGTAATGTTCTTTCTTATTGAACTACAATAAATATAGTACCCTAATAAAGTTATTTTCTTGTTAAAAAAAGAGAGGCTAAGGTGAATCACAGAATTGGAAAACATGGATCCACCCAAACCTCGCGGATATTGTAGGTCAGAGTCCTAATTTTCGTAGCTATATCTCCTTTTACAAATTATAAATATATATTATTTATTTAAAATAGCATAATAAAATTTAGGTACCTATAAACTTTCATAATATTTCAACATATATGTGATTATCAACTTAAATATTCAAATAATACTTAAATAAGTTTTGAGTATTACTTAAATAAATGTGTGTCTAGCAATAAATTTTAAAAAGAGCCTAATATTTCAACATAGAATTTTAGGAGCATTCACACTAATTTCATATTTTTTATTTTTGGAAAAATGTTCAATAAAAATTTTAAAATCTTTTAAAAAATTCATACATTCCACCTTCTATTTCTATCTCTATATAATAAAATAATATTTATTAAATATTTATTTTTATTTTTATCTCTTCCTAATCTATTTTGTAAGCGTTATTTATTTTATTTTTTTGGCACAACCCAATAAATTCAATTCATTAAAGCTCATTTAAATTTGGGAGATATAGAGTGGATATCCAAAAATGCATATTTTTTATAGTAATTCTATTCTCAATCTCAAAATTTTATGGTTTTAAGGAATTTGATGCAGTGTAGTTTTTATCAACAACTTTAAAAAAAATTTAACATATATATTTTGAAAGAGTTAGTGTATTATATTTCAAATTTAATTTTTCATTATGGCATGTCAAATCCGTGAAGTTATAAAATTTAAAAAGTTTTGAAAATGTATAAAAACCCACAATTTGAATAGTCAAGTTATTATTATCTGACCGTGATAATTTTATAAAATGTTATAATTTTATAAATATTTATGGGTTCATAAATTTTGACATGTTTTTTAAATATATATATATATATATATATATATAAAATAATAAATTTAAAACCCTAAGTTATTTAAAATTGTAACGAATTCTTGGCTCGTTTATCGTCGAAGCGGGGAGTTGGTACACTCGCTCAATGCCGCCATGAATGCCCGACACGCCCAAAAAGAATGTCTTGTCCGATGCTACCGGTTCCCGATGTGTTGAAGCTTCCTCCTTCACTTTCCATTTTCAATCGCGTTTCTCAGGTAGTTTTTACTGTTTGGTTCCCTGGAAATTCTAGAACAGAAAATCAACACAAACTGCAAATGCAATGAGTTTCGATGTTTCAGAATCGTTGGCCTACTACGGACCAGTTCGACCCCCATCGATCTAGGGCTTGGAGTAGAATCGCCCAAGGAAGTTCCCGAGTCCAGGCACCGGCGAGGGTGATGCAGGGGGATAGGATCGGAGCAACTCCGCATGTGCTTACCGTGGCCGGTTCTGATTCCGGCGCCGGTGCAGGAATACAAGCTGATCTCAAGTCATGTGCTGCGCGCGGGGTGTACTGCTCCACTGTCATCACTGCCATCACCGCACAGAACACCGTTGGGGTTCAGGTTATTATTATTATTATTATCTTGGTGGGTTGAAGGCTGAAACCCTGATTTTGCTTCACCTGTTTTCTGGATTAGGATTGCACTTTGGAGTCAGGTTTCAGCTTCACTAATCTTAAATTGGCGTGTTTTGCGTTCCTGTTCAATTATGTGCACCGCCGCGAAATGTTTTGCGTCCCTGTTCAATTAGTTTTGTAAAGTTTCATGTTTGCATCCAATCTATAAATTTGTATTAGCATTGTTTTTAAAATTTTGACCTGCCAGGGTGTAAGTATCGTGCCTGAAGATTTTGTTGCTGAGCAGTTAAAGTCCGTCCTTTCTGACATGCGGGTCGATGTGGTAAGTTGAAATTGTTGATCACAGGATTGGTGCTTTTGTTTGGTTGTCTTTTATTCGTTTTTATTTTTGGAATGCAATCCTCGGTTGTTGTTTTTTCATCCATTTTTCACTGTGAAATGGTATTAGGTGAAAACGGGCATGCTTCCTTCTATAGGCATTTTTAAGGTCCTTTCTCAGAGTCTCAAGAAGTTTCCTGTTCGAGGTATGTAGTGACATTGCAAGGAGTAACTTTGTCCTCCTCGTTTTACTGTTCTGGTTTCTGTTTAGTTGACTAAGTTAAACCGTTGATGGCAGCTTTAGTAATTGATCCTGTCATGGTATCTACAAGTGGAGATGTACTCGTCGATCCTTCTGTTCTCGATGCATTTCGGTAATTATAAACATGCATTTCAGTCTCCACAGATGTTCCCCTGTTGAAGTCCATTTAGTTATTATATTTTCTACTCCTGGCTGCAGGGGTGAGCTTCTACCGTTGGCTGACATAATAACCCCAAATTTGAAAGAAGCGTCTGCTTTACTTGGTGGTGTGAGCCTGAAGACAGTTGCTGACATGCGCTCTGCAGCAAAAATAATTCATGATATGGGACCACAGTTAGTCCTTAAAAATTATAATCATTTTTTTTGTTCCTCATCCGTGACATAAAATTTTTAACCTTAAGAGAACTGATATGCATACATAATTTCTATTTGTTGAGGCTTCATTATGTTTTAGATGATATATTGGAATATCAGCAGTGTAGGACTGGAGCCCATGACTCTACTTGATCTAGATATAATAGATCTACATATTGTAACACTTCATATCTGGTGCTGTGTATTTGCCAAGTTTGCTTTAAACTTGAGTTTGGTTTGTATTACACATGTGCTTTCACTCTTGCATGCTGTAAATGTTGATTTTAATTTGGTAGATCATAATATACTGAGATTTCATATGCTAAGATATTTGTGTTGTACTAATAAACTGTTGTCTGTTTTCCAGCAACGTGCTGATCAAAGGTGGTGACCTTCCAGCTTCATTTGATGCTGTTGACATTTTCTTTGATGGTATTTGTTTTTCTACAATTAAATGCTGTAGCAGCTTTTTATAATTTCATTCTCTTGATGATTACGAGCCTGTTAACATCTTACGTTGCAGCGGTAGTGTGTGGTACAAACACTAAAGATAATGTCAAGAATGGGGAGATTCATGCAAAATTATGTAGCTTGAGGATGGATTGAGAGAAAGTCTTCTTAGTTGTTGGGCGATGTGCAAGCTAGAGTTGTTGACCCACCTTTTAGGAGAAGTGAAATGATCCATATGGGAGAGTCTAGAACAGACCCTCAAAAGTATAGATGGAAGTGGAAAGAAAAATGTAGGAATATTGTATATAGGAATTTATACCTGATGACAATGCTTTGGATGTGAATGATTTTCTCGAGAGGATGCATATTAGTGACCCAACGTTGCTGCTCATTTTGGTTCAGTGCTAGCTTTAATTTTTTTAGAAACCTTAGTTCATTTGTTTCTGTGTGTGTATACATGCATGTGTATTTATTTATTTGGTTCCATAGTTGAAAGTATCTGCCATTTTTCGTGTTTTCTTCTTCTGACCATTTCCTGGATTTGTGTTGCAGGTGTGGATTTTTATGAGCTGAATTTACCCCGCATAAACACTCAAAATACTCATGGAACTGGTTGTACTTTAGCATCATCAATCGCAGCTGAGCTAGCAAAAGGATCTCCAATGTTACCTGCTATTATGGTTATTATTTGCCTTTTTTCCTTTTTGATTTTTAAATAAGACAAAGTGATTCTGAAGTCCTAAATCCTAAAATCGGGAAAAATGTATTTTGGTTTGTAGAGAAAATTGCTATAATTTCTATTGCAACTTTTGTACGTACTGTTCAGTATCTCTTTTAAGTAGATACTGAAACAAGTTTGAATTAGTAAGTTAAGGACAGAAATGTCCAGACTCCTGATAAACCTACTTCTTTGTTGAAGAACGAATACGTTCTCTCCATGCAACTATAAAATGTGTGATAACTGATAGATGAGTAAAATATGGTCAGATCTGTATACCACTATTCATTTAAATCAAGAATAATCATGTTAATAGAACTAGCTGATGACATTGGATTAGCAAGCTACCATCAGAAGGGGCAAAGGTTGTTAGGATGAATAATTGGAGGTTGAAAACTAATAGCTATCTTTCAGAATTCTAGTTGCAATGATTGGATACATGAAACTCCGTTGACAATGTTTGCTACACTGCTTCGCAAAACATATCTATTTTTGATCTTGTAGATTTTTTATGGCAGTCACATCTTCAAATTCATGGGTTGTGGTGTTTATGCTATTTTATTGTTTGAATGTCTACTGAAGTGGGAGAACAATCGGGGATCTTATGACCTTGTATTTTAAACATCACAGTAGAAGACTTAAATGATCAATTTGGCCTTCACTGGTATATATACTAAACTAGTGTTTATTTGTGTGACTTCTGAAAACGTTATTGATGTTGGTCACTTCTTGACAAATGAGTGTGTCCGCATTTTAGTCCTCATGATCTAAATTCTGCAGGTGGCTAAACGTTATGTTCAGACTGCCTTAAATTACGGCAAAGACATAATCATTGGGAATGGAATTCAAGGTCCTTTTGACCACCTGCTCAAACTTAAGACTAACATCCACAAGTCTCACAGGCATTATATGTTTGATCCACGTAACCTGTTATTATATGCCATTACAAATTCCGGGATGAATAAGAAATGGGGTCGATCCACGGCTGATGCGGTTGAAGCTGCCATAGAAGGGGGAGCTACCATTGTGCAGCTAAGGTTTGTGTTTGCCTGTGGGCATTTACTCCAACTATTGTATATCACTATTGTTGGCTAGTTTTGACGGTAGGCCATCAACATGTGTTCATACTTATGGCCAGGCCGCCTCCTTCAAAAACTAAATCTGTATATATATATATATATATATATTGCAGAGAAAAAGATGCTGATACACGGGATTTTTTAGAGGCAGCTGAAACATGTCTAGTGGTTTGCCGTTCCCACGGGATACCCCTCTTGATAAATGACCGAATTGATGTTGCACTTGCTTGTGATGCTGATGGCGTGCATGTCGGCCAGTCTGACATGCCTGTTCCCCTTGCTCGTACTCTTCTTGGCCCAGAGAAAATCATTGGTGTATCATGCAAGACAACAGAACAGGCTCATCAAGCACGGATTGATGGCGCTGACTACATTGGCTGTGGCAGCGTTTATTCAACTAACACAAAAGCCAACAATCCCACTGTTGGGTTGGATGGGCTGAGATCCGTATGCTCAGCTTCAAAGTTACCTGTCGTCGCAATTGGCGGCATTGATGCCTCAAATGCACGGTCCGTTATGAACCTGGGCATTCCAAATCTTAACGGTGTTGCTGTTGTGTCCGCACTGTTTGATAGGGAATGCATTTTAAGAGAGGCTCAGAATTTACGTGCGGCGCTAGTGGAGGAGACTGGTGAAGGGAGGTGAGTAAATTTGCAAGGCATGAAGGAGTTTTGTATGGAGTTAACGATTTTGTATTATGGTATCGCAATGGTAATTATTCATCGAGAAAGATTATATTTTACTATATATTAATATATTTGCTCTGACATTATTTGGGAAGGGAAATCCGGCTCCCTTCTGCAGACTCCCGAGGGAAAAAAAAAGTGTACATGTTCCTTACAAACCTGAAACATCTCAATCCTCGAGACTAGCCAAAAAAAAAAACTTAACTTTATATTTTCTAATGTTTATTAACGCATCCACCTTTCACGCTTTTATATAAAGTGAAATTATAAAATGTTTTTAAAACATAAAATTATTTTTAAAATATCTAACTTTTCTGTCCTAACCTAATCCTGTCACAATTCACCGCATTCTTTGATTTTATCCTATCTCAAATTCACTCACTATCCGATCTCAAGCCGTCCCGTTATTATTCCTAGACTATGCCCCTTAGTTGAAGCTTCAATTGCTGTCATGTATATGAGCGAAAAACTTCAGCTACTATTGAACAAAATGTCGTAGTCTACTGAGAATAACTATGAGATTGAAGTTAACGGGTTTAAGCAAGGCATGTGCAACTGGACACAAGGTACCGTCATGATTTAGAGAAAATTCCTTCCGTCTACCCAAGTTGATGCTAAACTTTGCCCCTCAAATATTGTATGCTACACCGAAACTGATTGATGCAGTGATGCAACGTCTTCTGTTAGAGCAAAGCGCAATAGAATGACCATTAAAAGCCATAGATTCTCGTTTTCATAATCATTTCATCCACAAGGAATACACCTACACCTCTCCGAACCCCGAACAAGTCACAGTCAAACCATATCCCCGAACCCCGAACAAGTAAACGGGTTTACTTGTAACAGTCACAAGCAGGGCTGGCCCTGTAGTTTAGGTGGCCCCAATTGGATTGTTACAATGAGGCCCCAATCGAACGTGTGTGGCGTAGTCGACTATTCATCATCGTAGAATAAGACGAGGTTGATATCGACATTTATTTTTTAAAATAAATTTTTAAAAGCCTAATTGCATTAAAATTAGTAAAATCTAATAGTTTTTTTCTTTTTAACAACATAAACGCAGTCGTACACGCGCACCGGCGCAGCAGCAATAATACACTAATACTGTCAACCGGCAAAAGAGACTAAGAAGAAAGAAATTGGAGGCCCCTCCAAATATGGGGCCTCAAGCGATCGCTTTACCTTGCAAAAAGGCAGGGCCGGCCTTGGTCACAAGTAAACCCCGAACAAGTTAACGGGTTAACGGCATATGCTAACAACTTGTCACAAGCAAGGCATATGCTAACAGTCCGGTGTGCTTTCTGTGCTTTCAGTCTTTCAAAAGTAGCCATAGCAGATTGTCTATTTGTTATTTCGACTAATGGTATCAATAGCATCATACAAGCCGGGATATGGTTTGACTGTGACTGTTACTTGTTCGGGGATATGGTATACTTGTGACTGTTAGCATATGCCTTGCTTGTGACTGTTACCATATCCCCGAACCCCGAACAAGTTAACGGGTTTACTTGTTTTGGTATCAAATGATATCAATAGCATCATACAGGCCGGGATATAGTTTGATTGTGACTTTTAATAGAATGACTATTAAAAGCCAACCAAACCCCGAATAAATCCACATGAAGCATGGGGTTGCGCTAACACTAAGGGCTCGTTTATGTTTAGTATATAAAACAAAACAAAATAATATATTAAGTCAATTATTAAAATATCCTTATAATTATTAAAATTTATTAAATAAAAAATTATAATAAACAAAATATGCTTTTAGATCTGGAAGGAAGAGGGTGGAGAGAGGTGCAGCAGGGGAGCGTGGGGGAGGGAGGTGCACTGAGGGAGGCCGAGAGGGGGGCATGAGAGAGGGAGGTGCAGCAGGGAAGCATGGGGGAGGAGAGGGAGGTGCAGTGAGAGAGAGAGGCAGTAATGTTCATTTTATTCTCCAGAGAATGCTTATAAACCTAATAAGTTATAGGTATGAATAATCAAAATCATCTCATAGTATTTGATTCTCTTACTAATCAGCCATTTCTTTCTCTTTTCCATACCAAACGCAGAAAAGAAATAAAATTCGATTTATTTATCTTCCTTCCCCCTTTTCTATCAATCACAACATAGATAAAATGCCAAAACCTCATACAATCTAACTTAAACCTCATTATTACAAAATCCTTTTGGTTCAATAACCCATTTTACCCAAAAGACCATTTTAGTTTACCCGGCAAGCCAAGAAACAAATCACTCAAAACTCCAGGATACACGTACATAATACTAGCCAGACTAACGAGCAGACAATCCCCAACTTAATCAACACATTTTTACGAGTTTACAGAAAACTTAATTCCGCACCGTTTTGTAAGCAGCGAGCCCCAACTTTACACGGATACGTTTATAAAGTAGAAAGAAACTCCAAATCAGAACTCTCATCCTCTAATAATAAAAGACTCAACCCCATACTTTTTAACTCACGTGAAACTCGCCACTTGCGTGTGCTTCCTTGACTCTCTTCTCGTACTCATCTTCCTCTTCTTCTTCAACATCCTCGCCATCATCCTTCTCACCGTTTTCCTCCCCTCCCCAACCAAAGCCACCAATTGATCGGGAAGCCGCGGGAGTATTTTTGGCCTCTCCCACAATTTTCATGATGTCCTCTTCACTTTGAATGGAAAAGCATGGGTTTTCTTTCCTGAAATATATTGCCTGAGCTGCCTCTGTTAGTTCTCTTGGCAAGTTCTTCAAGAACCACGGGTGATGCTTTATCTCTTTAATAGTAATTCTCTGCAACATAAACATTATCTTATAAATCCCACAATTGAACAGCTACATACAAATAAGCACGGGGAAATAAAAATGGAAAATTACGTGATAAAATATTGAAAGACAAGAGGAGGTGAATTTAAAGTTCTGTTGTAATAAAAACTTGTTTTAAGTTCTGTTCAATAAAACTTGACGCCAGAAGCTATGAGCTTCTTGTTGTTGTTTAAACAAATGCTTGAATCCTGTGGTGACTTCGTAAGAAATAATTACATCCCCGTTCTTTGACCGGTGTGGAATACAAAAATGATTTGAAGATGCAGGTTTCACCAACGGAATATCTAAAGAACAAAATATATTTATTCAGGAATACCTCAGACTTCTATTGCTATACAAACTCTGTTCTAAAGTTCTAGTAGCACATCTAAATAAAGAACAATAATATCAGAATCTTCTATTTCTGTAAAAGGAACTCTGGGCCTCCATTCTTACATTAATAACATTAAATTAAGGAGCAATTGGAAAAATACCTTGGATTTTGTTCTTTAAAATTTCAGATTATTCAAAAAAAAAAAAGTTCAGGCCTAATAAAGATTTTTATGAGTAAAGAAGGCGTATGCCTAGTAGAATGAAGTACATTACCAGCACAAAGAGGCTACACAAGTCACCAGCCAGAAAATTTATATATATATTGAACAGGGTTTTCTCGAAGACTGTATGAGGAGCAGTAGTAGATTCAGTAGAAGATGAAAGTGGTGGTTGTCTCTATTAAAGTTCAGCTGAGAATATCAATGTTTCACATTTTAATAATTCTATTTGCCGAAGCATACATGGTGGAATCATATAAGATTTCAGAAAATTCAAGAACCAAAAGATATCAAATAAGATCATAGAAAATATCAACAGTAGACATTTAGTGATATTTCATTATATCTCTTCAAACAAAAACCATTAAATCAAGTTATACGTACCTTGGATGGATTAGCAACAAATATGCGAGAAAGGAGGAGCCGACAATCTTGTGAAACGTGCACATAGTCAGGGAATTTATACTGGACACCCATTATTCGCTACATAGAAATGATATGCACCAAATTAGGGCAAAAGATGAAGTAGATAACAGACTAACAAATCAAAAGAATAAGAACCTACTTGAATAGTCTTCCTGAAATTCTTTGGGTCTTCCTGGTCTTCAAAAGGGTATGCTCCCACCAACATAACATAAAGCGTCACACCACATGACCATACATCTGCCATCTGAGTAAAAACAAAAATTTGTGAAGAGCCGCATCATATATAACTACTAAGTAAATAGAATACATGTCATGCTGCATCTTTGTATGATTGTATCTCTTTTTTAGAAATATTTACCTCTTTTGACAAATAATAATAATAATAATCACACTAAATACGCCAAGTAAATGCAAAGCCCATAAAACTCCCAAGTAAATTAAATTTTATTACTTCTAAATACAAAAAGGAATCTTAGAATTAGCATTAGGGCTTTTAAGCCATTCATTAAATTTTACACTGGAAACCTTTCTCCACCAATTCAAACCTTAAAACCATATCTATCAAACAAAAGATGGAACTCACTGCCTTGTCAATTGCTGCGAACAATTAATGATATAAATTGAAACACAGATGAAACAAAATTAGGAATCATATTTGAAGTCCCAACTAACACAACTTTTAAAGAAAACAGACCTAATAACAGACATAAAACTCCTACTTTATTGGGAAGGGGAACATGAGATCAATTACAAAATAATACACAATGACAATTTGAATAATAATAAAAAAATACATTTACCAAACTCAAAACATATAAGAATGATGCAGTCACAAGACTGATTTTATACAAGCAAAGATGCCAACAATTGCAAAACTAGAGGCGTCATTGAACAATGTAAATGCAATACATATTCACCTTTCCATCATATTCTCTTCGAGAAAGGACCTCTGGGGCAATATATGCAGGAGTGCCAACCGTTGACTTAGGCCTTGAATGAAGCAGAGATGACTATACAAAGAGGGAAGATAAGAAGATATAGAAGCGAGGAATTAATAAAATATGGACAAAATGAAAGGGGAAAGGAAGACAGATGGAAACCAATTTATAGCCAAAGAAACCTATAAACATTTAGCCATCAAAATTAACCTTGGAGTAACCAAAATCACAAATCTTCAGGCGTGGTGCTGGGCTCCCATCCAGCAAGGTGTTCTCCAGTTTTAGATCCCTATGGCATATTTGCTACAGAACAAGAAAAATAAAGTGGAAATTTTAAAAATCAGAGTTCAATCTATATCTATATATATATATATATATATATATGGATAGATAGATATAGATGTATATAAAAAGCTGACCAATAAATAAGGATTTCAGTTGGGTTAATTACCATGGAATGGCAGTAGCAAACTCCAGAAATGAGCTGCTGGAAAAAATATCTAGCCTGAAATTTTTGAACAAAAAAAGTGCAGAATAAAGTCAAATTACCCACAAAAAATGGAACCAAAATTTCCGAAAAGGTTGGGCAAAGTTAACAGTTGACGAACCTCATCTTCGCTGAATCTTCCTGCCGTACATATCCGCTCAAATAATTCTCCACCTGCAGCATACTCCATGACAATGGCAAGGTGAGTGGGTGTCAGGACCACCTGTAACCAAAACCAAATTAGTACCGATTGAAACTTATTAACATATTAAAACAGAAACACAATAACAGCTATATAAATAAAACAGATTTCTGCTTATAGAACATCGATTGTATATTTGTTAAATCTCTCTCAAGTCTCTCCATGCGTATACACAGAAGGCGGTGCATCAGGAAATCATTACAAACTTAATAGTGATCACTGTTGAAAGCAAACTAAACTACTATATTCTACAAATAAATCGAAACGGAAATAAGTAATTTTTAAAATACTAGCCTCCTTGAATCGAATAATGTTGGGATGCCTAAGCGATCTGTGGTTTATAATCTCCCTCGCCACATTTTCATCGATCTGCAGCAACCAACAAAGGAAAAAAAAAAAAAAAAAAAGACAACCCATCGTTCGCGGTTCGATTAAGTTAATGTCCCAAACATGAGCATGAATACGAATATGGGATGAACACCCACAAACGAACCTTGAGACCTCGTTCGATGTATTTCATGGCAACGAGCTCTTTGGTCTCCTTGTGCCTCATAAGCCTGGCGACACCAAAATTTCCGGATCCTATGTCCTTCAACAGCTCGTACTTATCCATTTTCACCCTTTTTTATGGACACGAAACCCCAACCGACGATGCCTTGCAACACCTTCAATCCTCCAATGGCCCAGACTCAATTCATCCCCAAAAATTGAAGATCAAACGCCAAAATCGACGAGTGTGTGGATGGATTGTGAATTGAGACGAAGGGACAGAAGGACGGAAAAAAGGCGACGATTGTTGAGCTTCCAAGAAGAATCTAGCTTGGCTGGCCTCGGTAGAGAGAGAGAGAGAGAGAGAGAGAGAGAGAGAGAGAGAGAGAGAGAGAGAGAGTTGTGGGGAATTGAATTACAGTCGCTGTTGGGATTAGGCGAGGGGAGAGGGAGAGGCGGAGGAGATGAATAAATAGACTTTGGGGGCAGTGAATGTACGTAACAGTGACTTCTCCGGAAAATATTCGGTGCTTCGCGCGTACAATCTCTATCCGGTCAATTTTTTTTATTTTATTTTATTTTTGGCAAATTTATCATCCTTCTTCACCCACTTTAATTATTTCTTTGCCAATTTTACTCTCATCCAACTGAGTTATCCAAAAATATGAGTGAGTTATCCATATATATATATATATCAAGTTAGCGTTTAGGATTAGGAATACCAACCTTAATCTAGTTTATTTAAAAATTTACTATATTTATTACTAATTATCTCAACAAAAATCACTATATTCATACTTTTTTTATGTCATGATATTGTATTTTCATAGTAGATTTTGTTACATTTCAATATTGAAAATATCGATAATTAAAATTTTATTATTATTTAGATATTTTTGTTGGTAGTAAATTTGTAATGTTAATTTTATTTTTAAAATATTTTATGAGCTCATTAATAAATATAAGCAAAAAAAAAACTGTTGAATCACCCAGCCTCTATACGCTTGAATTTATTTTTAAAATAGTGTATTAAAATAAAGAGTATCCAATTTGCCAAAGTGTATTGCTTTTATAATATAACTCGTCTTGAATGTTATCAAAAGTTAATATATTGTATAATTTAAAAAACAATATATGTATATATATATATATATATATATTATTCTTTAACTCGGACAGCTAGCTAGGCGCCGCTGCCGCGTACCGTAGTCTCCAGCCCGGGCAGCATCGTTGACAGTTGACTCCGGCGGTGCTGTAATCTCATTGTAAAAGTGCTTAGTTAAGTTAATTAATTGTTAATTTCAACACGCATCTCCAGTTAATTACAAACACATCATTTATTTTTTACAACTCATAATTTAAGTCCGCCTTTCACACTGTTATCCTATAACTTTATATACCTTTTGCCTTTATTTTATAAAATCTAAGCACATATCGACAACGTTTTATGATTATCTTTCGGTCACACCAAGTAGAAGTGCCCTTCTTTATTTTATAAAATATAGTTATACATTGACCGTGTTTCATGATTATCTCTCATTCACAGTTGCAACTGTTAATGGCTCGTTTTTTCTTATAATTTATAAACGTGTTATAATCAAATGTTTGCTTAATTAATTATTTTCTTGATTTATTTGTTAATATAATATTTTTGGCGTTTAATCAATTTTATATTTTTGTTAATATAATATAGTTCTAGGTGGATTATTAATTTTGACCGATAATTTTATTGATTTAGATTCGGATCTACATGTTATTCCAACGAGGCATTCAGTATGGTTGAAAAATCACTAAATGCAACATCATAACAATATGCGGCCGAATAACGAAAACAGGACAGTATTTAAATTGGTTTGGTTCAAAGAAATGATTAGATTTCTCAAACCGGAATACTAACCTATGTATTAAGCATGTCATCTACCCATAGAGCTAACCAACGAAATAAAAAATGCAAATATTTGCGAAAAATTAGAATTTGAAGGTGAAAAAGTATATTTTTTGGAATTCTAAGAGCGGCGAACTCCCTATGAGATTTGAACGTTGTAGCTCTCATCGATAGATACAAATTTTAAAAATGGGCCCAAAATGGTTCACCGTGCGCAAAAATATAACCATTTGAAGATTTCACCAAAAAATATAGTTCGCAAAATCCAAAAACTTGTATGTATGGATGATGATTTATTCGATTTGATGATTCGGTTCGAAAAATAGCAGTATTTTTCGAACCGAAATCCTTATTTTCCAAACTAAAAACCTATTTTTCTAACCGAAGTCTTTATTTCCCGAATTGAAGACTTATTTTCCGGACTAAAATCACAGTCATTTCACTGAACCCGTTGTGTGATTAATAAATTATTGAGTTAAACAAAAAACAAAAATGATCCTATACCTTCCTCATCACCTCAATTGTGTACGGAGAGTCAATATCTAAGAGCCTGTTTGGTAAGCGTTCTCAGAACGCGTTTTCTGCATTTTAATACAGAAAATCAATTATTATTTTTGTTTGGTTAGCGTATTTATTTTACGTTTTCGAAAACACGGCGTTTTGAGAACAAAAAAATGAAAACATCTTTACGATGTTTTCAAGCCGTTCTCCGTGTTTTCGGTCAACGCAACGCCGCCCCTCGCCCATGCGACAATGCGACCACCCTCCTCCTCCCTCCCCCGCGCGCCAAGCCCACTGCAACTCCACCGCTGCCCCTCCCCCTACCGCACGCCAAGCCCATTGGGACGTGATCGCTGCCCCTCCCCCGCCGCGCGCCAAGCCCGGCGCGTCGCGACCGCTGCCCCTCCCTCCGCCCGCGCCAAGCCTAGCATGATGCGACCGTTGCCCCTCCCTCCGCCGCGCGCCAAGCCCGTGATGCAACCGCTGCCCCTCCCCCCACCTCGCGCCAAGCCCTCGATGCGATCGGTGCCCTTCCCCCCGCCGCCATCCAAGGCCACAGCGACTCCCTTTCTGCGCCAAGCCCACTGCGACGGCCTGCTGCAACCCTCCCCCGCCCGGCGCGACCTTCCCCCTCGGCGCAACAGCCTCCTGCTGCCGGATCTCCACGCCCGGCCCGACCTCCCCCACCGGTGCAGCGTGACGCCCCCTCCCTCTAACGCTAAACTGTAAAACAAAATGCAGTTTTAAAGAAAACCCATGCCAAACAAAAAATGTGTTTTTAATTTTACCAAAAACGATTTCTAAATACAGCTTCCAAAAAAATGTTTTCAGAACAGAAAACAAAAACAGGCACTATTATATTCAAGAAGTAATACTATTATATGTGATTTGGTATAAAATAGCTAGGGATGCGGATTTAACAAATATTTATTTCTAATCGAATACAATTATATATATATATATATATTAATAGAAATATGATCAGATAGATGGGATACGAGAACTTCAAAGGCGGAATCAGACCCGTTAATAAGTGGCGTGAAATCTATAGGGTAGCTCTGTAGTAGTCCTAGGCTAACATGGACGTAGAGAATGGATTAGCCGCCTCACCAGGGTGTGGTGTGGTCAACCTTCACTAAAGATTTGGAGGACGGTATGTGGTGGCGCAGTACTATGAAAATTTGGGAAAAATATTTTTTTTACTATCAACTTCAAAATCATCTTTATTTTAATTTTTTTATTAAAATAATAAAATTAATATAACAATATTATGCAAAAAAATATAATATTATGTACAAAAGTGAATTGTAACTCTTTAATTTTGGAGATTTGCTATATCAAAATTTCATTTATAGAGACCAAATAGAATGCTTGTTGGTGTAAAATTTTTGGGTTTGATTTTTTATTTGTAGATAATAAATAGGCTTTTGGAGTTAATTTTAAAAAATTATTTTTTCGATTACATGTATTTTTCATGTTATCACGTGAAAAAAATATATTAAAATTATTTTATATTTAAAAAAATACCATAAAATATACGATAACCATTCTTATCCTTAGATTTATATTAAATTTCATTTGATTAATAACTTCTTCATCTAAAACAATTTTAATAGTATGCATATAGCCGCCCATATGTATATAGCGTCTCCTCTACTTATAGCTATGGGATGGGATGACGACCGACCGTCCATCGACGTTCAAGATAGACAGACGACGTAGGTCCCATGGATTGACAAAGAGGTAGCAAGGAGCAGGAGAGTGGCTAGTTCCGTTTGTCACCCGAATTTGATATGACTTCGGCCGTAAGATAATCCGCAATCGTACACACCGAGTTGAGGTGTACTTTTATTTTTTTTGTTTTCAAAATAGTTATTTTTTTATTGTAAAAAAAATTGAATTTTTTTTCAAAAAAATAAATATTATTTTTAAAAATAAAAAAAATCCTAATTAAACATGTCCTCCTGCGCGTCAAATCTGTTCTGTTGAAGTCAAGGCGAGCGTGTAAACTTTAATATATATAATCAACAAGTGTTATAAGCTTTGAATGCATTCACACATACCAAATACTCGATGAGTCGATGCATTGGGTAATGGGCAATAGACCCCCCACAAAACAAAACAGTAGTTGTATGACCTGCCTGAGCATGCCCACGTTCACTTTTCGGTGCTTCCTAGTTGAAAAAATAACTTTGCTTCTTTACAAAAGCATTTTTATATATTACTCCATGTATACAAAAACATTTTTACATATTAAAATGATATTAATATTTTAGTTTACATCATTGACACTGGATTGTCTACTGTTATATTTAAATTTTACTGAAAATTATAATTTTTTCATAATTTGAAAATTTTATCGTTTATTCTCACATTAGATTAGAGAAAAGGAACAGGAAAGAAAAAAAAATTTTAAAAAAAAGAGAGAGGAAAATTAAAACATTAAAATAAAACTTGTATGAATGTAAATTGATTCATCAAATTGGAAAAATGTTAGTCCTATTCTTTTAAAAAATAAAGAATAGCTCTATTCGTTGAGTGAGTCCTACATTCAATAATTATTAAAAAAATAAAAACATATCCCACGGATTATGAGCAGCAAAAGAATAGTTCTTAAAGCATCCACACTAGGTCCTTCAAACTTCAAATTTTAAAGAAAATTTTAAATTTTAGGAAAAAAATATCCTACATTGGGTCCTTCAAACTCTAAAATTTAGAGAATAAATTTAGATACTGGAGAGAGAATCTTCATATTTGGAGGATTACTATTCATCATCCAAATATTTTATTTAATATATTTCTTGTTATATGTGCATTTTTAATTGGTTATAATAAATAGATGAGATTAAAAAAGTATTAAATACAAAATAAAAAATTATAATTTATTATATAGAGATAGAAATGGAGGACCTGATGTGTGCAATTTCTTAAATATTTTTAAATTTTTACTGTTCATTCATCAAAATAGAGATAGAGAAGATAGAGCTGGTGTGGATGCTCTTAATCTATTAAAAATAAATATATTATTAGCTATAAATTAAGCAACTCTAAATATAAAACGGTGGAATGTAAGAATAAATATTTGTGCAACCGGTTCACGACATCTTCGCGTAACCGTGAGGGATTGGACGGTTATGATCTTTTCTTTTCTTTTTCTCTCCCACCTCCGATGAATTGGTAGGCTGCCACGACGATTACCCAACCTCAGTTGTACCTAGCATTGCCTGAAATGTAATTACCCTGCAATCGCAATAATGTATAAATTATTAGTTTTTTTTATTACGGTAATTGTCAATTTTACCCTCATTCACTTCTGGGTAGATATGAAGTAGCCCAAACCAGATGAGTGTTTGTATGTCTAATGGCGAAAATCAATTTACATTAGCAGTGTTAAGAGTGAACCATTGACTCACTGTTCGTACCACATCTGTGTTTCCCCCGATGTTGGAACTCCACCGGAATCGATCAAGTCCGGCAACACTAGACTTCGGCGACGACTCCTGGTGGCGGCGTGGTCGTCTTAATTGCCTGCAGGCGGCGTCTTCGCTTTGCTTGATGATTGAGGTGCCGCATTAATGAAAGAGGACATACCCTTCATCAAATACGAGGTATGCGAGACGCTGGCGATCCATTTGCACCAGCAAGTTGAGAAGAAAGAGGCGCAGATCTCCCCAGAGAACGTGGTTCTCAGCATGTTGGGTCTTCTTTATCTTACTCATTTTTTACCGTGATTGTTGTGTTCTTTTGTGTTCAAATGATTAGATGTTATGCAGTTGCATAACGCAAATATTTAATTATAAAATAAATAAATAACCCAGAATCTTCTATCAATGTGCTTAGGCCTTAGTGTAATAATATATAGTACGAATTTAAATTTAATAAGATAATTTATAATATAATATGTCCCTAATTTATAACAATTAAATAAAATAAAATTTAGGTGTTATTAAAACAAAAATTATAAATTTATTTCAAAAATAAACATTCAAGCTGTATTTAGAGTCATCTAAACATAGACAATGACACGTGAAACTGTATTCACTCTACGTAAAAAAATAACTTTCACATAAAAAAATAAATATTTGTACAATCGGCTCGCAGCATTTTCGCGTAATCGAGAAAAATTAGACGGCTATGATCTTTTCTTTTATTTTTTTCTCTCCACTCCGATGAATTGATAGGCTGGCACGTCGTCACGATTATCCAAAAATTATCCAATCCCGATTGTACCTAACATTGCTCACACTACAATTGTAAGCATTAGAATTATTTAAAAAAATAAATATTAAAAAAATAAATAATTATCTTGAAATAAATAGTAATAAAATATCATAATACGTAACGTTTATATGGGACAAGTATTTAGGGGAGCCGCAGCCAACTTGCGTGCCTTTTAATCTGTCCGGGCCACACGGAGCAACCACTAACATACTGTGGAGCCGACCAATGTTAAAATCGGATTTTGTAACCGATCACCGCGTGCTCCGCTCCCTACCTGCCGGCTGCCAAAACTTGTAACGCCGCCTCCACTTTTCGCGATGGGGATCATGAGTTCATCACCGACCGTCTATTACTATTAATGATCTGCTGCCTGGTGGAGTGGACCGGAGGCCTACAAAATAAAATATTTACTAGAGCTTCAACCCAAATTGACGTGTTCTAATAGTAACAATTCTTAAAAAAAATACATCATACTAATAATAACACGCAACGTCATCCAAACTGTTTGAGATTAGATGATGTAGGTCCCCCCACCCTCCCCTAATACCCCAACCGACCTACGGTACCCCTTGAGTCCTTGACGATGACCAAAGAGGTAAAGTGAGCGCGCGCGCGCACACACACACACACTCCAGAGTAGCACCAAAAAAAAAAAAAAAGTAAATAAACATGACATGGCTCCGGAGAGTGCAACAATACAAATAAAATTACAATGTAGTGGGAGTGCTAATTGTCTGTTGAAGACATGATGGCATCATTATGAGTGTATTATTCAAATTCTCTCCAGCTTTCCCCCCATACAACTATTTTGATTGGTAAAATATTTTTAAGTCCGGGATGACAATCTCAGTCCGATTGATGTTCGGATTTTTTTTTAATGTTCTGATGAGATAATGGAGCAGTCATATATATTGATCGTGCCTCGTCTCACTCTAATATTTTTAAATTTTTTTGAATAATTTA